>CM065713.1:8170088-8232588 GCA_017654935.2 Phymorhynchus buccinoides
GCGGTCTCCCTTAATATGGGCGCTCCTTGTGGCCTTGGAGTATTGACGACACGTGGTACCAGCATACGTGCCAGGGTGGTTTTTGTTTTGTTTTTGTTTTGTTTTATTATGTGTGTTTAAAAACAAAGTAGAATCACACCGCTTATCTTGTGGAAATATGAAATAGTATAGGCACATTAACTTTATGGCATGGTTTTTTTAAATGTGACGAATGTTATGGTAAGTTATGACATTATAGGGATATACATGCCAGGGTGGTTTTTGTTTCGTTTTATTTTGTTTTGTTAAAAGTAGAATCACACCCTTATTTGGGAAATATGAAGTAGTATAGGCACATGAACTTTATGGCATGGTTTTTAAATGTAATGGTAAGTTATGACATTATAGGGTGGTTTTTAAATGTAATGGTAAGTTATGACATACACTGATATACATGCCACAGTGGTTTTTGTTTTGTTTTATTTTATTTTGTTTTGTTAAAAGTAGAATCACACCCTTATTTGGGAAATATGAAGTACCGTAGTATAGTCACATGAACTTAATGGCGTGGTTGCCCCCCTCCCCCTCTCGTTTTTCAAAAAATATTAACATTTTTTTAAATTTTATTATACTCTATGATTACAGTATATTTTGGTACTGTCTCATCTTCTGGGACATACAGTGGCGTTGCTCCCACACCGCTAATCTCCGAATCCCAACTCGGGGCCACACCCTGACTTGCTTTGGTCACGAAATCAGCCGCCCAAGGGGAGCAAATCTATGGTAGGCCGTCGAGAGGCAATCAACCGATGAGACACTGCACTGTTGTTGAGTCAGTTTGATGAAGTTCAGTGGAGCCTGTTCTGAAATAACATACGCAGGACACCACATACTAAGCCCCCTACTGACGACAATAATTGCTTGTCGTGTGAGAGCAACGTCGTGGAGCCAGCTGCGTGAGTGAGGTCCTCCTCCGAGGGCGCCACACATGACCTGTCCACCGACAGCTCCCCAGAAACACACTGATCCCCATGACCTTGACCCGAACGCACCAAGGGCATAGACTGGACTGGAAACCGAAACTGAGGGCACCATGAGAGTAGGGCATGTGTGTGAGAGAGAGAGAGAGAGAGAGAGAGAGAAGCAGAGAGAGAGAGGAGGAGAGAGAGACGAGAGAGAGAGAGAGAGAGAGAGAGAGAAGGAGACAGACAGAGAGAGAGAGAGAGAAGGACACACAGAGAGAGAGAGAGAGAGGGAGAGAGAGTTAGAGAGAGAGAGAGAGAGAGAGAGACCCAGTGTGAGAGAGAGCCAGAGAGAGATAATGTGTGTGTGTGTGTGTATGTGCCTCTGTGTGTGTGTCTTGTGTGTGTGTGTGTGTGACGACGCTTAATATGTTTGGGGTCCCTGCGTGCATGGTCATCTTTTACTCTTCTCCATGGCGGCAGTGATGGGCAAGTTATAGGTGAAGACGGGGTAAAAAAGCGCATGGGCGGGTAAGAAGCCCACCCCAATTATTTTCATGAAATGAAGCAAATTTCAGCCTCATTTTGCCCATGAGACGAGCGTTAATGTCTAGCATTCGTCTCATGGGCAAAAGTGTGACTGAAATTTTCTTTATTTCATGAGATAATTGGGGTGGGCTTCTTACCCGCCCATGCGCTTTTTACCCCGTCTTCCCCATATTGTGATTGGTCTGTTGCTGTCTTGCCGCGCGCGCGCGCGCGCTGCGCGCGCGCGTGTGTGTGTGGGGTGTGTGTGTGTGTGTGTGTATGTGTGTGCGTGTGATGCGTGCGCGCGCGCGCGTGTGCGTGTGGTGTGTGTGTGTGTGTGCGCGCACACCATACAGGCACCTTAAGATGTCTCCTTACCCAAACAAATTGTATTGTATTTTGTAAGTATTGTATTATATTGATGGACTGCAAGACAAATGTCTTTGTTTTCAAATGGGGACAATACATAAATTATGTTTGATTGACTGATTGACTGACTGGCTAATCTAGTGTTTTCACGCTCCAGTTACCACTTTCCTGATGGTTCTGTTGTGGTACCAAGGGCTAACGTTACGTAGCGTGAGCGCAAATCGGCAAAAAACGGTCTAAGAGTAAGAAACACCACTATCGATGACGTTTGCCAAAAACGTTTTGTGACTACTCCGATACTGGGGGCCGTTTCACAAGGGCTAACGTTACGTAGCGTGAGCGCAAATCGGCAAAAACGGTACTAAGAAACACCTCTATCGATGACGTTTGCCAAAAACGTTTTGTGACTACTCCGATACTGGGGGCCGTTTCACAAGGGCTAACGTTACGTAGCGTGAGCGCAAATCGGCAAAAACGGTACTAAGAAAAACACCTCTTTCGCCGACGTTTGCCAAAAACGTTTTGTGGCTACTCCCAAAGTATCTCTGGGCGAACTATCACGTGACTAGCATGGGGTTGAATACATTTCTTGTTGTTGATTGGTCCGTTAAAGTTTGGTTAAAATATTTTTTTTTTAAACAAATTTGGACAGATCAGACAAGAGCTTGTAATAGTCTTCCGCAAACGTTTTCTGAAGTGTTTCTTAGGCCCCGTTTGGCGTAAGCGTTATTCGCGCGGCGACCGTAATCTAAAGAAACCAGACCCTGGTGTGTTGTTGTAAAAAAAAAAATAGAACAAAGAGAAACAAGGGCGTCGCCGAGTGGTAGACATGTCCGTCACCAGCAATGCCACGCACTTGCGAACCCCGTAGAGTGTCACATCCTGACACAAAAATTGGAAGGGATTCTGTCTTCTAGTTCACGAGATACAGCTTGAAGAAGAAACATATAGCGCAAAGAAGGAAATTTCGGTTTTCAAGGTCACACTTCAAGGTCAAGGTGAGCATGGTGATAATTTATGCTCGGATGTTTTCTTCTCTAGGGTATACAGTACCACACACAATCTGAAGCGCTTCTGTCAAGTACCAATGTGGAAAATATGGCTTAAAACCCAATGTGTAGACCCCTACCACTTTCAAGGCCTACTGATCTCCCGGACCGTGACCTTGACCTTGATCGGTATGCCACCATCAGAACGGGCATAAGCCAAAGTACCTTCATGCCAAATTTGAAGACTCTAACACTAACGGTGTGGGAGTTATGGCCCCTGAAAGATTTTCGGTTTTCAAGGTCGTACGCCAAGGTCAAGGTCACGACGGCAAAATGGTTTGCGCGGATGCCTTCCTCTCATGGTGACACACCAGCACACAAAATTTGACGTGATTCTGTCAACCCGTTCGAAAGATATCCTTGGGACAGACAGAAGGAGAAAAAATGACCCTCCGATTTTCAGGCTCCAGCGATCTTTTTTACCTTGACCTTGACCTTGATCGGTATGCCATCATCAGAACGGGCATAAGCCAAACCACCTTCATACCAAGTTTCAACATCCTATGTTGATCGGTGCCCGAGATATGGCTAAAAATAGATTTTCGGTTTTCAAGGTCGTACGTCAAGGTCAAGGTCACGACGGCAAAATGGTTTGCGCCGATCTCTTCCTATTAAGGAGGCACACCTTCACACAAAATTTGACGCGATTCGGTCAAGCGGTTCGGGAGATATCCTTGGGACAGACAGAAAAAAAAAGAAAAAAATACAAACCAGCCCATCGCAAAGTCCGTTACCTTCGGTGACGGACAATTAAAGTGGTGGAGGACTTTAGGGCCAAGGTTTTTGGTCGCTTCATCTGCTTATCTTTTTTTGAATTTGATAGATTTCAATGAAACGAACCCCAGTGGGGGTTATGCCTTTTGGAACATGGGACGCCGAGCATTCCGGCAGATCTCGGCTGGGCAGGCTGGCCTGTGGGGAGTGGCATTATCTAACGGCGACGTGTACTACAAGGATGACACAAATGGGGACACTTACCCAACTGATGACGCATGGACAAAAGTGAGTTTGTGTATGTGAGTTAACCACCTGTGTTGCGTGAAATACCTCTCCCGTGAAACACGTCCCTTTTTGCCTCTTTCGGATTGTTTGTTGTTTGGGAAGGGTTCGCCCCTGAATACAGTCAGTTTGTGGCATTGCAGGAAGAACAGAGGATTTATCACTAAATATTAAGAAGTAGGTGTTATTTTCCTGAAATTTATGATCAATCATTTCAGTCTGCCGTGGGTGTTTGTTGACACTGTCCGCCATTTTGGAAAAATGCGATACTAAACGGCATGGGTTTCAGTGTGGTTCTGGCCCTCCCGTGGGGATACCGGGGGTCTTTCAGCAGAAATAGTTCCCCCTTCTTCTGGAAGTTCTATGCTAGTAACTTCCCCTACTCTATCACTCTCTTTGACTCTGCCTTTTCTCTTCTTTTTTTGCTTTCTGTCGTCTACTTTTTTCTGCCTTGTTGGTCCATTCACCTGCATTTTTTCTATAAAACCCTTCCACGTTTTTCCTTTTTACAATTTATGACATGCCAGGGTTTTGTGGTGGGGTTTTTTTTTTAAATTGTACACTGGCATCCATGCGTGATAATTGCGCACTTGAGTGGGCACCTGTTGTCCATTCTGCAGTGCATATTCGCTTATATAGCCTTTTTTAAAATGTATTTTAGCTTACTAGTATGTATTTTGTTATCCTTTTTTTACTGTTTTTTTTTAACCTGGATCCGATAAAATGAGAGTATGGTAGCTCCACGTTTCCAGCACTGTGTGGACTTATCAGCTATAGGGTATAATGATGGAAGTGTCATGTTATGAATGGTACTACATTTTTTGTTTTCAGGTTTTGTACGTTGTTAAGATTCATGGATTTGTGTTTTGCTATACGTGGTGGATTTTTATGCGGTGACAGTCCTGAGATAACCATAGCTGTTGACGGGACTATAACAGACTAACTAACTAACTAACACCCCACCCCCACCCCCACTCTATTTCTTGGTTCTTTCCGTGTCGGTTGAGCACTTTAAATCTCAATATTTAAAAAAATAGTTGAATTATTTCTCGTTGTGATCACGCGGAATAGGTCATGGTTCTAGTCTGCATGCGCAAGGGGACTTATTTCACGGGATAACTTATTTCTCATGACACCACTAGGAAAAAATATAGAGAGGTTTGACCCTCCTAAACAGTTACAATGAGTTTAATCTGAACTGAGTATTACATAATTTATCAGAGTAATTTAAAAATGATTGGACATAATTCCCCCTCGCGTGCTGAAAGAACTGTCGAAGGTGGCCGCACCCTTCCTATCAACCACCTACCAATCATCACTCAACACTGGAGAGGTTCCTGACGACTGGAGAGAGGCGTTGGTGACCCCTGTCTACAAGAAGGGAGAGCACTACAAAGCCTCCAATTGCAGGCCCATCTTCGTCACCAGCATCCCTGCAAAAGTCCTTGAGCACATCCTTGTCAGCAACCTCTCCTAGAATCGAACGGCATCCTATCCATCACGCAACAGGGCTTCCGCAAGTTCCGCTCCTGCGAGACCCAGCTACTCGGGTTTACAGAAGAAGTCTCTGCAGCAATGGAGAGCGGTACAGCGACCGATGTTATTATCATGGATATTGAAAAAGCCTTCGACCGCGTGAGCTACAGTCTGCTGACCCACAAGCTTGACCCCTATGGTATCCGAGGAAGCACCAACAGCTGGATAGCAAACTTCCTCAGCGACTGAAAGCAGGCCGTAGTGGTCAACAGTGCCCAGTCGAGCTACGTGCAGGTGAAATCCGGTGTGCCCCAGGGGACTGTCCTAGGACCGTGCCTCTTCCTTACATACATCAACTATCTACCTTCTAGAATCTCATCCCCATCTCGCTTATTCGCAGACGACACTGCTGTATACCGCTTCATCACCTCCAGTGACGACCCAGCCAAGAACTGTCGAAGGAGGTTGCACCCAATCTCTCAACCATCTACCAACCATCACACAACACTGGAGAGACAATAGGAATTGTTCGGAAATAATTAAGGGGAGTAATTTCCATGGTGTGTGGGAGTGATCTTGCCTAATTCAATCGGTCAAACAGGGGAAGCTACTCTACCATCAGGTAGATCACCAGCTCTCGCCTCGTGTGTTTGAGCAGACATACAGCACTTAGAACACTGCGTCATTCTAAAATTTATGTCATTTATATATTTTTACGTCACATTTTTGTTATCAAGTTTTATCAGTTTGTGGCAACGGGCCACCCCTAATGTTTCTTTAAAAAAAATGTTTGCAAGTCGCTGACTCGCATCCTGCGGTTTCAAGCTTCGACAGCATTGTTGCTATGGTAATTGACCGAGTAATGGAGGTAAGCAACTCTAATTTTCACAAAGTGCTCTCCCCTAGTTTTTTTTCTCCGAAAATCGTCTTTCGTCGAAAGCGACTGAATATTTCATTCTGTCATTGTGTTTTAATAATAATAAGTACTGCACATTATGTTAGGTTAGGTTAGGATATAGGGACAAAACATAGCCGTTAGGCTTTCAAACGTCCCATCCGCCTTGATTATACAGTATCATTTATTATGTACAAGGCTTGTCGTGCACTCAGGTTTTAGATAATCATTCATCATATTCTTAGGTCAAACTTTTATAATATTCCCAGTCGTCTAATAGATTTTTGAAAATGTTAGTATCTGGTGCTATATAGCCCAAGTTGCACCAAATACTAACATTTTCAAAAATCGATTGGGCTTTTGTGCCAAAACTGATTTTGCGCCTATAATAACCCAAAGTTCTCTTTATACCAGGTAATCAAGTTTTCTCCATTTCACTTAACTTGCCATTTAGATATGTGTGTGTGTGTGTGTGTGTGTGTGTGTGTGTGTGTGTGTGTGTGTGTGTGTGTGTGTGTGTGTGTATGCATATATGCTAGTCGGTGGTTTCCGACTATGACTGCCAGATACCACAGACGGCAGATGCTATTCTGGCGGACTAGCCAAGAATGTGTTTATAATGCATAGGTGCAACTCTTACTGGTGTACCAATATTTTCCTGTTTTTGAATCTTACCAGAACAGGAACTTCCTTTTCTTAAAATTTGTCAAACAAGATCTTTGTGTGTCTAGGGGAAGACGGGGTAAAAAGCGCATGGGCGGGTAAAAAGCCCACCCCAATTATCTCATAAAATAAAGAAAATTTCAGTCAAAAATTTGCCCATGAGACGAATGCTAGACATTAAGGCTCGTCTCATGGGTAAAATGAGACTGAAATTTGCTTCATTTTCATGAGATAATTGGGGTGGGCTTCTTACCCGCCCATGCGCTTTTTACCCCGTCTTCCCCTACTGTATTTTTCAAACACTCTAAAATAAGCATTTGTATAAATACCTTCATAAATCAAGTTTTTCTTCAGCTGCAGGGTCACATTACCCCATGACCCCTACCTTTCAGGGTTTTTTTCATTTTGTAGTTGCATCCATGATAATGTAGATGCCCTACCCAGGATACATCCCCACTCTCGTCCAAAAGGGATTTGGGGGAGAGCTGACTGTTGAGGATGGTCCTCAACTAGAGGCCAACCCATTCATCCCTGTTCGGCTTACGTGTGCATATTATAATAATACAAGAGGCAAAGCCTTAAAGGCTCACTCGAACAGGAACATGTGGGACAACAACAAACAAAGATTGAGGGGGGTGTCTAAAGTACAAGATTGCCAATAAAATGTGAAGGTACAAATGAAACTATCGTTAATGGATACAACTAAATTTTTTTCAAAAAGTGCCCGTGCCGAGAATCGGACCCGGAACCATTGGCATGACAGACAGACACTCTACCAATGAGCTATCGAGGCTTTCAGTGTTGATGAGTTTCTTATCTCATGTTGCCTGTTGAATACTCTCTAACCCACTAATCTAAAATGTTATCTGTTTGTTATCTGTTTACAGTGTTGTTTTAAGTATTTAATTACTCAAATGATTATTGTTTGAAAGCTTGCATAGACATCTATATGTATGCAAAGTTTGAACAATGTACGCCTTCTATTTCCCCGAGAAAATGCCAACGTTAAAGCTTGGAGATTAGACCAGGTCGCAACACACACACACACGAACTATCATACTATAGCACTGTTGCGAAATGAAAACGGAAGTAACAGACGAGTTCTGTGCCCGTTAGGACACTTAGTTCCGCTTAAAAAATGATGTAAACACGGCATGGCTACTCCGTAATTGTAATGGAGGGGTGTTTAATGGTCAACCTATGGCGATATTTCTCACGCCAGAGGGCAGTCAATGCACTAGGGGCTTATCACGCGATTTTCTTACTTGGGCGTAGTGAGAGAGAGAGTGATGGTAGGACCACTCACTGTCTCTCTCTCTCTCTTTATTCCAGCCCAACTAATAATATAGAGAGGACTTGGAGATTTAATAATATTAAGTCCTGGTTCATGTTTTTTTCTTAAAGTGTTTACATTCGTTGACTATAAACAGTTATGTTCTTATTTGTTTACTTGATACGACCACATTAATACCCCAAGACTTGAAGACAAGAACAAAATATAGTTGTTGTTTAAGGTATAGGTAACTTCCGTTTTTTAATTCTATTTTTGAACCGGAACTACCCCAAACCGACTTCAAAACGAGACAGTAGAGAAAGATAACCCCAAAAGACCGAATTATGAGACTGTCCTATAGCAGACCTGTTTACTCTACTCTTTTTTTGAGTAGTATTCTACTCAATTTGGACCTCTTGTACTCTTCAAAATTGAAAATAATGCTCTAATTACTCATTTTCAGTGAACATTATATGATGGTTTAATGAAGAGGACTGCTCATTTCACGCCAAAACTACTCATTTCAGCTATCCAGACTACTCAAGACTTGTGGTAGGGGGTAAACATGTCTGCTAGTATAGACTCACTTCGTGTTCACTTCGAAGTTACAACACGAGTGAGCCAAAAAGCATGTTAAACCCTTTGATCGCCACTGTCGCCTCTTGGCACCACAAATCAATGATTTAGCACCCATGTCACTGAAAGGCATCAAATGAGTGTCTGTCAACCAACAACCACTAGTTCTTAATGTTAGCAGGCCCAATTTTATGCATGTCAGAGAGGAATCCACAATATCGCAGACAAAATCTTTTCTCTACCTGGTAAGTTTAACCCTTTTAACGCCAGCCATTTTTCAGCTAAAAAGTTCCATTAAACTTACCTGGGTAGAGAAAAGATTCTGTCTGCAATATTGGGCATTCCTCTGTGACATGCATAAAATAGGGCCTATCCTTACCTCCCAAAATGAAGAACATAAGGTCTCTGGATACCAGACCCTCATTTGATGCCTTTCAGTGACATGGGTGTTCAATCATTGTGGTGCCAAGAGGCGACAGTGGCGATAAAATGGTTTTAATGGTAAATTTCGGCTGAAGAATGGCTGGCGTTGAAAGGGTTAAATTAACCCTTTCACCGCCAATGTCGCATTTATGCACAACAATGGTTTAGCACCCATATGTCACTAAAATGCATCAAATCTTGACATGTTATCTGTGCCTAAATGGGGTATGAAATAGGGGAAGACGGGGTAAAAAGCGCATGGGCGGGTAAGAAGCCCACCCCAATTATCTCATGAAATGAAGCCAATTTCAGTCTCATTTTGCCCATGAGACGAGCGTTAATGTCTAGCATTCGTCTCATGGACAAATGTGACTGAAATTTTCTTTATTTCATGAGATAATTGGGGTGGGCTTCTTACCCGCCAATGCGCTTTTTACCCCATCTTCCCCTACATTTCTTGCCTTGCCTTGCACTGCCCTATTTTCTTCATTTTGGAAGGTAAGGATAGGCCTAATGTTACGCATTTCACGAATAAATTTCCAATACTGCAGATACTTTTTTGTAATTTTATCCTGCTCAGTTTAATGGTACATGTATTTTGTTGTTGTTGCCCAAAACATTGCTGGCGGCGCAAGCTGTTCCGTCCCACACAAAACCAAGCTATTTAGTTAAAAGACTGAATCTGGATATCTTATATAAAAACTGCACCAAGCATTCGTTTATAAACATATTTTGGCTGTATGTTCTTCATTGTATTTGTAATATATTTCTTCCATCAGATTAATAGTAAAATCTTATTTTTGTTGAGCAGTAGGGGAAGACGGGGTAAAAAGCGCATGGGCGGGTAAGAAGCCCACCCCAATTATCTCATGAAATGAAGCAAATTACAGTCTCATTTTGCCCGTGAGACGAGCGTTAATGTCTAGCATTCGTCTCATGGGCAAATTTGACTGAAATTTTCTTCAATATAGATGAACAGCAGTGGGCGAAAGGGTTAACGGGCTCATAATCACCGTGCATGTTTGCTTTTCCCTGCAGGTGGGGAGCATGCAGATGACCCGCGTGGCCTCGGGCAACAGGGTCTTCGGTGTCTCTGAAGGCATGATCTACATGCGGGAAGGGATCACCGACGACAACCCCACGGGGACTGACTGGGTGCTTGCGTTTGGTCAGCTGACTCCGATCACCCACCTTGACGCCTTCGGGGACGCAGTGTGGGCAGTACACACCGAGGACGGCAGCAGCTACGCTTACACTGGCTCTGTCGGCATGGGGTTGACACGCGTCGCCTAAATAGGGGGGAAGACGGGTGTGCCACCCCCCCCCCCCACCCCCACCCCTGCATTTCTCGGTTAATTCCATTTTTCCGTTTTTGCCTTTCGTACCATGCGCTTTTTACCCCGTCTTCACCTAATTTCTATGTTTAATTAAATTACACGATGCAAGTCTCTTCTTGCATGACGATTACAAAAATGTATGTGTTCATTTATTTCATTGTATGTTAATAATACCAACAACAAAAATTACACGAAGCATGCTATTCTATGGCGATTTTAGCGTAGCCAAATTTGAATGATTAATTTAATTAAGTTTTTTTGTGTTGCAAGATTGTTGATTGGAAAGATTTGTTTGTTTCAAAATAATGCATTGTGTAGTAAACTAAGATTTATTCCTAAGTCAAAGATAAGCTTTCTAGGGGAAGACGGGGTAAAAAGCGCATGGGCGGGTAAGAAGCCCACCCCAATTATCTCATGAAATGAAGCAAATTTCAGTCTCATTTTGCCCATGAGACGAGCGTTAATGTCTAGCATTCGTCTCATGGGCAAATTTGACTGAAATTTTCTTTATTTCATGAAATAATTGGGGTGGGCTTCTTACCCGCCCATGCGCTTTTTACCCCGTCTTCCCCTATTGCATGGGAATTAAAACAGTAGGGGAAGACGGGGTAAAAAGCGCATGGGCGGGTAAGAAGCCCACCCCAATTATCTCATGAAATGAAGCAAATTTCAGTCTCATTTTGCCCATGAGACGAGCGTTAATGTCTAGCATTCGTCTCATGGGCAAATTTGACTGAAATTTTCTTTATTTCATGAGATAATTGGGGTGGGTTTCTTACCTGCCCATGCGCTTTAAGACTGTCGTGTATGTAAAGTTGAAATAAGAGAACGTAAAGCCTTCTATCGAAGGACGATTAAAAGATTATTTTGCATGATTGTTATGTCAATTCAAGCAAAAATAAATCTGATTTTCTATTGTGCGATTAACGTACCAACACATTTGTTTAACCTTTACCGGATCATGCTTTTGACTACACGGACACGATGGCGGGGGTCTTCCACGACCCCCTACTCAGCAAAGAGCAAATTCCGAGGTGTTTATCCCTGTCCGGATGGCGGGGGTCTCCCACGACCCCTACTTGTCAAAGAGGCACCATGTGTTTATCCCTGTCCGGATGGCGGGGGTCTCCCACGACCCCTACTCAATGCACTGCAGTGCTCTTTAAAGTAGGGGTCGTGGGAGACCCCCGTCATCCGGACAAGTATATCAAAATTACGCGTCATATTACGTCATTTATATTTTATACACATTAATAAAATTTAACACACTTAAAGCCATGTACGTTTTTGACAAAGTCATGAAATTTCATGAAGATTGCTTAAATAGTTTTAGAGATATAACATGTTTTGTGTGTCAAGGGGTCGTGGGCGACCCCAGAAGTCCGGTAAAGGTTAAGAATGTTAAGTTTGAAGTATAGACACCGAAATGGTTCTCCTTTGAACATTTGAATTATGACCACTTTGGCGATTTTAAAACTGAAGTTGAAATAAAGTAAAACATTGGCATCACACAAGTGTTTGATGGCGTGTGTGTGTGTGTGTGTGTGTGTGTGTGCGCGTGCGCGCGTGTGTGTACGAGTGCATGTGTGTGTGTGTGTGTGTGTGTTTTGCGCGCGCTTTCGTGCGTGTGTGTGTGTGTGTGTGTCTGCATGTGTGTGTGTGCGTGCGTGCAGGTAGGTGTTCGTGTGTCTGTGTGTCAGTGTGTGTGTCAGTGTGTGTGTGTGTGTGTGTGTGTGTGTGTGTGTGTGTGTGTGTCTGTGTGCAACCTTGGATTATTCCAGAAAATAAAAGAGACCATTTTTCCTTTTTGTCATTATACAGACAAAGTTCTTATTACCGTATTTTCCCCCAAAAGACAAGAGAGTGGCTGCGCACGTGGCGGGGTAATCAAAGACAATTAATATTCTCAAGTAATATTCTCGTCCCTGGCTCATGCATTTCTACCTCAGTGTTCAGCTTTTGGGATGATCCCTGGAGTCCTTTAGCCAGGGTACGTCAACAACATTACCGTATTTTACGGACTCCGTATTTACGGACTACAAGGCGATACGTTTTTCTCTCCAAGATTGACAGTCCCACGCCTTTTAATGGGACTGATAAAACCGTAGAATTGAGAACACGGTTCAAATGTGCCCCCCCCCCCCCCCCCCCCCCCCCGCATTTCTCGTTTAATTCTATTTTTCCGTTTTGTGCCTTTCTTACCATACATAAAGCTGTATTTTAGGAACATATTCAGCTAATAACCTTTTTGGAATACTACCCTAGCCCTAACCCTAAACCTAACCCTACCCCCCACTGCAGTACACCGCGATTTGTCACAGTTGTGGTTCGTTGCGTTTTTCCGTCTTATAGGGTGGGGGGTAGGGTTAGGTTTAGGGCTAGGGTTAGGGTTAGGGTTAGTATTCCAAAAAGGTTATTAGCTAAAAATGTTCCTAAAATACAGCTTTATGTATGGTAAGAAAGGCAATAACGGAAAAATAGAATTCACCGAGATAGGTAGGGGGGGGGGGTGGCACATCTTGACCTTTACCCGGTTTTTTAAACCAGTAATCGCATCAGTAGTTTCACCTATGCAAACATATTTATTTGTCAGAATATTCACACACACACGCGCGCGCGCGCGCACACACACACAACTCAAAATTCAGCTCAACTCAAAACATTTTAATAATGAGGCCATCTGCCCATGTCAAAGGAAGGTGAGGGTAGGGGTGTAGTTGAAAATATATAATAATCATAGGAAAAACAATTAAATCAGAGCAAAAACAAAGCATCATAATTATGGCGGTTGGAGTGTGAAGGATGGTGGCATATTCACAACGCAATGAACCAGCTTTGAGAATAATCAGATATGTAGCAGGAATTTTTAAAAAAGTACAATAATCGTAATTATGTACCTGGACAGATAATCCAAATTAGAAGAGAAAATCTTTCACAATGGAAGGAAAAGTATCACAAATGCGCACGCGCACGCACACATACACACACGTACACTCACACGCATACGCGCGCACACACACACTGAGCGCGTGCGCGCACACACACATGCACGTGCGCACGCACGCACTCACAGATTCTCTCTCCCTCTCTCCTTGCAACAGTAATGACATGATGGTTCTATTTTCAGACAATCACTTCAGTAAACGCATTCATTTGTAATCGAAAAAGAACTACTGAATGTACATCAAGCAGTCTCAGTTATAACATTGAACAATCATTTCATAGAGCAAAAAAACCCATCTTGTATTTCTGTTTGAGAAACAAAATAATTGTTAAAAAAACAACCATGTAGTGTACTGTATTGCATGTATTGAATTTCAATCTTCCATTATCATGTTGCAAAAATGTCATCCACATATAAATCATTGTTAGTCAAATGTACAGATAATGCAGAATAAATGTAATGAATCCATTCACAAAATACTGCATTGTGGAACATTAAAGAAAAAAATGTTTATATACATAGGTCTACACAGTGACTTACACACATGCACACTAAGATGCTAAAAACACACACACAGCAACACACACACACAGTGTGACACACAGCAACAAACACACACAGTGTGACACACAGCAACAAACACACACACACACAGTGTGACACACAGCAACACACACACACACACACACAGTGTGACACACAGCAACAAACACACACACACACACAGTGTGACACACAGCAACAAACACACACACACACAGTGTGACACACAGCAACAAACACACACACACACACACAGTGTGACACACAGCAACAAACACACACACACACAGTGTGACACACAGCAACAAACACACACACACACACAGAGTGACACACAGCAACAAACACACACACACACACAGTGTGACACACAGCAACAAAACACACACACACACAGTGTGACACACAGCAACAAAAACACACACACACAGTGTGACACACAGCAACAAACACACACACACACACACAGTGTGACACACAGCAACAAACACACACACACACACAGAGTGACACACAGCAACAAAACACACACACACACACACAGTGTGACACACAGCACACACACACACACACACACACACACAGTGTAACACACAGCGACAAACACACAACAGCGACACACAGTGTGACACACAGCAACACACACACACAGTGTGACACACAGCGACAAACACACACACTCACACAGTGGCAAACACACACACTCACACAGTGGCAAACACACACACTCACACAGTGGCAAACACACACACATAACGACACACACAGCGACAAACAGTGACACACGGCAACAGAGTAACACACAGCAACAAACAGAGTGACACACAGCAACAAACACACACACAGAGTGACACAAACATAGTGACACACAGCAACAAACACACACACAGAGTGTGACACAGCTACAAACATAGAGTGACACACAGAGACACACACACAATGTGACACACAGCAACAAACACACAGCGACAAACACACACACAGAGCGACACACACACACACACACACACACACACACGACACACACACAGCGACACACACACACAGAGCGACACACACACAGCGGCAAACACACACACAGAGTGACACACAGCGACAAACACACACACACATTCCCTTCTTTCACACCCTAAACTATCTCCCTCTCCCTTTTCTTCCCCCCAACCCATCCTCACCCTGCTCCCCACCCTAGATCCCCCTATCATAGTATGGTTTGGCGCAGTGGGTGGATGCCTCGTGCCTCCATACGGGGAGCTGGACGACCCTGCCCCCTCCACGAGTCTCTCCCCACGGGGATACCGGGGAGTCTTTAGTAAAAAGAATTCCCCCACCATCTGGAAGTTCTGTGCTTGTAACTTTCTCTAATCCGCCACTCTCTTAGACTCTGCCTTTTCCCTTTGCTTTCTATCATCTGCTATCTTTCTGACTTGTTGGCCCATTCTCCTGCCTTTTTTTTGATTCCTCCCCCACCCCCTACCCCCCCACCCGAGAAAAAAAAAAAATCTTCCAAATAATTTGTCTCCTTTGAGCTCCTCCAAAATCGGAATGTGTCAGCTGTACGCTAGCGGGGAGATCACCGAAAACCGGACACATATTATGTACCTTACCCATTATGGCCATATGGCCTGGGAACGCAGAAGAAGAAGAGGAAAAAGAAAACCACTCAATTGCACCTATCCGGAAATGTTCCTCAATTGTGCCAGGTTCTCGCAATTGATAACTGTTAGAAGTTAGCACTTTCAACACAACCCCTCTCGCTGCTCCGTATTCCCTCTGTCCCTGAATCGCTTCACACTCCCACCCCCCTCTTCCTTCTCCCTCCTCGTCGATTCTTCGCGCATCTTATCCCTCCAGGGCGTCTCGCCGTTATGCAGAAACATGTGAGCGCGCAAGTACTCCGCCCGCAAGAATTTCCCCGGGCACTGCCCGCAGCGAAACCAACGACCTTCGTCGTGGGTCACGAGGTGGCGCTTCAGCCCGTGCGCCAGCCGGAACGACTTCGAACATGCGGGACACAAGAAATTCCTCTCGCCGCCGTGAGTCAACCGGTGTTTGTTCAAGCTGGAAGACTGCGAAAAAGCTGCCGGGCATTCGTCGCACACAAAAGGCCTCTCCCCGGTATGCTTCCGCGCATGCACTTTTAAATTTGACGATTCGGAAAACGCTGCCGGGCAGAGACGACAGGCGAAGGGCTTGACCCCTGAGTGAAGTTTCGCGTGCGCTCTGAGACCTGACGACTGAGCGAAAGCCGCCGGGCATTCCGAGCAGCGAAAGCTCTTCTCCCCCGTGTGGGTTCGCGCGTGCGCTTTCAGCTGCGAGGAAACGCGGAATGCGCGGCCGCAGATTTCGCACGCGTGAGGTTTTTCCCCGGAGTGGGCGAGCTGGTGGCGCTTGAGGTTTCCGGCGAGCGTGAAGGAAGCCGGGCACTGGTCGCAGTGGTAAGGTCTCTCCCCTGTGTGAGTGCGAAGGTGAGTTCGGAGGTTCACCAGTTGGTGAAACGCTGCCCGGCAGTGCTGGCACCGGAAGCGCTTCTCCTCCTCCCCCCCGTGCGTCAAAGCGTGGCGCTTGAGGCGCGAGGAAGAGGTGAAAGTTGCAGGACACTGCGTGCAGAGGAATGCGCGCTGCGCGTGCTCCGCCCGGGCATGCCTCGCCAGTTGTTGGGTGGCGGGGAAGGTGAGTCCGCACCGCCCGCATCGGACGATTTTGGTGTGGCCGCTTTGGCGCGCGTGCTGGGCGAGGTGGCTGGAACGTGGGAAGGCTTTGTCGCAGATGCCGCATTGGTAGAGCGGGGGACCTTCCTCTGACCTAGACCGGGGTGACCTTTGCACGGACTTTGCCCCGGTTGGGGCGTCACCCCGCTGAGAAGAGTGGGTGTCGCCGCGTGGTTCTGTCTGAGAAACTGCGCCATCTTGTAATTCTGTCAGAGACATTTGACGGTCTCGCGGTTCCATCCAAGACATTTTCCCGTCTCGCGGTTCTGTCCCAGATCTTTCACAATCTTGTAATTCTGTACGAGTCGCTTTAGAATCTTGCAGTTCTGTCCGAGATATCGTGCCGTCTTGCGAGACTGTCCGAGAAATTTTCACATTTTGACCATCTTCTGATTGTCCCCCGAGAAATGTCGCCATCTTGAAATTCTCGCCTGCCCGCTGCTTTCCCGTCGCTTGGCTTGGTGTCTTTGCGTTGTCTTTGTCTTACGCCTGAGGGCGATTTGTCACCGTGTTTTATTGTCCCGATCTTTGATGTTAACATTATGTGTGCACACTCTGCAGCTCTTGAGTCTGACTTTCGAACACAATTCAACTCACTATGGGATGCTCTGTTATCACTTGAGTTTGGAAATGTCCTTGATGCCTTCATTTTTCTTCAATGTTTGTTTGAAAAAAATGGTTTCCGTTGAACAGCTTTCCTTTTCCTCGTCATCCTGTCCTTTTTAGTACGCCACTGACAAGATTATCATCATCACCATCATGATCATTATTGCACAGTGGAACCTCTCTTATAAGACCTCCCATTATAATATAAGACTCCCTCCCTTATAAGACCTACTTCTCCGAGGCATTGGCCTTCTTTGTGAGTGTTAAAATTACCTCCCTTATAAGACCCTCCCTTGTTAAAGACCTCATTTTGAACTAAGTTACTATATTTGTGGCGGTACCATAGCCGATGAGGTTTCACCGAGGCGTGATTACCGCTACACCTATCTGTATTGTTAAAAAAAATTGAGACTTTACTGGAGTTGCATTGCCTCTGGGCATTGCCTCCAGTATTGTTCCCACCATCTTTGTATCTACAAATGTCCCATATGTGTCTGTCCAGACTGAGAGGACGTAAAGCACCATTTTTCATTCATTCATTCGACCTCATTTTGGATGATTTTTGAAGGTCTTATAAGGGCAGTTCCACTGTATTGCCTTTACTGAGAATGAAAACATTGCTAACCTTGAAGGACGATTCAAACTTAGAGCCTGTTTGATCGGTTAACCTTTACCAGACTTCCTGGGTCGCCCACGACCCATAGACACACAAATGACTTAATGTCTCAGGAACTATTGGGCCTATGATAATAAAATTTTAGGTATTTTTAAAAAACAGTTTGGCATGTGTCAGCAAATTTTGGTGCCAATACAGTAAAAACTAAAGTAATAATTAGATACGTCATTTCAACATACTTCTCCTATGTAACGCGGGTCACGGAGGCTCAACATACTTCTCCTTTGTAACGCGGGTCACGGAGGACCCATACTTTAAAGAGCAGAAACATGCCACTGCAGTGCATTGAGCATGGGTCATGGGAGACCCGCGCCATCTGGAGAAGTATAAACACATGGTGACTCTTTGACGAGTATGGGTCCTGGAGAACCCGCATCTGAAGAGGGATAAACACTGTTAAAATGCATGTAAAAATATGTGGGTACGAGGGGACCCGCATCATCTGGAGAAGTATAATCACAAGCAACATCTGGTAAAGGTTAGTTGCTAAATGTGAATGTCCTCTCCACCACTACCGTCATGCACGTATCATTGTCGTCGTAGTCGTCACTGAGAAGAATGCAACAATCGCTAATAACTAACGGAAACCGAACGATTGGAAATTAGCATTTTAGTTTCATTGGTTGTTTTACTGGCGAGAGAATCGGAGAAATGATTGGCAGAGGCAAACTTGTTTTCCACTTGTCGATTACTTGACGTCAACGTCATCATAATCAATAAATCATCATCATTACTACAGAGGAACCTCCCTTATAAGACTTTCAAAAATCATCCCAAATGAGGTCTTATAAGGGAGGGGTCTTGTATAAAGGGAGGTAGTTTTAATACTTACAAATTAATGTGGCGGTACCATAGCCGATGAGGTTTATCCGAGGCGTGGTTACCGCTACACATATATCTATATTGCTAAAAACTCGGGACTTTACTGGTGTTGCACTGCCTCCGGGCATTGCAGCCAGTATTATTCCCACCATCTTTGTATTTACAAATGTCCCATATGTGTCTATGACCGAGAGGACGTAAAACACAATTTTCATTCACTTACAAAGAAGAGCAATGTCTCAGAGAAATAGGTCTTATGTGGGAAGGAGTCTTATAATGGGAGGTCTTATAAGGGAGGTTCCACTGTATTAAGTATCACTACAGAGAAGCACACACCAATCACTGAATGATGATGGAAGGTTAATTTTTTTTTTTAAATAAAAAAAAAAAATAAATTCGGGGCTCACTGCTGCTGCTGATGTTGGAGCCTTCACACTGCAGTGGCCCCAGGCTGAAATAACCTGCACACAAAGTGATCCCTTTTAGTTGGTCGTATCTCCCCGTGGGGATACCGGGGGGGTGGGTCTTTCGTAAAAATAGTTCCCCCACCTTCTAGAAGTTCTGTGCTTGTAGCTTCCCCTAATCTGCCACTCTCTTTGACTCTGCCTTTTCCCTTCGCTTTCTATCATCTACTATCTTACTGACTTATTCAGTTATTGGCGCCCATTCTCCTGCCTTTAAAAATAAAATAAAAAATCTTCCAAATAATTATTTCCTTTGAGCTCCTCCGAAATCGGAATGTGTCGGCTGTACGCAGCGGGGAGACCAGTGAAAACTGAAAGCCAGACACATACATACCTTACCCATTATGGCCATATGGCCTGGGAAAGTTCGTTGGTGGTATATGATCAGCTCAAGCAAATGAAAAGAATACAACATTATATCAAACCGTTGGTTGCGCCATCTTAACTATTATTTATTTATCTTAGAACTTTTTAACCTTCACCATGCTTCCTGGGTATTCTAGTACCCAGAGACACATGAAAACTGTTATATCTCAAAAAGTATTTAAGCAATCATCATGAAATTTCATGAGTTTATCAAAAACGTTAATGGCTTTATGTGTCTTAAATTTCATTAATGTGTATAAAATACAAATGACGTAATATAATGCGTCATTTGAACATGCTTGTCACTGATTGCGTGGGTATCCTACAACCCATACTTTAAAGAGCAGAAATATGCCACTGCAGTGCATTGAGTATGGGTAGTGGGACACCCGCGGCATCTGGATAAGGATAAACACATGGTGACTCTTTGACGAGTATGGGTACTGGAGAACCCGCATCATCTGGAATAGGGATAAACACTGTTAAAATGCATGTCCCTTTCCTTTTTAATGAGTATGGGTAGTGGAAAACCCGCCCCATCGTGACTGTGTAGTTGAACAGGGGATCCGGTGAAGGTTAAAATAGTGCTGACGGATGAGTTTTTGCAAGAAACGCATCGAGATCACCAGAAACTGAGAAAGATAGCCTTTTCAAGGACAGGAACACTCACTTTGCTCTGGTTTCCTAGAAATCAAACCGTCAAACTGGCGATTCCTCCTTGGCGCAGTTGCCGGAGAGAGAAGCCATTTTGGATGGGGTGGGTGGAGGACACGGCACTCATACTCAAAGTGATTGAAGCTTTTTCTTCTTCTTTGTAGTGCAGTAAAAATAAAAATAAAAAGTAGCTATTTCCTTTGTTGTGAGCGGAACACCTTTTGATAAACTGTAAATGAAAAGGCTTGTATTGTGGAAACTTCGTGAGAAAATTTGCTGGGGAATATTTAAAACGGCAAGTTTACCACTAATGTTGAATACAGTGGAACCTCCCTTATAAGACTCCCTCCCATATAAGACCTACTTCTCTGAGCCATTGCCCTTCTTTGTAAGTACAGTGGAACCTCCCTTATAAGACCTTCAAAAATCATCCCAAATGAGGTCTTATAAGGGAGGGGTCTTATAAGGGAGGTAATTTTAATACTTACAAAGAAGGGTAATGTCTCAGAGAAGTAGGTCTTATGTGGGAGGGAGTCTTATAATAGGTCTTATATTTTTTATATATTTTTTTTATAAGGGAGGTTCCATATTAAAATTACCTCCCCTATAGGCTATAGTATAAGACCACTCCCTTATAAGACCTCATTTTGGATGATTTGTGAAGGTCTTATAAGGGAGGTTCCACTGTGTTACCAACTTTGCTAAACATAGACAGACTATAGACTAGAGTTTATTTTTGTACAATTTACTGATATGTCCAACCACAATGACAATGTGGCGGTACCATAGCCGATCATCGGCCCGATGAGGTTTATCAGAGGCGTGGTTACCGCTACACATATCTATATTCATATATATAATATTGCTAAAAACTCGGGACTTTACTGGTGTTGCACTGCCTCCGGGCATTACAGCCAGTATTGTTTCCACCATCTTTGTATTTACAAATGTCCCATATGTGTCTATGACCGAGAGGACGTAAAACACAATTTTTCATTCATTTTTACAAGTTGAAGTTGAACTGCTTCTGCAAAAATTGCACCATATTTACCTTGTAGTCTCGGTCAATAATGGCTGGCCTTGTTTCTGAGCAAGGGCCAAAGGAGTGAGAATTCTCAACGAATTGACCGTGAGCCCTAAATTAAAGACAGGGCCTTAGGCCTAATGAAAAACAGAAAAAGTGGAGTGGACTGTCTACTAAGTTTTTGCAGACATCGTTTTTCCCTTTCTAGGGGAAGTAATCATGAAAGTAATGTGAGATTATACACCAAGCAGGTGAGACTATTTTTTCACACATGAACAACTCTCTTTCTTTCTGTCTTTGTCTCTTTCTCTCTCTCGCCCTCGCTCTCTCTCTCTCTCTGTCCACCCCACCCTCAACCGCACACACATACAAACACACACGCGCGCGCGCGCGCGCCTATGCACTCGCATATTCTCGCGCGCGTTCTATTATAACTTGCAACTGTGGACTTTATTCTGAACTCCATTGTTATCTCCCTGGATCTTTGCGCATGCGTGTTATGCTCCTAGAAAAGGGGAATCCCCTTAGTTTCCTAAACTTTCGGTTGTTACAGTCTTTGCAATGGTTCCAGAAAGACATTTCGACGAACAACTATCCTAGTCCTTTGAACCAAGCAAAATAAATAATTCGTCAGTTTGTTGATGGGACAGAGCAAGTATCGTCGCAACCATGTCTGTGATATTAGAAATGGACCCAAACTTTGGTGAGAACTGGATTAATTGAATTAATGATGAAATGTAAAATTTTGCAAGAAGAAAGTCGCTCTAATTTCATTAACTGATTAAGTGACATTTCGCCTTCATCAGTTCATGTTTTATTTTTGATTCTTTTTCTCAGAATTATTGAGAAAACAGTGATGCAGTGAAGTTCTTGTTATATTACAGTTTAAATAATGGTTGCAAAACATGAATGTTTTCAGTGTATTTCACAGTGTGTGACTTGACAAGGAGGAAGTTGCTAAAAATAGATCGGTTACACACCATTAATGACAAGTAAGAAATCTCTCTCACTCTCTCTCAGGGCTGGGTGTAAAAAAGTATGTATGCTTATCTCATTACCCTATATAAATAAAATTTTGTTCGTTCGTTCTCCTAAGAAATCTCAGCCTCTCTCTCTCTCTCTCTCTCTCTCTCTCTCTCTCTCTCTCTCTCTCTCTCTCTCTCTCTCTCTCTCTCTCTCTCTCTCTCTCTCTCTCTCTCTCTCTCTCTCTCTCTCTCGCTCTCTCTCCAAGAGTGGCAGTGAAAGTTTGGGCTATGCCGGTCGGGGATTGTCCCCAGGGGGCTGCTACGGTTACTGGATTGGCCCAACCCGAGTCATCAAACACCAGGGAGACCTCAATTTTTTAGCTCTTTTGGTTTCTGTTGATTTTTGCAATTTTAGTTCTTTTTATTTTTTTTCCCTTTCTAGGGGAAGTAATCATGAAAGTAATGTGAGATTATACATCAAGCAGGTGGGCTAGGTACGTAGGTATGATTCATTTAATTGTCCAGAGGGACAGCTCAGCGTCAACAATCGGATTCAGATTCTTTTTTAAGAGGTGAGGGTTAGGGCTATGATCTTCTTCTTCTTCTGCGTTCCTAGGCCATATCATGATGGCCATAATGGGTAAGGTATGTATGTGTCCGGTCTTTTAAGACCACCTAGAAACAATATTAAAGAGTGTCCTTTATTAAATATGAAAGATAAGATGTTAGAGAACACGAAAATACCTACACAGGGTTTTCATTTTTAGCCGATTGCCGATCGAGAACATCGTTTAAAATCGGCTTTGAATCGGTTGTTTTTGTTGGAGCCTCAAAGTTTCATGTGTTTCCCGTGTGACTAAGCTTAGACCGAAAGTGTTCTAATCTGTTTGTACTCTTTTAGTTTTATCTGTTGTTTCATTTCAAAATGAAAACCCTGCCTACATAACTCAAAATTGACCCAAAAAATAGATTTTTGACTTTACAAGCCTGTTGTGAGAAACTATCCCCGCGATGTATTGTAATGTCCCTTTCGTGGTGCTAGGTCACATATCGTCGCTGTCCGGTACTAGCTGTGTATCTGCAAAATCAGTGATTTTACAGAAGCATCAAAAAAATGTAAATGTTGTCATCTGCTACAATGTCATTCCCCATTTGATATATATATGCTTGACTCTTCTTCAACTTCAAGTTCAAGTTCAAATTCAAGTATACTTTAATATCTCCAAAAGAGAAATTCAGGTTAGGTGCAACAACATGACAGAGATACAACATAACTGAAAGAACATTAATCAAACGTGTGAAGCAAAATTGCACCAATCAAAAATAATTATTAAAATTCATTACATGAACTTAGAAATGTGCACATTTAAAACAGAGAGAGAGAGAGAGAGAGAGAGAGAGAGAGAGAGAGAGAGAGAGAGAGAGAGTGACAGACAATGAATGAGAGAGAGAGAGAGAGAGAGAGAGAGAGAGAGAGAGAGAGAATCAATAACCATTATTAACTTATAGCAGTCAATCAAATAACAACATTTGGAATACATCTCGTCATCTTTACCGATGAGTAAACATGTAACACAATAAAAGTTGCATAGCACCTAAAGTTTTCGTGATCATTCAGTTACACGCTTCGTGGCGCAGTTGTCAAACAACGGGAGATCGAGAGCTGCAATCTCTGTACCGGCAGCTACACGCTTAGCGTGTCAAGACTGTAGGATTTCCAGTGAATGCGTGTAGATCATGTGACAAATTTGAACATTTCCATTGGTCGCAGACACAAGATATTTATAGAAGACCTTTGTGAGGTCATTAGAAGGGGTTTCAACGGGAAATCTATTTTTGTTAAATTTTGCAGATACACGGTTAGCGCCGAACAGCGACGATATATCATATGGATCTTTGTTTTTATTTTACAGCCTTTTCTAGAAAACCAGCAGCACCGTCATCGTCAGCATCAGCATTGTCGGAGTTGACGAACGCCATGACCTTGGCCCGTATCCGAGACGACAACGACCTTGACCTCGACCTTGGCCCTGACAACCTTGGTAGCACGGGAAGAAGAGGAGGAGGCAAGGCTGCAGTGAGAGACGAGAGTGGTGGTATCTCCGACGGCAAAGTCAAAGAAGACGAGGAAGAAGAAGGACCGGAATACGATTTGGCCGATGATATTGATCGTCTCACGTTGCTGTCCGAAAGCGATGTCGCCGATGACGTAAGTTTGCCAATATTAATTATCGTCTGTGAATTTCAAAAACCTCTTCAGGGCCCCTGAGGAACCCCCATTCTATGAAGTACTAAAATTCTAAAGGACCCTTTCAAAGAATGTGCAGGGGGGTCCCAGGGTTGCACTAGAAAAATTCTTTTTAGCATTCGCAGTGCCCCTGGGACCCTCTATCCCTGCCTCTAGGACCCTCTATGCTGTAAGTGAAGAAGTCCCTGGGACCTCTTGTTTCGCGGGACGATTGGGAGCCCTGCTCGTATCTCGATTTTTTTAATTTTTTAGTTAGATACATAGTCAGCTCTCTAATTTTTCCCGCCACCTTCCACCAAAAGCTCGTATCTCTAACGATTTTCTATCTGGGGTAAATGAGGTTGTGTAAATTTATCGACTGTACATTTTCCCCTGTAATTGTAGAGTAAATAAGGGATATACTGTAATAAAGTTTTTTTCTTCCATTTATGGAAGAAAAAAACTTTGTAAGTCCTAAATTCAGATCTAGTTTTAAGGACAAAAACCTTGTATCTTCGTTCTTGTCAAGTATTAAAAAGAAAAGAAGAAGTAATTTTAGCAAAATGCAGGACTAAACAATAAATTCGCTATGTTTTGAACATCGTAGTTAATCAATTGTGGTAAACATGGTTACTTTTTTAAACTGTTTTTTTTTTCATTTTTCTCAAAACTACCAAAATTGAGATACAGTCTACCCCCTCACGAACGGCCCTCTGATTTACGACCTCCCTCCCCTCTATTAAGACTGAAATATGAATGACGGATCGTTTTTCTTCAAAACTTGCCTCCTCATTTACGACTCCCCCTCTAACGCGTTTTACGACCGTAAATCTGGTTGATTTTACGACCGATGCAACACATTCTGACAATTATCAGTCGCAAAAACGTATGATATCTATCCTTCTCGGCCTCAGTTCGAGCCGACGCACAGCTGGGGTACCACTGTTGTTAGCCAATGTCAATCTCGCGAGGGTCCAATCTCGCGAGATTTCTCTGCGCTAATTCAAGCCGCGCTACTCCGGATGTTTCATTCAAGAATGGCGGAGAAAGCACAGTGTAGCGGTGTGGGTAAAAAAAGGAAACGTGTGACGCTCACTCTTGAGCAAAGGGTGAAAGTAGTGAGGAGACATAAAGCAGGTGACAGCTGCGTTGCTATTGCCAACTGGTTGTCAGTGGGCAAAACTCAGATTCAGAACGTGGTGAAAGATGCCGACACCGTGTTTTAGTTTTAGTGTATGCATGTGCTGTGCGTCATATACGGTGTAGTGAGTCACTGAGTGCATTGTTTGGGTCACCCCTGATTTAAGACCCCCCTCTTTTACGACCGATTTTTCAAGATCTTTTGAAGGTCTTAAAAGAGGGGGTGGACCAAGGTTTTTGAATTTCAGTTTTTCACCGCCGATGCGTACAGTAGAATCAAGCTAAGTCAAGAACAGATAACCTCTAACTGACGGGATAAATCGTAATAATCTGTTGGTCCCAGTATATCATTTTATTCCCCCAAAAAAAGTCTAGCTAGTGGCAGCAAAATATTATATATAAAAATATTGGTTAGTGAATGAAATTTTCATTTAGATACTTTTAAAAGAAGCAAACATCAATAATAATGTTGTATATATCTTAATTGGTTGCTGAGATATGGCATTTTAAAGTTTGGGTGATTGCCGTTTATGTATAATTTAACCTCAAAATATCGGCTATCTCAAAATAAGATTTCGGTCCCTCCAATTTTGACATAGCCGATTTTCGACTGTACATTTTCCCCTGTAATTGTAGAGTAAATAAGGGATATACTGTAATATCTGCGACACATTTTTTATCGATTAAGGGATATTATTTATTTGTGTTTTGCGTGCGTGCGTTTTGTGTGTGTTTTGGTTTTGAGTGTTGTGTGTGCACGCATTTGTGTATGTGTGTGTATGTGTGTGTCTGTATGCATGTGTGTGTGTGTCTGTCTGCGTGCGTACGTTGTGTGTGAGTGTATGATTTGTATGTGTATCCTCTAACGTTTGTGTATGTGGTCAGTTCATGCAACTCAGTTGCTATGGCTTACTGAATGAAACATGAATAATGAGTCGGTGTCGATAAGTGTGTGTGTGTGTGTGTGTGTGTGTGTGTGTGTGTGTGTGTGTGTGTGTGTGTGTGTGTGTGTGAGAGAGAGAGAGAGAGAGAGAGAGAGAGAGAGAGTTGCTTTGTATATGCGTTGTTCCTGGTTTGTGTCATTCTTAAACACTATTTTTGTTGTCTACTTGTTGTTGATGAATATTCGATTGTAAAGGTTAAGCGCTTTGGGCTCATTTGAGGTAAAGCGCTATATAAATGCACTATTATTATTATTGTTATTTATAATGATTGATAGGAAAGAGTTACGCAGACTGGTCTGTGGATTTTTTTTCCTTATGCGCTGAAACCGTGGGTCCGTCCGTAATTTTTATATCTTCCGGACTGAATGCCGTAGAGAATAGCACCAGTGCATATTTGTGTGCCTTTTGACAATGTAGAGTGGCACAGTGGTAGCGCGTTCGCCTCGTGTCAAGTAAACCCGAGTTCGAACCTGGGTACAGGGGATTTGTTTTCTCTCACTTTGCACTAGGCCTTACGGTCTGAACGTGGAGTCTTTCGGTTGAGACGATAAACCGAGGTCCCGTGCGACCATGCACTTACTTACTTAGCATGTATACGTTAAACCCAGTGGCAATGAAAAAGTTGTCATTTGGTCAAAATTCACCCACCCACCCCTTTCCTTCCTCATCAATCACACAAAAATCGCATGCAAATTTATTTATTTTTATTTGGGTGGCGCACCCCGAATTTCACAGAGACGCCTCTGTGACTGTAAAAGTACCTATCATAATACCTAATAATACCTAATGATTTAAATATTTGAAAACTAACGCAACAAAAAAAGTGTTGATCATAACCTGATCCTCTTTTTGTGAAGGTTAACATTTTTTTTTTTATTCAGTCAGAACTTAATTGTAATCTTTTAGTCCCTGAGCCGAAGGTTCGGGGAACTATTGTTTTTGTCTGGTCCGTCCGTCCGGTGTGTGTCCGGTGTCCATCCGTCCGTCAGGCTATTCGTCCGTTTTTCTCAAAAACTATTCAGTCTATCATCATCAAATTTGGTATACTAGTTTGCCAAGATGCAAGCTATCCACTGATGTATTTATTTTTACATTAAGGTCAAGGTCGCGCCAGTTAAGGGGTTCAAACCCCAAAACACAATCGCTAATATCTCGCGAAGTTTTGCATGTATTTCAATGCAGTTTTTTTCCACAACATTTCTTGATGAATGGTCTATAACACAGTTGTCATGAATTTTTCTGTGTGCGCATGATCGCGCGCGCTCAAATCACGGGTCCGAACACCAAGGCTATATATATATAAAAAAAAACTATTCAGTTACGTGCTGTTTTGATGCGTTTTTATGCATGTGTACAACCGACATATTCCGATTTCAAAGTAGCTCGGCGATGCTGCGAGGGGACTTTGCAGCCGCTCAGCGTTGCACTTTTAAAAAAAAAAATCACAATCTGCTTGGTTAACCTTAAAGTACCACATTTTTCGGACTACAGAGCTTCAGTGGGCCCGCGTCATTGACCCGTACTGACGGTGATTTGACCCCTCATTTTGTGCAGCCATGGGTCATCTGACCCACAAAGTTTGCAAGAAGATTAAATGTGACACGTCACTGGCACTGCCACCTTAGTTTAGAAATTGACCCCTGAGTTTCTGTAATCAGGGGTCACGTGACCCATGGAATCTGAAAACAATCTGAATCTCTGGACTATAACTGAGGCGATGATTTTTTTCCCCTTTTGCGGCTTATAATATGACTAATAAAAATAGCCGTAAAAGCAAAGTCAGAGGCAAACTTGTGGTCTAAGGGAGCGAAACAAGTTTAGAAGTAACCAAAGTATGGTGTGTGCACAGATTTGCTTCCCTTGCAGCAAATGCATTAACCCTTTCGCCGCCAGCCATCTTTGAGCCAAAAATGTCCATTAAACTTACTTGGCTGCAGAAAAGATTTCATCTGCAATATTGTGGGATTTCTCTGTGACACATTTAGAATAGGGTCAATCCTTACTGCCCAAATTTAGGGACACAATATAATAATACAGTGGTCGCCGCTTTATAAAGCCATTTTGGGACCGACTAAAAATGGCTTTAATAAGCGGCGGATTTAATAACCGGCGGTCCAGGATTACGTCATTTTCTAACTTTTTGTTGTTGTTGCTTCTCTTTTGTTTACGTCAGTCACACTTTCACACTTTCTTTCGTCATTTACACTTGCTTGAATCTAAACACAACTTCACAAGGCCTCTTAAACGATGTTGAACTTTTGTTTTGGTTTTTATTGACTGACATTCTTTTCTAAACTCAGTCTTGAGTGACACAAGTGACATATCTTCACGCAAAAAAAGAAGAAGAAAAAAGAACAAAATCGTGAGTTTTAGTCACAAACTATGTGATTTCTCTGAGAAAAGTGGTTTTATTAAGCGGTTTTTTTTAATACATAACATATAGTGAAATATCCGAACCGTAAGAAATCGGCTTTAATAAGCGGCTGGCTCTATTAACCGCGGTTTTATAAAGCGGCGACCACTGTATAATTGAATAACAGACCCTGATTTCAAGAGTTTTAATGACATGGGTGTTAAATCATTGTGGTGCAAAAATGCGACATTGGCGGTGAAAGGGTTAAAGAGACATATTAATTCCGGACATACATGGCCGAAACGACTTGAATGAGTTAACTGACCAACTCTCTCTCTCTCTCTCTCTCTCTCTCTCTCCTCTCTCTCTCTCTCTCTCTCTCTCTCTCTCCTCCCCCTCCCCCCCTCTCTCTCTCTCTCTTTTTACTGTTCTCAGGTCCTCGTGGCATTTGGCAAGCGCTCCAGACCTCAGTCTCTCAAAAGCCAGGGAAAGGAGGGAGGAGGAGGAGGAAGAGAAAAGGAAGAAGAGGAGGAGAAGGAGGTGGTGCCCAGCAAACGCACCCATCGTCACCCCACCAGCAACCCCACCCTTACTCGCCCACCTCCGGATATTGCTTCTGTCAGGTTTGCTGGCAGCGAAAGGCTCAGGATCTTGAATCAAACGGCAGCTCTTCTTCACCAAGAGCAGAGCCTCGTGAGAAACGCTGCTTCTCAGAACGGTCAGGGTATGTCGTTGGCGGGAAATTCGGGACCGGAATCTGCCGTTTCAGTGACTTCTGCGCCTGTGGGGTCTTGGCAAAATGGCGAACAGTCGCCTGGCTACAACAATACTATTATTAATGACATGATGAACACAAAAATGGAGAACTCACCAACCTCCGGTACCGATAAGCAGAACTTCGGCATTGAACAATCGCCAAGCTATCCCATCATCCCACCAGCGCGGATCAAGCAATCCCCTCCGTGGCAGACTAATGAAACTCCGTCAAGTTCCGGCGAACGCTTTTCCCAGAATCCACCTCCAGCTTCGAGTTCGCACCCAGACTTGCCGACGGATGTGAGCACAGACGGCGCCTCTGACGAAAAAGACCGGAAAATTCAAGAGATCGTGCAAGATTTGATGGGCGGCTTCCCTCCAGAAGGCGGCTCCCCGCTCTCCCCGAATTATCCGCCCTTGACTGGTGGTCCGTCGCAGCTGCTTGATGGGAGCGGGGGTGCTTTGAAATGGACTGATCCTCGGACGAGTCCACAGAGTTCGGCGGGATCTGGAGTTTTTTCAGGATTGGCACGCCCTCCGATGTTCTTCCGTATTGTCCCCAGTGCATCATCATCAACAACGTCATCACCAACATCAGCAGCAGCAGCTGTAGCAGAACCAACAAACAGAAACTCTGAGGCTTTTGGTTCGCAGCGTAGAAGCGCTACTTCTCCATCAGACTCACAGCCCCCGTCTTACCCCCCTACCGTTCAATCATCGTCGTCGTCGATTCCCGCGACACCTATCTCGCCCCAGCCCGGTCCCACAAAATGCGTGGGACCCCCACTAATCCCATGGACCGATCCACAGTGCCGACTGTCTCGGCCGGTGGGAAGTCCCGAAGCGGTCCAAAGATTCGGACCGCCCGGTCGGACCAGAAACGGACCGGATGAAGCGATCGGAACCGCAACACAAGGAAGTGGATCAGCAGCAGAAAATGGGCCGGCGGAAAGAAATGGACCTGCGAAAGGAATCGGACCAGCAGAAGAAAATGGACCTGCAAAAGGAAAAGGAGGGGCAAAAGGAAAGGAACCGGCAAAGCGAAACGGATCGATGAAAGGACTCGGAAAAGGAAACGGATCGGTGGAGGGAAACGGACCGGCCAACCGAAACAGACCAACAGTTGCACAGATTTTAGAAGGCGGACAGTTTTCGGGGAAGACAGAAGTGTTTGCGGAAAACGCTGTCGCTACAATCACGCTTTCCTCTTTGCAGCAGCACAACTTAGCGCAAAAGGGAGCAGACGACAGACACATTTTTTCAACAGCCCAAAGCCCCGCCCCAGCTAACAGCTTCGGAACGCAAGAGTATCAGCGTCAAGATAGCAATTCGTCGGACGCCTCGTCGTCGTCTAGCCTGCGCAGCGTCAGATCTGCCTCAGGAAATCGCACCGTTACGCACACTTGTTTTTCTAGCCGGGTAGCGGGTTGCGGGTCGGTGGTGACTTGCAATGATGCTTCCCCATCGACACCCCCCCTCCTCCCTATTTTTCCTTCTTTGAAAACGAGCGCTTCGGCGTGTTTGCCGGTATTCGTTCCGGAGAACGCTTCTTCCGTCCGTTTTTCCGTCTCTTCATCTTCTTCTCTCTCCCCTGCGCATGCTCTTTATAGCACCCACCCTTCAACCATCCCCCATCATCCCCACCCCAACTCCTCGCCTCCGTCTTTCCCCTTCCCCCCGACGCCCGACAGCGATTCTCAAGGCTCGCCGAGAAGTTACAGTCAGCCTTCTTCGTCGTCGTTGTCGAAATGCGACGTTGCGTCGCCGCAAGACAAGACGACTCCAACGACGGCTGCGTCTTCGTCTGTCGTGAATGCGGCAGGAGACGACTCGAGCGGCGACATGGGAATAGTTTCCCCGCTTAATTCTCCATCTTCTTCGGCTGGAGTGGAGGAGGGTTTTGGCGGGTTGCTGACACCGCCCTACAGGACTTCGGCCGCTGAAAGTTCCGTTTCTCCCCCTCCTGCTCTTCATTGTTCTTCTCAGCGAGTCCCTCTTCCTGAGGGAAGGGAGGAGGGGGAGGGGAGAGAGGAGGAGGAAGAGGAGGGGGTGGATTTTGAGCAGGAAGTGGTGGAGGAGGTGCTTGACATGGTCTGCGACGAGCAAACAGGGGAGTGGCTGCGTGACAAGAACGATGGAGACACGTGAGTAGTTTGTGTGTGTGTGTATGAGAGAGAGAGAGAATGTGTGTGTGTGTGTGTGTGTAAGAGAGAGAGAATGTATACGTGTGTGTGTGTGAGAGAGAGAGAGAGAGAGAGAGTGTGTGTGTGTGAGAGAGAGAATATGTGTGTGTGTGTGTGTGTGTGTAACTTCACTGTAAGACTAGAGTGTGTTAAAGATGAACAAAAATGTGTCACTGTGTGCATGTGTAGCACTGACATAAATGTAATATAATTTGTGTTCATGTGTACACCTGCTTGCGTTTGCACAGACTGAGAGTAGATGTGTATTGAACAAAATCTGTATGAATATAAATTTGCATCCAAAGCTGCATATTACTTATCAAATATAAATCTAGATCAAATAGCTAGTGTGTGTTCAATGATAGTGATAGTCCTGACTTAGTTAGTAGCATGTTATAGTTTTAACCTTCATTTCCAAATTTAGAGACCTTGAGAAAAAAACCAGATGATTGATACAGACAAACCCCTATTTTACGACCCTCTGTTAAGCGACCATCTCTCATTTGAGACCGGATTTGTTGGCACAGATGCATTTTACTATGTAAACGACCTCTCTTAAACGACTTCCTCTAAAACGCGACTTACGACCGCCATTTTGTTGGTTTTTACGACCGTTGTTGTCGTCTGCATAGACTTCGAGCAAAGGGAAACAACCACGGTCAAGGGCCTGAAAGCGGAGTCGCTTCCCTTGTAGAAAAGATGGCGGAAAGCGTAGGAAAAGCACGAAAACTACTGACTTTGAAAAAGAAAACCACTGACTTTGGACGAGAGTGGAGGTGATTAAAAGAAGTCGGCAAAGTGAAACTGTAATACATCGATTGCACAATCCTATGGAGTTGGAAAGACCCAAATCCAGTTTTAATATGTCATTGTATGTGTGCATGAAGAAGAGAGTATGAACTGTGCTGAACTTTTTCTTTCTACGGCTGCCAGTGAAAACCTCCGTCATACGACCCCTCCAATTTACGACCGATTTTTCCGGACATTTTGGAAGTCTTAAAATAGAGGTTTGTCTTGTACTGAGATCACGACTGTTCGGGAAAAGATTAAAAAAAAAAAAGAAAAAACATAATTTGTGACTTTCTTAATCGGATAATGAGAAAGAGTGGGGAAAACTCACCAGGGTTTGGGTTTGGAGATCAAGGTAAAAAGGGAAGAAGCAAGCTTTCCGCTCGTAGAGCTTTCATCAGACTGGGGGTTAGTGGGGAGAGAGAGAGGACAGAGTTTTAAAAGCAAGACCCAAAAAAAAATGAATAGAGCTGAGAGAATTGAGAGAACTGACAGAATAGAGAGAGAAATTAAACCCTAATTCACTGTCAATGTCGCATGTATGCACCACAATGCTTTAACCCTTTTGCCGCCAGCCATTTTTCAGCCCCCAAATACCATTAAACTTAACTGGGTATAGAAAAAAACCCAATCTGCAACATTGGGAATTCCTCTGTGACATGCATAAGTTTAGGCCTCTCAAAATTAAGAAAATAGGGTCTTTCGGATAACAGGCCCTGATTTGTATGCCTTTTAGTGACATGGGTGTTAAATCGTTGTGGTGCATAAATGCGACATTGGCGGTGAAAAGGGTTAACACCCATGTCATTAAAAGGCATCAAATCAGGGCCTGTTATCTGAAGACCCTATTTTCTTAATTTTGGGAGGTAAGGGTAGGCCTAATGTTGTACATGTCACAGAGGAATTCCCTATATTGCAGATACTTTTTTTTTTCTCTACCCAGTTAAGTTTAATGATATTTTTTGGCTGAAGAATGGATGGCGGCGTAAGGGTTAAACTTAGATTTGCCACATTTATGGTATTTTCTAATCCCTTTATCTGTGTGTGTGTGTGTCTGTGTGTGGTGTGTGTGTGTGTGTGTGTGTGTGTGTTGTGTGTGTCTGTGTGTGTGTGTGTGTGTGTCTGTGTGTGTGTGTGTGTGTGTCTGTGTGTGTGTGTGTGTGTGTGTGTCTGTGTGTTTGTGTGTCTGTCTGTGTGTGTGTCTGTGTGTGTCTGTGTGTGTGTGTGTGTGTGTGTGTGTGTGTGTGTCTGTGTGTGTGTGTGTGTGTGTCTGTGTGTGTCTGTGTTTTGTGTGTGTGTGTCTGTGTGTGTGTGTGTGTGTGTGTGTGTGTGTGTGTGTGTGTCTGTGTGTGTGTGTGTGTCTGTGTGTGTCTGTGTTTTGTGTGTGTGTGTGTCTGTGTGTGTGTGTGTCTGTGTGTGTGTGTCTGTGTGTGTGTGTGTGTGTGTCTGTCTGTGTGTGTGTGTGTGTGTGTCTGTGTGTGTGTGTGTGTGTGTGTGTGTGTGTCTGTGTGTGTGTGTCTCTGTGTGTCTCTGTGTGTGTGTGTGTCTGTGTGTGTCTGTGTGCTGTGTGTGTGTCTGTGTGTGTGTGTGTGTGGTGTGTGTGTGTGTGTGTGTGTGTGTGTGTGTTGTGATTCTTTTAGAGTTGAGGCTGAATGAATTTAAATGGGTGGGTGTTTTTTGGTGTGTGTGTGTGTGTTTATTCCTATTTCCATAATTACCATTGTTAAAAAGACGTATTAATAAATCTGTCTCTTTCTTCTTTTGTCACAGATTTCTTTTTTTTCATTTGCTTTTTGGGATGGCCCAATGAGAGACAGTAATCCACTAGTCCTTTTGTTACAGTTTTTTTCATTCGCTGTCGGGCTGGACCAATGAGAGAGAGAGTAATCCATTTCCTCCTTTTGTTCCAACTTACAGGTTTTTTCATTCGCTGTCGGGCTGGCCCAATGAGAGATAGTAATCCACTAGTCCTTTTGGTAAAGGTCAAGATGTGCCACCCCCCTACATTTCTCGCTTAATTGTATTTTTCCGTTTTTGCCTTTCTTACCATACATAAAGCTGTATTTTAGGAACATTTTTAGCTAATAACCTTTTTTGGAATACTAACCCTATCACTCCTAACCCTAGCCCTACCCCCCACCCTATAAGACGGAAAAATGCAACGAACCACAACTGTGACAAATCGCGGTGTACTGCAGTACATAGTGGGGGGTAGGGTTAGGTTTAGGGCTAGGGTTAATATTCCAAAAAGGTTATTAGCTAAAAATGTTCCTAAAATACAGCTTTATGTTTGGTAAGAAAGGCAAAAACATAAAATTTCAATTAACCGAGAAATGCAGGGGGGGTGGCACATCTTTACCTTTACCGTCCTTTTGTTACAGTTTGTTTCATTCGCTATCGGGCTGGACCAATGAGAGAGAGAGAGAGTAATCCATTTCCTCCTTTTGTTACAAGTACAACTTACACTAGTTACAGGTTGTTTCATTCACTGTCGGGCTGGACCAATGAGAGATAATAATCCATTCCTCTTTTTGTTACAGGTTTTTTCATTCGCTGTCAGACTGGACCAACGAGACAGAATAATCCATTCCTCTTTTTGTTACAGGCTTTTTCATTCGCTGTCAGACTGGACCAACGAGAGAGAATAATCCATTCCTCTTTTTGTTACAGGTTTTTTCATTCGCTGTCACAGTGTCAGACTGGACCAATTAGAATAATCCATTCCTCTTTTTGTTACAGGTTTTTTCATTCGCTGTCACAGTGTCAGACTGGACCAATTAGAATAATCCATTCCTCTTTTTGTTACAGGTTTTTTCATTCGCTGTCAGACTGGACCAATTAGAGAGAATAATCCATTCCTCTTTTTGTTACAGGTTTTTTCATTCGCTGTCAGACTGGACCAACGAGAGAGAATAATCCATTCCTCTTTTTGTTACAGGTTTTTTCATTCGCTGTCACAGTGTCAGACTGGACCAATTAGAGAGAATAATCCATTCCTCTTTTTGTTACAGGTTTTTTTTCCATTCATTGTTGAGTTACGCCAATGAAAGAGAGTAATCCTTCCATCCTTCTGTTACAGGTTTTTTCATTCGCTATCGGGCTGGACCAATGAAAGAGAGTGACCCATTTTATCCTTTTGTTATATGTTTTTTCATTCGCTATCGGGCTGGACCAATGAAAGAGAGTGACCCATTTTATCCTTTTGTTATATGTTTTTTCATTCGCTATCGGGATGGACCAATGAAAGAGAGTGACCCGTTTTCTCCCTTTGCAACAGGTTTTTTCATTCGCTATCGGGCTGGACCAATGAAAGAGAATGACCCGTTTTCTCCCTTTGTAACAGGTTTTTTCATTCGCTATCGGGCTGGACCAATGAAAGAGAGTGACCCGTTTTCTCCCTTTGCAACAGGTTTTTTCATTCGCTATCGGGCTGGACCAATGAAAGAGAGTGACCCGTTTTCTCCCTTTGCAACAGGTTTTTTCATTCGCTATCGGGCTGGACCAATGAAAGAGAATGACCCGTTTTCTCCCTTTGTAACAGGTTTTTTCATTCGCTATCGGGCTGGACCAATGAAAGAGAGTGACCCGTTTTCTCCCTTTGTAACAGGTTTTTTCATTCGCTATCGGGCTGGACCAATGAAAGAGAGTGACCCGTTTTCTCCCTTTGTAACAGGTTTTTTCATTCGCTATCGGGCTGGACCAATGAAAGAGAGTGACCCGTTTTCTCCCTTTGTAACAGGTTTTTTCATTCGCTATCGGGCTGGACCAATGAAAGAGAGTGACCCATTTTATCCTTTTGTTATATGTTTTTTCATTCGCTATCGGGCTGGACCAATGAAAGAGAGTGACCCGTTTTCTCCCTTTGTAACAGGTTTTTTCATTCGCTATCGGGCTGGACCAATGAAAGAGAGTGACCCGTTTTCTCCTTTTGTTATATGTTTTTTCATTCGCTATCGGGCTGGACCAATGAAAGAGAGTGACCCATTTTATCCTTTTGTTACATGTTTTTTCATTCGCTATCGGGCTGGACCAATGAAAGAGAGTGACCCATTTTATCCTTTTGTTATATGTTTTTTCATTCGCTATCGGGCTGGACCAATGAGAGAGAGTAATCCTTCCATCCTTTTGTTACAGGTTTTTCCATTCGCTATCGGGCTGGACCAATGAAAGAGAGTGATCCTTCCATCCTTTTGTTACAGAATTTTCCATTCGCTGTCAGGCTGGACCAATGAAAGAGAGTGATCCTTCCATCCTTTTGTTACAGGATTTTCCATTCGCTGTCGGGCTGGACCAATGAGAGAGTGGCTGTGGACTACCTGGAGCGACTTCGGAGCAAGCCGGGTTTTCTGCAAACCCTGAACTCTTACAACAACAGCGACGAGGTACTGTATCGAATTGCATTGCGTTGGAAAATTGGCAATCTTGTATGTTAGTCACACCCCACCACCCCACCCACCCCACCCCTCATATTTGCCTTGGCTTAAGGCTGTGTCAGACCAATTGACATAGGCTAGAACACCAAGGCTACATCAATATGTTGTTATTCTATGCCATAGTTATGCGGGGCAGGTTGTCTTTAGGCCACGACAAGCTCCTACTAGCATCACATCATCCAGTCTCTAAAAATCCCCCTGAAGACGGAGTGTGGCTGCCCACGTCGCAGGGTAATAATTTTTTAAAAAGCGGTCACACATCGTAATGTTCGCATCCATAGCTGGTGCACTGGCCCTGGTCGTAGTGTTTCAAGCGCTTCCGCTGTTGGGATGATCCCTGGAGTCTTTTAGCCAGGGTAAGCCAACGACGACGACAGCTACTAGGTCTTGTTGAACTGTGTCGTATTGTTTTGTTTTTATGTTGCGTTGCTTTGTGGGAATTGTTGGGAAATAGTTAAGGAGAGTAGTCTTCCGCTGTTGGGATGTAGATCCCTGGAGTCTTTTAGCCAGGGTAAGCCAACAACTACAACAACATGCAACAACAGCTACTAGGTCTTGCATTGTGTCGTATTGTATTGTTGTTTTGTTTTTATGTTGTGTTGCTTTGTATTGTTTGTATTGAATAGGAATTGTGGGGAAATAATTAAGGAGAGTAATCTAAGGCCGTGTACACACATAAGCGGATATTCCATGCGGAAACCCCTGCGCAATCCATAAATAAGTGAAGCAAAGAAGGGAAACGATTTGCGCACGTGTCCGAATTTTCCCTACATGCGTAAACTTTTATCCTTCTTTCTTCCACTTAGGTAGGGTTTTCCGTACAGAACTTATGCATCTAATGTGAACCCGGCCTTACGGTGTATGGGAGTGATCTTGCCTAATTCAATCGGTCAAACAGAGGGGGAGGTTTTTTGGCAAATGTTAAGGTCAGCTGCCTCCGGCTGTTCCTGCGTGTCTCAGCGTAACGAAAAAGGTAATGAATTGATCTATTTGCCTTTTGTATATAACTAGCGCAACGCCGAGTACCAGTAACGCCTAGTAACGGTAACGCATAGTAACGGTAACGCCAAGTACTGGTAACGCTGAGTACAGCAAATTTGAAGCGATTCGGTGAAGAAACGGCGGAGTCGTATAGCGCGCACATTTCTGAACCGATTCGCTTTCGGTTTGGTACACGGATAGTCACCGTCCCCGGTCATCTTCCTGCCAAATTCGAAGGCAATCGGCCCAGAAATGCCGGAGATACGGGCGCCGGCCTATATAATGAATGTTGCTGAGGCCTCTATTCATTATGGATATTGTTAACTTCAATAAGGATGTATTGTCCAGTCACCATGTCCTTATTTTCTGTTGATGTATTTTTTTATTTTATTTTTATTTCATTATTATTATTATTATTTTTGTATGTATGTGTGTCTGTGTATGTGTGTGTGTGTGTGTGTGTGTGTGTGTGTGTGTCTGAGTCTCTCTCTGTGTGTGTGTGTGTGTGTGTGTGTGTGTGTAGCGATTTCGTTTCTTTTTCATCATATGTATTGAGACTTGACGTTTTTCTTGTTTTTGTTTTGTTTGAAAATGCATTTGTGAAAATGTAAAAAAAAAGGTTTAATAAAATAAATAAACAAGGTAATGAATGGTGGGCCAACTTCACCCTGGAACAGCGGAGGGAGCTGATCTTAACATTAGCCGTTTTTCTTTTTCTTTTTTTTAGACGTCATTGTACATTGCCGTGTGCCTTCGGAAGCTGGACTTGACGGCACGTATGCTGTGTTTGGGCGCCAATCCCAACATCCTCTGTCGCTATGGAGACCAGGTGAGAGAGAGGCGCTGATTGTTGGAACTTGGACAGTACGGTTTTGTGCGTTTCTCTGTTTTTTGGGGTTTTTTTGCTCACTCGTGTTAGCAAAGTTGTTAACAGGAAGTGAGTCTATAGCACTATCCCAGAACCAAATAAGAAGTTTCGGACGAGTGATGTCCCTTGAGTGCCCGGGTGATTTCCGGTCACACACACATGCACACGCACACACACGCATGCACACGCACACACACACACGCACACACACACACACACACACGCACACACACGCACACACACACACACACACACACACACACACACACACACACGCACACACACACACACACACACACACACACACGCACGCACACACACATACACACACACGCACACACACACGCACACACACACACACACACACACACACACACACACACACACACACACACACACTGTGACAGTAAAGAGAAAGAGGAGCCGCTGTAGCTCAGCTCGTAATCCATCATGGTTTGCGAGTTTTCCGTGGGTAGTTTGCGCACTTTAACAAGTACTTTGCCCCTGTAATTTGAGTAAACTGACTCCGACACACCAGAGCAGGGGCAGATAACGCTAATTGATCGAGGTTCGGGATAGGGCTATAGTATGATAGTTGTTCGGATGGATGAATGGATTAACCCTTTCACCGCCAATGTCGCATTTTTGCACCACAATGATTTAACACCCATGTCACTAAAAGGCATCCAATCAGGGTCTGTTATCCAAAGACCCTATTCTCTTCATTTTGGGAGGTGGGGATAGGCCTTACTTTAAATATGTCACAGAAGAATCCCCAATATTACTGACAGATTTTTTTCTCTACCCAGGGAAGTTTGTTGGAATTTTTTTGCTGAAAAATGGCTGGCGGCGAAAGGGTTAATGGATGGATGGATGGATGGATGGATGGATGGATGGATGGATAGATGGATGGATGGATGGATGGATGGATGGATGTTTATCTAAGCTCTGTTTGTGTCTTAACATTGAAAACCCCCCACAAAAAACACTAAGCTGTTCAAACCCACTTCAATCTCCCCGTCGTCAAAGTCTAAATAAAGACAAACATTTAGAGAAATACAGCCACTCTTTTTTTCTTTTTTTTCTTTTTTTGTTAAGCTGTTAGCGTTAAGCTTCTTCTTCAGTCGCTCAGACAGTTTCCTGTCAATTATGAGCGTAGATGCGTCATGCTGCCGTTACGCGCCTAACTAAGAAATAGTCAGGCCCAGCAAGTCCGACTTCGGATGGAGGAAATGTTGTTGAAAGCGTTTCGTGAAAAAAGGCAGGAGAATGGACCCGGTAAGGCAGAAAGATAGTAGATGACAGTAAGCAAAGGGAAAAGGCAGAGTCAAAGAGAGTGACAGATTAGAGGAAGTTACAGGCACAGAACTTCCAGAATGTGGGGGAACTATATATACCCCCCCCGCAAAAGACCCCCCCGGTATCCCCATGGGGGGGAGTGTTAAGCAAACTGTGTTTAACAGTACAATGATGGAAAGGGGGGGGGGGGGAATGAAGTAGAAAGATATAGAGACGGATGGATTATGACGATGATGATGATGATGATGTAGATATTGAGCTTGGTGGTGGTGGTGGTGTTGATGATCAAAGCAGACCTGTTTACTCTACCCTTTTGGAGTAGTAATCTACAGGGAAACCCATTTAGTACGAGTACGGTTTAAACGAGAGCCCGTGTTTAACGAGTGGTTTCAAAATTCCCGACCACAAGCCTTCTTTTTCCTTGTTAAATAATTCTGCATACAACGAGCTCGCTACAACGAGCAACTTGCATATAACGTACAATTTATTGACTCCCAAAGTCAAGCTTTTATGCCAAAACTACATGGTTAGAACGAGAACGCACTTACAACCACACCGCCATCCCAAAGTCAAGCTTTCTTGCACAACTACCTGGCTAGAACGAGAACACACTGACAACAACATCGCCATCTTGACTGACCCCTCGATATGTAAGCGGCATTCTGATTGGCCGATATATTCTGTTTGCGCACTGATCTTGTGACTTCCGGGAAATTTTAACTTTCTCTTAAAGCGCGTGTGTGGATTTTATGTTTTTGATGTTATCGTGTGTTAATAAACTGTTTTAAAGTGTTTGTAATCGGCATTAAAAACCCTATGGATACAGGATACTGGGCTTACAACCATGCTTTGTTGGGTAAGTGTGTTGTTTCCGTTTTTCTGTCTTTTTCACACTTTACCAGCACGCACATCACAGTAGATGTGAGGAGCGATTGATAGGTTCGTCAGGGTTGCCAAAATCGATAAAATGGTTTGAACGAGCAATGCTTACAACGAGTAAATTGGCCCTCTCCCCTGGAATTCGTACTAAACGGGTTTCACTGTACTCAATTTGGGCCTCGGCTACTCTTCAAAATTGATGATAATACTCTCTTTAATTCTTGATTGCTACTCATTTTCAGCGAACAGCGGTCAATGGTTTTAATGAATAGGGCTACACATTCCGCACCCAAACCACTCATTTCAGCTATCCAGACTACTCAAGACTTGTGTAGGGGGTAACCAGGTCTGTGAAAGTGATAATAATGATATTGATGACATTAAAGACAATGACAGTGACATTATGAATGACAGCTAAAGTGACGTTAATGGAAAGTTTTGTCTGAAAAATGGCTGGCGTTGAAAGGGTTAATTTGACAACATGCTTCTCTACTCTATTTATTGTGTGTGAATTTTTTTTTTTTTTTTTAATTTAAATTTTGACCTTGACAAATTTTCGACATTAATGAACAGGCCAACAATGCATTGCACCGCGCGGTGGAGCAAGGGGACCTAACTATGGTGGACATTCTCCTGCGGGCCGAACAAACGGACCTGAACGTCAGAAGAGTGTCTGATCGTGAGTTGTCTTTGCCTCTCTCTTTTCCTGTTCTTGTCCACAAATAGGGCGCCCTCATATATAAAGCGCTTAGAGCTTAAAGATTAGGCGCTATAAAAGTTGTCTTAATAAATAAATAAATATCAGGAGCATTGGTCTCCCCCATGGGGATACCGGGGGGTCCTTTGTATAAATAGTTCCCCCACCTTCTGGAAGTTCTGTGCTTGTAGCTTCCTCTCATCTGTCACTCTCTTTGACTCTGCCTTTTCCCTTTGCTTTACTGTCATCTACTATCTTTCTAGCCTTACCGGCGGTCCATTCTTCTGCCTTTTTTTTTTTTTTTTTTTTTTTTCTTTTCGAGAAACGCTTTCAAAAAGATTTCCTCCAGCCGAAGTCTGACCATGCTGGGCCTAATTATTTCTTACTTAGGCGCATAATGGCAGCATGACGCATCTGCGCTCATCATGGACAGGAAATTGTCTGAGCGATTGAAGAAGAAGAAGAAGAGAAGGTGCATAGGTCGAAATTGGACACAAAATATTGCCTTATAGTCAGAAAATTATGAAAGAGTGTGAAAGAGAGAGAGAGAGAGAAGGAGGGAGGGGGGGGGAGAGAGAAAAAAGAGTTTTAAGTAAACAAAACAAATTCAGACCTCTGCAAAACACTTTTAGCTCATTGCAGACGAATTCTGAGTATACTCGGAACAGGAGAACGCCAGTCAAGGCCTAATTCGGAGTATTCTCAGAACAGCGATTTCTAAGTCTAAAACTTATCTAAATCCACATTTAATGAGAGACTTAGTGCGATTTTTCTCACGCCAGAGGGCATGACGCTCGTGTGGGGCTAATCCTCTCTATATTATTAGTTGGGGATAAAGAAAAGAGAGAGAGACAGTGAGTGGTCCTACCATCACTCTCTCTCTCACTACGCCCAAGTAAGAAAATCGCGTGATAAGCCCCTAGTGCATTGACTGCCCTCTGGCGTGAAAAATATCGTCATAGGTCGGCCATTGCAGTTGTTTGTTCTATATCGTGCCTGATTAACCCAGCTGATATTCAAATTAACCCTGTGATCCCCGCAGTCTCCAGGACCCCCCGTCCAAAATGGATGATCTGAATCCCGTAACCCCCGATAGCCGCCGCTGAATGCCAGGTCTAGTAGGTTCACTTTCACTTTCTCCCTACCCACAATGCAATATACTAAGTTAGTTCTTCCTGTTTCTGACACTCCCGGGTCGGGTTTTGGTCTTTACAGCAAGGGAAAGCACCCAATAGTCTTTTGTGAAAAAATTTTTCAAAGGAGACGCTTTTTTGCCACATGACGTCAGCAGTATTGACCCGGTCGATGTTCGGAGTGCCATTACGGATTTTTTTATTCCAATTCATGGTTTGTTGTGTGACAGTGTGTTAGCTTTCGAACGAAAATATCATCATTGCTATTCAATATGCATCTTTCAGAAATGAAAGGTGAGTTAGACTTTATTCTGGGTGATTTTTTTAATGAAAAGATTTGGTGTGTACGTTCAGAGTTAATTCCCTTCTGTCTGGGGGACTGGGATCGATTCTCGGTTCGATTGATCGGGGATCAGAGGGTTAAGATGTCGTTTTCGCTTATATTATGTATTAACCCTTTCACTGCCAGCCATCTTTGAGCCAAAAAATTTCCATTAAAGCTACTTGGCTACAGAAAAGATTTTGTCTGCAATACAGTGGAATCCGCTTTATCGGCCACTTTTGGGACAAGGCAAAATGTGGCCGATAAAGCGAATCGGCCGATAAAACGAACATCGAGATACTGTATGACGCAATTATGCAAGCCAAAAGCAATGACGTCAAAATTAAATGTTCAAATTCCAATTCTTTCCCTTTTTGTGGTGTGTGTGTGTGTGTGTGTGTGTGTTTGTGTGTGTGTGTGTGTGTGTGTGTGTGTTTGTGTGTGTGTTTGTGTGTGTGTTTGTGTGTGTGTGTGTGTGTGTGTGTGTGTGTGTGTGTGTGTGTGTTTTGAGTCTTAAACGAGCCATCCTGTCAGCTGTCAGCTGTCAGTTCTTAGTGTGAAGTGACTTCCACTGTGAGAGACAAATTGAAATGAATAAAATCTGTCAAAGCACAAGAGTTCATACAGTACAGTGTATGTGTGCTGTATGTGAACACTTTATTAATCCTACAACTTGACAGAAGCACGAGTAAAAGACAATGATTTTGTTTTATTGAGTGATTTTAACGCCATGCAGGGTCTTTCAATTGACAACAGCTCACCCCCCAACTTCACACTGAACCATGTAAACGTCAAAAGCGTGTTGTCAGTTTGTCTGTTGTTCTCCCTCTCAAAAAGAGGGGGGGTAAAGAGGAAAAATTAGAGAGAAAAAGTGGCCAATAAAGCGAAATTGAAGATTTCAGCTTTGGCCGTAAAAACGAACAAAATAACACATGCTTAAGAAGAAAAAATTCCGTACATTAGGAAATTGGCCGATTAAGCGGCTTTGGCCGATTATCCGAAGGCCGATAAAGCGGATTCCACTGTATTGTGGGATTTCTCTGTGACACATTTAGAATAGGGTCAATCCTTACTGCCCAAATTTAGGAACACAATATCATTGAATAACAGACCCTGATTTCAAGAGTTTTTATGACATGGTTGTCAAATCATTGCGGTGCAAAAATGCGACATTGGCGATGAAAGGGTTAACCCACCAACTAATGTTCAAATTAATGTCATTTGACATGCATCGTCGTTGTTGTGCTTGCAGAATGCACGGCGCTGATGGTGGCACTGATGCGTCATATCGCCTGCCACCCTCGACACGATCGTCTCAACATCATCGCCCGCATCCTCGAGGAAGACGACAGGCTAAATTTAGAAATCCAGGTATGTCGTATTCTTCTTTTTCTTCGATCGCTCAGACAGTTTCTTGTCAATTATGAGTGCAGATGCGTCATGCTGCCCGTTATGCACCTAAGTAAGAAATAGTTAGGCCCAGCATGTCCGACTTCGGCTGGAGGAAATCTTTTTGAAGGCGTGTCGTGAAAAAAAGCAGGAGAATGGACCGGTAAGGCAGAAAGATAGTAGATGACAGCAAGCAAAGGGAAAAAAGTCAGTCTAAGAGAGTGACAGATTAGAGGAAGTTACAAGCACAGGAACTTCCAGAAGGTGGGGGAACTATTTAAAATGTTCTCAAAGCAAGCAGTAATGGTGAAATCAAAAGCCGTTCAAATCAATAACGGGGTCACGCATGTAATGTTCTCATTCCCAGCTGATGCATTTGTGCCAGTGTTCAAGCGCTTTGAGCTGTTGGTGTGATCCCGGGAGTCTTTTAGCCATGGTACGAACAACAACAACAACAACTTCTTCTTCTTCTTCAGCGTTCCCAGGCCATAATGGGTAAGGTACGAATAGGTGTCCGTTTTTCATTTTGCACTGGTCTCCCCGCTGCGTACAGCCGACACATTCCGATTTCGGAGCAGCTCAAAGATTGGAAGATGTTTTTAGAAAAAGGCAGGAGAATGGGGCCAATAAGTCAGAAAGAGATAGTAGATGATAGAAAGCAGAGGGAAAAGGCAGAGTCAAAGGGAGTGAAAGACAAGAGGAAGTTACAAGCACACTCTGAACTTCCAGAAGGTGGGGGAACTATTTAAAATGTTCTCAAACCAAGCAGTAATAGTAAAATCAGAAAGCTGTTAAATTCAATAACGGGGTCACGCATGTAATGTTCTTGTCCCTAGCTGATGTATTTGTACCACAGTGTTCAAGCGCTTCGAGCTGTTGGGGCGATCCCGGGAGTCTTTTAGCCAGGGTACTTCCCTGTGGGGATACCGGGGGGGGATCTTTCGTACAAATAGTTCCCCCACCTTCTGGAAGTTCTGTGCTTGTAACTTCCTATAATCTGCCACTCTCTTTGACTCTGCCTTTTCCCTTTGCTTTACTGTCATCTACTATCTTTCTGCCTTACCCGGTCCATTCTCCTGCCTTTTTGAAAAAAACAACCATCTTCCCAAATCGGAATGTGTCGGCTGTACGCAGCGCGCGGGGAGGAGACCAGTGAAAACTGAAAACCAGACACATACGTACCTTACCCATTATGGCCATATGGCCTGGGAACGCAGAAGAAGAAGAAGAAGCCAGGGTACGAACGACAACAACAACAACACTAACAATAACAACGACAACAATAATAATAACAACAACAATGGCCACAACAATAACAGCAGCAACATCAGCAACAACAACAACAACAACAGATTCCAACAACAACAAATTCCTCTTTCTCAGGACCCCCGCTCGGGCAAGACCGCCCTGATGACAACAACAACAACAGATTCCTACAACAACAACAAATTCCTCTTTCTCAGGACCCCCGCTCGGGGAAGACGGCCCCCTGATGTTAACAACAACAACAACAACAACAATATAACAACAGCAAGAACAATAACAACAACAAATTCCTCTTTCTCAGGACCCCCGCTCGGGGAAGACAGCCCCATGATGTTAGCAACAACAATAACAACAACAATAATAACAACAGCAAGAACAATAACAACAACAAATTCCTCTTTCTCAGGACCCCCGCTCGGGGAAGACAGCCCCATGATGTTAGCAACAACAATAACAACAACAATAATAACAACAGCAAGAACAATAACAACAACAACAAATTCCTCTTTCTCAGGACCCCCGCTCGGGGAAGACAGCCCCTTGATGTTAACAACAACAACAGCAACAACAATATAACAACAGCAAGAACAATAACAACAACAATAGCAACAACAACAACAAATTCCTCTTTCTCAGGACCCCCGCTCGGGGAAGACGGCCCTGATGCTGGCCGTGGAGACTAAGGACCCCAGGGTGGTGGACGTCATGCTGAGCGACGACCTTCACCCCGACCGGGCGCGGCGCCTCATCAACATGCAGAACAGGGCGGGCAACACCGCCGTGCACCTGGCGGCGGGCCTGCGAGACGTGGCCACGCAGATCAAGGAGAGAATGCTGAGGAGGCTGCACCAGCTCGGGGGTGAGTTATTCGCCATTTCATATTATTCACGTCGCAGAGAGCGATCGGCCTCAAGCGCATGGATATTTTCGTGTTCTCTAGTATCTTGTCTTTCATATTTTCTTCTTTTTTTGTTGGTGCTGTCCCATCTTCTGGGCCGTACAGTGGCGTTGCTCCCACGCCGCTCATCTCGAATCCCAATTCGCAGCCACACCCCAGCTTGTTCAGGTCGCAGAATCCGAGACCAGCAGTTCAAGGGGAGCGAATCTATGTTAGGCCGTCAGGAGGCAACCAACCGAGGAGACACTGCACTGCTGCTGAGTCACTTTGGTGGAGTTCAGTGGAGCCTGTTCAGGACACCACCTACTAAGCCCCCTACTGACGACACTATTCTCTTAGTCGCGGAGCCAGCGTGAGTGAGGTCCTCCTCCGAGGGCGCCACCACGACCATCCACCGACAGCTCCCCAGAACACACTGATCCCCATGACTTTGACCCGAACTCACCAAGGCATAGACTGGATTGGAAACCGAAACTGAGGTCACCATGAGAGCAGGGCATGCAAAGCCACAGAATTTGAGACATTTTTCTTTTCAATGCTTCTTTCATATTTTCATAAAGTACAATCTTTAATGTCGTCTCTAGATGGTCTTGAAAGTGTTTCAAAACGAGTAGGTCAATGCATTTTCTTCAGCTGGGCTAGATTTTAGACAGTGTTTTCTCAAAATGGCCGACGCTCACCCTACTAACTTTAAAAATGCTCATAACTCTGGAACGGAAAAAAGATACAATAATGGTTCTTGTATCATTAGAAAGAGAATTGTTTGAAGTTTCCAAATGTGTAATTTTCTCAAAGCGGTCAGTTTGACACTTAATGTCCCTTTCGTGGTGCTGGGTCACAATTAAGGGGAGTAATTTCATGGTGTGTGCGAGTGATGTTGTCTAATTCAATCGGTCAAAGAAGGGAAATTACTCTACCATCAGGTAGATCCCAGCTTTCGCTTGGTGTGTTTGAGTAGACATATAGCACTTAAAACACTGTGCGTCATTCTAAAATTGATGTCATTTATATTTTTGGCAAGTTCTATCAGTTTATGGGTACTGGCCACCCCTCATTTTCCCCCAAAAAAATCTTGCTATGGTTTTGACCGAGTAAGTCGAGATAATCAACTCTAATTTTCGCAAAGTGCTCTCCCCTAGTTTTTTTTCTCCGAAAATCATCTATTTGTCCAGGTTTTACCCTTGTGAACGTTGACATCCAAGAAACATCATTTGCAGAAATCTCACATACAAGAGAAAGTTTAAGCTCTCTGTTTCTACTGATTTGATTTTTTTTTAAATGATTAAAGGCGCTAGCAAATCCTTCCGATTTTTTAATTTTGGATATTGGTATAAGCACATAAATTAGAGATAAACAGATATGTCCTTAAGAGAAATGTGATATTTTTAAAAGCTGGTCAAGTCTACTTTTTGTTGCTTTTGCGCAACCGCCCAAAAAAATACGGTAAAGGTCAAGATGTGCCACCCCCCCTGCATTTCTCGGTTAATTCTATTTTTCCGTTTTTGCCTTTCTTACCATACATACAGCTGTATTTTAGGAACATTTTCAGCTAATAACCTTTTTGGAATACTAACCCTAGCCCTAAACCTAACCCTACCCCCCCACTATGTACTGCAGTACACCGCGATTTGTCACAGTTGTGGTTCGTTGCGTTTTCCCGTCTTATAGGGTGGGGGGTAGGGTTAGGTTTAGGGGTAGGGTTAGGGATAGGGTTAGTATTCCAAAAAAGGTTATTAGCTAAAAATGTTCCTAAAATACAGTTTTATGTATGGTAAGAAAGGCAATAACGGAAAAATAGAATTAACCGAGATAGGTAGGGGGGGTGGCACATCTTGACCTTTACCAAAAATACTATACCGAGCAAATTAGTTTTCTCAGGCTTCATCATTTTTTTCAAAAATTTATTTGCCGTAATTTTCGGACTATAAGGCGATATTTTTTGTCTCCAATTTCGACCTATGCGCCTAATAAACGAGGGCACCCTATTAGTGAACAAAATCGTGAGAAGAGAGGCAACGATTGCCGTACTCAGTACAGTCTACTGTGAGTCACAACATCGAAAGTGGTAACGAGTCACTGATACGACGAATACTCACGTTAAAATGCTTCAAAATCCCTATTATCGTCCGAGATACCGTCCAACAGATGCCATAACCCTTCATTGGATGTAAAAAGCATCGTTGTAGAGCTTAAAATGCCATAATTCTACCAGTTTTCGCGAAGAAAAGTCCAAACACAACAACAGGAAGTCGCAAAAACGGAAGTTCGATTATTTGAGAAGGGAGCCAACTGTCATTTATGACAGCAGTAATGGCGGTCGGCAAGCGTTTACAGGACGTGTACAGGCTTCAAACTTCGACTTTCTTTTGCGAGGTGTGTATCGCCTTATAAACGAGGGCGTCTTTTACTTTAATTTTTTCCAATTTTTCTTGACAATTGCTCTGTTCGTCTTATACACAGCAGCGCCTAATGATCAGAAAAATACGTGGGGTTTTTTTTGGTTTTTTCAGGAGATACCAACAAGAGAAATAACGAGGGCGACACCCCGCGTACCTGGGCCCCTCATGTGGTGAGTGTGGTGGCCTGTCTGTCTGTCTGTCTACCTGTCTGTCTGTCTCTCTGTCTGCCTGTCTGTCTGTCTGTCTGTCTCTCTGTCTGCCTGTCTGCCTGTCTGTCTGTCTGTCTGTCTGTCTGTCTGTCTGTCCAGAAGGAAACCTTCGCTAAATCGCCTCGAAGACGAGATTTTTTTCATTTTCTTTATTATTTGAGACGGTTACAAAAATTTCCAACTGCAGACCTGCCACTTGCTCCGATTTCAGAGGAGCAGCTCAGATATGTTGAGCATTGCTCCTAGCTCCTCTTGCAACCTCCCCAGCTCCTATATTTTAAATTCTGTCTTGTATACATTTTCCACTCAATTTCACAACAAAGAGCGTGCATTCAAAGCACCAGCTAATGGACATCTAAGGGTCAGCATGAGACAGTGAGGGGCTACACGAAGCATAGGCCTATCTCAGGCTAAATGACCAACAAATATTGTAGATTGGTCAATATTTCTTTCTCTAAAATGGATCTCAAATTGACAATGGTCAATATTTCTTACTCTAAAATGGATCTCAAACTGACAAAAACGACTGCATGTTTGAAGAACAAAAGAGAAGGCCGCACATTTCGAAGTGGCAATGGATTTTACTGGGGGGCCAGTGCCAGCCCCTAGATTCTCGCTCCTCTTTTTTATTCTCAGAATGTGGCAGGTCTGCAACTGGCATTGATAGTATGATGTTTAAGAAGTATGGTAGTTATAAAAAAAATGGCCACTTATATCCTGATCAACATGAAGATGTAACCGTTTAAAGTGTAGAGTTTTACAACAAACAAACAACTACACGACAAGTGCAAGTGTAGAGTTTTACGTCAAATTCTGTCTTTAAACGGATATATCTTTGTGTTGATCGGGATATAAGTGGCAATTTTTTTTTACAGCAATAATGAAATAGAAACACCCCAAGATGCTGATAGGATCCAGAGATGCACCAGCCATGCCTGCCCTATCAACACGAGAGCAGCCCTGGAAGTCCGTGTTGTGTTACTGGGGAGCAGGCACACACGGGACATTCCATTAAGTGCACAGTGGATCCTCCCTTATAAGACCTCCCATTATAAGACTCCCTCCCACATAAGACCTACTTCTTTTGAGGCAACGCCCTTCTTTGTTAGTATTAAAATTACCTCCCTTATAAGACCCCTCCCTTATAAGACCCCTCCCTTGTAAGACCTCATTTTGGATGATTTTTGAAGGTCTTATAAGGGAGGTCCCACTGTACAATGATTTTGTTTTCTTGAGTGATTTTAACGCCATGCAGGGTCTTTCAATTGACAACAGCTCACCTTCCAACTTCACACTCAACCATGTAAACGTCAAAAGCGTGTTGTCAGTTTGTCTGCCTCTGTTGTTCTCCCTCTCAAAAAGGGGTAAAGAGGAAAAATTAGAGAGAAAAAGTGGCCAATAAAGCGAAATTGAAGATTTCAGCTTTGGCCGTAAAAACGAACAAAATAACACATGCTTAAGAAGAAAAAATTCCGTTCCAGAGGAAATTGGCCGATTAAGCGGCTTTGGCCGATTATCCGATGGCCAATTAAACGGATTCCACTGTACACAGAACCTATTGCAAAACGATTTTTGCGGGGGTGGGGGGGGTGGAAGGGAATGATGGTTGTTGCTTGTTTTGAGGAGGGGGAGGGGGGGAGGGCACTTTGATGCTATGCTTTGTATTAATAAAAGAATGAAATAGCGAGGCCAAGAGAGGCAATAACGAAATTGAACAAAGGGGTAGTACTCTCTTTCTAATTAACTCCCCTCTCCACCAAAGTTGATTACGATGCCAATCACCTAGCAGTGCGTGGGTCAGAGCCAAAGTGAGACAAACAAAGCATCATTCTCAAAAAAAGAATGTGCCAAGTTCTTTCAGGTTGTCTATGTGCAACATATTCAAGGCTAGAAGGCTATGCCACTCTTGGATAGATGTTGGTTTGTTTGTATGTCGTCCTCTCCACCATTGTTGATGTGTACTGTGTGGGTGTATCGCCTTAACATATTCAAGGCTAGAAGGCTGTGCCACTCTTGGATAGATGTTGGTTTGTTTGTATGTCGTCCTCTCCACCATTGTTGATGTGTACTGTGTGGGTGTATCCCCTTAACATATTCAAGGCTAGAAGGCTGTGCCACTCTTGGATAGATGTTGATTTGTTTGTATGTCGTCCTCTCCACCATTGTTGATGTGTACTGTGTGGGTGTATCCCCTTAACATATTCAAGGCTAGAAGGCTGTGCCACTCTTGGATAGATGTTGATTTGTTTGTATGTCGTCCTCTCCACCATCGTTGATGTGTACTGTGTGGGTGTATCGCCTTAACATATTCAAGACTAGAAGGCTATGCCACTCTTGGATAGATGTTGATTTGTTTGTATGTCGTCCTCTCCACCATTGTTGATGTGTACTGTGTGGGTGTATCGCCTTAACATATTCAAGGCTAGAAGGCTATGCCACTCTTGGATAGATGTTGATTTGTTTGTATGTCGTCCTCTCCACCATCGTTGATGTGTACTGTGTGGGGGGGGGTGGAGGGTCGTAAAGGCGAACTTGGCACATTCTTTTTTTGAGAATGATGCTTTGTTTGTCTCACTTTGGTTCTGACCCACGCACTGCAAGCTGATTGGTATCGTAATCAATTTTGGAGGAGGGGAGTTAATTAGAAAGAGAGTATTCACCCTTTGTTCAATTTCATTATTTCCTCTCTTGGCCTCACTATTTCATTCTTTTATTAATACAAAGCATAGCATCAAAGTTTGGTTCTGACCCACGCACTGCAAGGTGATTGGTATCGTAATCAATTTTGGAGGAGGGGAGTTAATTAGAAAGAGAGTATTCACCCTTTGTATTAAATACTTTCGTAGGCTTCTGTATTTTTTTATATTTTTTTCATTTGTATTTTTTTCTTTTGTCTCGGTTGGTTGCAGATTGATCGGGTGGCTCGATTACCGTTGCAACAGCAAGGGAGATAAACCTGAGCGGGTTTCAAGTTCCCTCGCTTCAGTTGCTTCTTCCCTTTGACCTTTACTTCAATGGCGGGTGGACGAATGGACAGATGCACTACGGACGGACAGAGACTGAAACAAGAGTTTCCCCTGAAACACTGAAGTTTGCGGAGGGTAGGACGAATCAATTAGCGAATACGAGAACTCTCCGTCCTTAAATCAGTCAGCTCTGGCTGATGGTTTCTGTTTGCAACACTAGCCGGTGTTGCATAAAATATTTCACCCATGAAATAAATACTCATTTCCTCATTCAAATTGTTTGCTGTTTGGGAAAGATTTGCCCCTAAATACATTCAGAGGCATCTACCTGTATGCCTTCACAAAACCATCATTAACTATATTTTCATAGAATAGTAACAAAAAAAACAAAAAGGTTTTGACGTTTTCACCGCCAACGTCGCATTTTTGCACCACAATGATTTAACACCCATGTCACTAAAAGGCATCAAATCAGGGCCTGTTATCCAAAGACCCTGTTCTCTTCATTTTGGGAGGTGGGGATAGGCCTTACTTTAAATATGTCACAGATGAATCCCAAGTATTACAGATTTTTTTTTCTACCCAGGTAAGTTTAATTGGGGTTTTTTTTGCTGAAAAACGGCTAGCGGCAAAAGGGTTAAGCGCATTGCTGCGTTTGTTTTGTTGAACTGTATGCCTTCACAAATCCATTCTTGGCTATGTTTTCATGGAATGGAATAGTGTTTGGAAAACAAATGCCTTGTTGCGTTTCTTTCGATGAGCAGTATGGCACAGTTTTATTGTAAGTTTTTGTTTTCACGGAGTGTGTGAGTGTGTGTGTGTGTGTGTGAGCATGAATGTGTGCTTGTGTGTATTTTGGTTTTGTGGGTTCTGTGTGTGTGAGCATGTGTGTGTGTGTGTTTGTGTGCGTGTCTGTCTGCGTGCGTACGTTGTGTGTGAGGGTGTTTGTGTATGTGTGTTGGTGTATGTGGTCAGTCCATGCGGCTCAGTTGCTGTGGCTTACCGAATGGGGTATGAACGAGTTGGCGTCAATAATTGTGTGTTTGTGTGTGTGTGCGTGTGTGTGTGCGTGTGTGCGCGTGTGTGTTAGAGAGAGAGAGAGAGTTGCTTTGCATATGCGCTCTTGGTGGTTGGTGTCACTCTTGAATGTTGTTTTTTGTTATCTGTTGATGAATAATTGATTGTAAAGCGCTTTGGGCTCATCTGAGGTAAAGCGCTATATAAATGTACTGTTATTATTATTATTATTATTAGAAAGGCATTGCCGCGTTTCTTTTGTTGAGCGGCATGGCATCACAAATTTATCGTTTGCTTTATTGCGTGGAACATTGTACAGTCCCAAATACTTTATTGGTTGCATTTTTTATTGAATCGACATGTTGTCGCGGATGCTTAGTTTTTGCGCGTTTCTTTTGTTGAACAGCGTACAGACACAAAATGCTGTTCTTGGCTTCTTTTTTTAATTATATGGAATAATGTAGTTCAATCACCACTACGGCATTGTTGCGTTAATTTTGCGGAAGAGAATGCCATCACAAATCCGTTGATACTTAATGTGTACAGTTGTAACATACACGGCCCCCGTGGGGATACCGGGGGATCTTTTGTGCAAATAGTTCCCCCACCTTCTGGAAGTTCTGCGCTTGTAGCTTCCTCTAATCTGCCACTCTCTTTGACTCTGCCTTTTCCCTTTGCTTACTGTCATCTACTATCTTTCTATCTCACTGGTCCATCCATTCTCCTGGGTTTTTTTCTATAAATTCTTACAAAGATTTCTTCAGCCCAAGTCGGACATGCTGGGGCCTAACTATTTCTTAGTTGGGCGCATAACGGCAGCATGACGCATCTACGCTCATGGGACAGGAAGCTGTCTGAGCGATCGAAGAAGAAGAAGTAACATACATCTCATGGGTCAGACACACGTCCACTAAAATCGTACGATACGATTTGGTCACGCGGTCTCCAAGAACAAATGTGATTGGCTCGTTGAGATCACGCGATCGAATCGTATCGCACAGTCGTGCGATTTTAGCTGACGTGTGGCTGGCCCATAATTGCTTCAAGGGAAGAAAATCTGTATGCATACCATACCTTGGTCACTTCTAAACTCGCTTCGCTCCCTTGGACCACAATTTTGCCTCTGACTTCGCTTTTTTTGTAGTGGTTTGTTGTGAGGGAAACCAATCGGTGTAGAGTTTCTCAATATAAAGTCTATATATAACGAAGTCTGATCTACCACTTCCCTATGTCTAAACCTGAAGTAAAAACCCGTAATCTTCTTTCATTTCTCCTTTTGTTTATGCCTGTTTTGTTTGTGTGTATGGCTGGAGTGATTTGTGAGTTTTTTTAATAATTCAAAACCGTTGCGATGCGAATGAATTAAGTGTCATATGTGAATTTATTATCATGTATTATTTACTAAACAGAATTTGTAATCACAATGGGCTTCACGACGTGCACGGGCGATAATTTTGTGTACTGACCCGAGCGCGCCACCTACTGATGATCCTGGTCAGATAGTTTTCAGTGGCTATATACTGCTTTTTTGTGAGCCGCAAGGGCGATGAATTTGTGTACTGAACTGAGTGCGCCACCTAGCGATGATCTGGGTCAGAGAATTTTCAGTGGCTTTATTCTGCTTCGTGAAGCTCAAGAGCGATAATTTTATATACTGCACCGAGCACGCCACCTAGCGATACTCAGAGACAGAATTTTCAGTGGCTATATTCTGCCTCGTGAAGCGCAAGGATGATAATTTTGTGTACTGAAACAAGCGCGCCACCCAGCGATGATCAGAGGCAGATAATTTTCAGTAGTTACATACTGCTTCTTCGCGACATGCAAGGGCGACAATTTAAGTACGTGGGTGGCGCATGCAGTTCAGTTCACGAGTCAGGGGTAGAGAATTTTCAGTGTAAATAATGCTTCATTGGAGACTTTCGGTACTTGCACATGTATACAGCAGTCTCATCTATAATCACTGTCGCGAATAGTACTGTACATAAATACATGAATAGCGTTTAACATGAATATGATTATTGGAGATATTGTCAGTGAAATTCACAAACCTCGTATCTCAATTTTGGTAGTTTTGACAAAAATGAAAGAAACTTTTAAAAATTAGCCGCGTTTACCACAATGAGTGGCTTAGCTGGCTGATTTGATTTTTGTTTTTTTTGAGTCAGATACATAGCTCACAGCTGTTCCGTCCCACACAAAATCAAGATATTTAGTTAAAAGCCTGAATCTAGAAATCTTAGATAAAAACTGCACCAAGCTATTGTCGGTAAAGATATTTTGGCTGTATGCTCTACATAGTATTTCAAATATATTTCTTCCCTCAGATTTATGGTAAAAACTTTTTTTGTTGAGCAGTATCAATCAACATATTTAGTAGAAATAATATACTTAGTATCACAAACATAAATAAGATTGCCTATGAGTGAAAATATATCCACTGACTATAAGTAATCTAGGCACATACTACAACATATTCTCGACTGTTATTTATGAAAAATTACTTATAGTTAACTAAAGTTTGCTTGAAAAAACTTATGAAAATATAGATAAACTAAATGTTCCTCCCAAAACAGCTGTGAGCTTTCTAATGTTTCCCGCCACCTTTCACCAGAAGCTCGTGTCTCTAACGACTTTCTATCTGGGGTAAATGAGGTTGTGAAAATACACCAAAAAATCGTAAGTCCCGAATTCAGATCTAGTTAAGGAGAAAAACCTTGTATCTTCGTTCTTTTCAAGTGTTAAAAAAAAAAAATCATATAGTAAAAAGCCAACTGTCCGTGTGTGTGTCTGTGTGTGTGTGTGTGTCTGTCTGAAACACAAAACGGGCCTTATAACTCCGCCGTTTTTTGACCGAATCGCTTCAAATTTGCTGTGAGCCCTAACGGGGCGATGGCAACGGCAACCGAGGCGGCCGTATCATTTGCGCGGTTTCGCAAATGCGCGAAACGCGCATCTGCCGGCCTCTCGGCGCCCGTATCTCCGGCATTTCTGGGTCGATTGCCTTCAAATTTGGCAGGAAGATGACTGGGGACGGTGACTATCCGTGTACCAAACCGGAAGCGAATCGGTTCAGAAACTCGCGCGCTATACCACTCCGCCGTTTCTTAACCGAATCGCTTCAAATTTGCTGTGCTCAGCGTTACCAGTACTTGGCGTTACCGTTACTAGGCGTTACCATTACTAGGCGTTACTGGTACTCGGCGTTGCGCTAGTTCAAGTAATTTTAACAAAATGCAGGACTATGTCTTGAACCACATATTCATCTTAGTTAAGCAGTCGTGGTCAACGCGGTTAATTTTTTTTTAAAGTATTTTTGATTTTTTTTCTCAAAACTACCAAAATTGAGATACGAGGTTTGCGAATTTCACCAACGATATGCTCTTTGTGTGAGAAAGATACTTCAAAATGCCGACTGTTCCAAAAAGTTTGTTGTTGTTGTTAATGTTGGTTGGTTTGCTGGTTGTTTTTATGCAGCCAAAAATGTTTGCCATCTTTTTCCAATGATGTCACAATCGACATATTCAGACGTGATTATTATTATTGAATTGTTTTTATGCTATAAAATGAGCATCAATTTTGGATCATTGTAAGTCATAAGTCATAAGTTTCTTCATTGTCCATTGGCATTGTACAACGCACATGGAAACTTGTCTTCCACCAGACAAGCTTTATTAGTACCTTCAGTCATAAGTCACAAGTCATAAGTTTCTTCATTGTCCATTGGCATTGTACAACGCACATGGAAACTTTGTCTTGCACCGTATGAGACATAGCAAAAGTAAGAATATTAAATTAAAAATATGAAACATAAATTGACATTATAACAAATATGTAACTCTCACACCACACCCAATCATTCATCCGCTCTCCGCGCTATCTTGCTCACTCATCATGCAGCCGACCACCACTTCCGCCTTCATTTTTAGCCCTTTCTTTATTTTTCCTTTTTTTTTCTCTTCTCCCCCCCCCCCCCCCCCCCCTTTATTTTTAATTTTATTTTTTAGGTAAGCTGGGTATTAATTTTTTATTTTTTTTTTTCGATATTCTGGTATTTTGGAAATTCGAGTTGCTTCTACCTGGAGAGCGCATCGTTGCAAGTGCAGCACCACCCGTTTTTTGGCGCGCTATGTGAACTCGTGTCATCCACCCCTCTGGCAAAGCACAGCCTGTTCCTACCAAATAGTGGACTGTGCCTTGCTGTGTGCGCAAGAGCTTGTGTCTCGGTTTTTAAGCATATTGTAAAAGACCATTTTATGGTACAATTTTTTTTTGTGTGTGGAGTTAATCCAGTGTTTATTCCAATACAGTGATAACTTTTTTGAAAGATTTTTTTATTTATTCCTGTTTAACCTTTTCGCTGCCAGACATTATTTCAGCCCCCCCAAAATACCATTAAACTTAACTGGGTAGAGAAAATAAAATATCTGCAATATTGGGAATTCATCTGTGATATGTATAGCATTAGGCCTATACTATCCTTACCTCCCAAAGTTAAGGAAATACGATCTTGAAGTAACAGGCCCTGATTTTGATGCCTTTTAGTGACATGGGTGTTAAACCATTGTGGTGCATAAAATGTAATGCGACGTTGGCGGTGAAAGGGTTAAATTATCCAATTCCATGACAAAAGTGATCATTCTACATTTACAAGTGGCATACAATTTATGTTCCCGTTTTTTTATTTTGTGTGTGTGTGTGTGGGAAAGTATAAGACCATTTTATGGTACCATTTTTTTTTGGGGGGAGGGGGGGTTAATCCAGTGTTTATTCCAATATAGCGATTTTTTTTTTTTTTAACCCTTTCACCGCCAATGTCGCATTTTTGCACCATAATGATTTATTACCCATGTCATAGAAAGCCTTGAGATCTGGGTCTGTTATCCAACGATCTTGTGTTCTTCATTTGAAGAGGTAAGGACAGGCCTTGCTTTAAACACGTCACAGAGGAATCCCCAATATTGCTGACTAAAATCTGTTCTCTTTTAATCAATTTTTTTTTTTTTTTTTTTTTTTTCGTACTTTCATTAGACATTGTGGTGGTGCCACAGCCGATGAGGCTTAACCGAGGCGTGGTTACCGCTACACCTATCTTTATATTGTTAAAAACTCGGGACTTTACTGGTGTTGCACTGCCTCCGGGCATTGCAGCCAGTATTGTTCCCACACATCTTTGTACTTACAAATGTCCCATATGTGTCTATGACCGAGAGGACGTAAGACATCATTTTCATCATCATCGAAACATTTTGGCTAAAAACATGGCTGGCGGTGAAAGGGTTAAAGATATTTTTAATTCCTTTTTTAACTTATCCAATTCCAAGACAAAAGACGGTGATCATTCTGAATTTACAACAAGTGACATGCAGTTTATGTTTCCATTTTTATTGTGTGTGCGTGTGAGGGAGAGTATAATATGTGTGGGCGTTGCTGGTAACAGGGACTATGTTTATATGGCATTGCCGTCTTGTTTAGTTATCAAGATTGAGTTACAGCTGAAAGCCGTTGCATTTATTAAACCAGGACATTCCCCCCCCCCCGTGGGGATACCGGGGGTCTTTTGTATAAATAGTTCCCCCACCTTCTGGAAGTTCTGTCCTTGTAACTTCCTCTAATCTGTCACTCTCTTTGACTCTGCCTTTTCCCTTTGCTAACTGTCATCTACTATCTTTCTGCCTTTACCGGGTCCATTCTCCTGCCTTTTTTTACGAAACACTTTTCAAAAACCATTTCCTCCTCCAGCCGAAGTCTGGGCCTAACTATTTCTTAGTTGGGCACATAACGGCAGCATGACACATCTGCACTCATAATTGACAGGAAACTGCGCGATCGAAGAAGAAGAAACCAGAACATGCCAGTCTTTGTTTTATATTGTACACTGGCTTCCAAGCGTGAGACTTTGCGCACTTGAGTGGGCACCTGTTGTCCATTCTGCAGTGCATATTTGCCTATATTCATATTTTGTTGTTGTTATGTAGCATGTATTTGTTCTCCTATTTTTACTGCTTTTTTAACCCGGATCCGATAAATAGAAGGGAATGGTTCGACGTTTCGAGCACTGTTTGGAAATGATGTGCTATATAGGGTACAATGATGAAGGTGTCGTGTGATAAATTTTGTGTTTTTGTAATTTTGTTCAGGTTGTTCGCAAAGTAAATACATAATGTGGGATGTTGTCGACTGTGTTTGATGTTTACTGTGGTGACAGTCCTGAGAAAACCATTGCTGTTGACGGGACTATAAGCAATGTAAATACATGTAGGATGTTGTTGACGTGGTTGATGTTTACTGTGGTGACAGTCCTGAGAAGACCATTGCTGTTAACAGGACTATAAGCAATGTAAATACATGTAGGATGTTGTTGACTGTGTTTGATGTTTACTGTGGTGACAGTCCTGAGAAAACCTTTGCTGTATAAGCATGTGAAAATAAATAAATATGAAACCAGGGGGCCGTTTCTCAAGAGAGAACGCTCATTGCCGTTTGCACAATTCGGCAACAACAGACAAAAGAAACTCCTTCGTTTGCTGATAGTTTGGCTAACGTTTTGATCTCCCTCGAAAGCGAGCTCGCATCGACCTATCACGTGACTTGCACGGGGTTAGTGCATTTCTTGTTGGTGATTGGTCGGCGCTCTTTTGCTGTCTCAGGACCGACATCTTGGAACAAACTTCCTCTTTCCCTCCGTCAGCGACCGACCCTCTCTGCTTTCAAATCTAACCTCGTAAGTCCCAAATTCAGATCTAGTTAAGGACAAAAACCTCGTATCTTCATTCTTTTCAAGTCTAAAAAAATGTTTTAAAGTAATTTTAGCAAATTGCAAGACTAAACTCGCAACAACATATTCATCAAAGTTAATAACTTGTGGTCAACGCGGTAAAAAAAATGTAAACATTTTTTCTTTCTTTTTTTCAAATCTACCCAAATTGAGAAACAGTTGAACCGCCCTTATAACACCTCCCATTATAAGACTCCCTCCCATAGCTATCTGTATTAATAAATTAAAAAATTGGGACTTTACTGGTTTCGTACTGCCTCCGGGCATTGCCTCCAGTATTGTTCCAACCATATTTGTATTTACAAATGTCCCATATGTGTCTGATTCAGACCAAGAGGACGTAAAACTCCATTTTCTCTCAGACTCCCTCCCATATAAGACCTACTTTTCTGAGACATTGCCCTTCTTTGTAAGTATTAAAATTACCTCCCTTATAAGACCTCTCCCTTATATTGGGGTCTGCAACGAACACCTTTTGCAAGAGTGAATGCCCTTGGTGGGTGGGGGAAGACGGTTCAGTACTGACCAAACAGGGGATAACTCTCGCCAATAACCCTATTTGATGCCACTAAATGGCTGCCTTTCGCAAGAGTGAATGCCCTTGTCAGTACTGACCAGCAAGGGCATCACTCTCACTGTCAAGGGCGTTAATAACCCAAGTTGCAGAGGCCTATATGACCTCATTTTGGATGATTTTTTAAGGTCTTATAAGGGATGTTCCACTGTACTAGGGTTTTTTAATTTCACCGACGATATGCATAATGTATAAAAATGTACAGTGCATAAAATAGAGTTAGTTGTATGTACAGATTGTGATGTTGCCTGGGAATAAATGTATGTAAATCATATAGACGTTTGGACACAAAAGGTTTTATTCAATTCTACTAAATCATATACTAGTGTATGCATGTATTATATATAACTAGCGATGTTGCTAAGATGTTATCAAGAAAAAAAGGCAGCCCGGTTGAAGCAAGTTTTTTTAAACTGTTGAAAGTTCTATTTTACTCAAGACTTTGTTATAATATATTCTGCTGTTGTTGTTGTTGTTGTTGTTGTTGTTGTTGTTGTTGTTGTTGTTGTTGTTGTTGTTGTTGTTCTCTAAGTTCTGAAAGAATGGGAGTCATTTGTGCGTGTGTGTGTGTGTGTGCGCACATGCGTGTGTGTGTGTGTGTGTGTGGTGCGTGTGTGTGTGTGGGTGGGTGCATGTGTGTGCGTATGTGTGTGTCTGTGTGCATGTTTATGTGTTTGTGCTTGTGTGTATGTGTGCTTGCGTGCGTGTGTGTATGTGTGCTTGCATGCGTGTATGTGTGGGTGTGGGTGCATGCGTGCGTGTGTGTATGCGTTATATCATTGTCACCAAAATGCCCAGCCATATAAAACCAAATGTTTTGACTTTGTCCAAATCACACACACCAAAAAAACCAATTCTGTCACCCTTGACATTTTCTTTAAAACAGTGCCTCCAAAAAAATCTTGCTTTTTGCTTCCCATATTTTATGGACTATGAGGCGCGCCTGATTATAAGGCACCCTCCACATTTTACACCAAATTCAGGGTTTGTTACCCTAGTTTCGTACTATATTATAATCACAGGGGCAGGGGTCTCAGTCTGGGGGAAAAACTATCGCCTTATAGTCCGTAAAATATTTTTTATTTTATTTTTTTAGATTGAACTGGGAACACGTGTTATATGGCATGGCCGTCTTGTTGTTGTTGTCCTTTGCCGATCTACGATCGCAATGGAGTATGAATTCGTTTGTGTATTTTTTTTTGGAATTTTTTTTTTGTGGTCTGTCCCGAGGATATCTCCCGAACCGCTTGACAGAATCGCTTCAAATTTTGTGTGGTGGTGGTGCATCACCATGAGAGGAGAGGAAGGCATCCGCCCATAAATTATCACCATCATGACATTGTTGTTGTTTTTATTGTTCCTAATTAACATCGTGTTGTTATTACACAGTTCAGATGGTATTTGCTCAAAATCTAAGTTCTTTAACAATCAGGCATGGGAATTGTCTGCGAAATCGCAGATTTCCGCGATAAATTTTTTTTAGGGCAAAGTTTTTGTTACTAAATACTTCGGTAAAGGTCAAGATGTGCCACCCCCACTACCTATCTCGGTTAATTGTATTTTTCCGTTATTGCCTTTCTTACCATACATAAAGCTGTATTTTAGGAACATTTTTAGCTAATAACCTTTTTGGAAACTACCCTAACCCTAACCCTAACCCTACCCCCCACCGTATAAGACGGAAAAACGCAACGAA
>CM065713.1:8240088-8257588 GCA_017654935.2 Phymorhynchus buccinoides
GAAACAAAAACAACAAAAACAAAATTCACAATTATTATTTTTAATTTACCAAGAACAGCAACTCTTTTCAACAGGTTGACTTGACGCCGTGGAAAATTACGTCCCTTGTGTCGGTGGTCCAGTAGTCGCCGTGTAGGGAATCCACGGACTTGAAAATGACCTTTCCTTCTCGCTGGTTGCCGATCCGCCTCCATTTGAAGCCCGTGGGGGAGGTGAAGGAGACCCCCTTTCTCACGTAGAGTTCACCGTCGGAACAAATTCCGTAAACGTTTCCGAAAGCCGAGGAGAGGTATTTCATTTTTTCACCTGGAATCTGGAGACAAACGAAGGTGAGGTTGTTCGGCGAAGCGAAAATGGTGTTTTACGTCCTCTTGGTCTGAATCAGACACATATGGGACATTTGTAAATACAAATATGGTGGGAACAATACTGGAGGCAATGCCAGGAGGCAGTACGAAACCAGTAAAGTCCCGATTTTTTTTATTAATACAGATAGCTGTAGCGGTGACCACGCCTCGGTTAAACCTCATCGGCTATGGCACCCGGCCACAAATATACCTTAATTTCGTTGTTCGGCTCGGGGAGCTATTGTTTTTGTCTGGTCCGTCCGTCCGTCCGTCCGGCTATTCGTCCGTTTTTCTCAAAAACTATTCAGTCTATCATCATCAAATTTGGTATACTAGTTTGCCAAGATGCAAGCTATCCACTGATGTATTTAGTTTTACATTAAGGTCAAGGTCGCGCCAGATACGGGGTTCAAACCCCGAACACACATTACATAATCGCTAATATCTCGCGAAGTTTTGCATGTATTTTAATGCAGTTTTTTCCCACAACATTTCTTGATGAATGGTCTATAACACAGTTGTCATGAATTTTTCTGTGTGCGCGTGTGCGCATGATCGCGCGCGCTCAAATCACGGGTCTGAACCCCAAGGCTATATATATAAAAAATAACTATTCAGTTAACTGATGCGTTTTATGTAGGGGAAGACGGGGTAAAAAGCGCATGGGCGGGTAAGAAGCCCACCCCAATTATCTCATGAAATAAAGAAAATTTCAGTCAAATTTGCCCATGAGACGAATGCTAGACATTAACGCTCGTCTCATGGGCAAAATGAGACTGAAATTTGTTTCATTTCATGAGATAATTGGGGTGGGCTTCTTACCCGCCCATGCGCTTTTTACCCCGTCTTCCCCTAGTTTACGTGCTGTTTTGATGCGTTTTTATGTATGTGTACAGCCGACACATTCCGATTTTGGAGTAGCTCGGCGATGCTGCGAGGGGACTTTGCAGCCGCTCGGCGTTGCACTTAGTTTTTTGTTAGTTTGGTTGGTTGGTGTGTGGGTTTTTTTTGACATGGTGCTACTCTTTCATTTTTACACTGATTTCAGTATTTTTAATTTGACCGGCAGAAACTGAAATTCAGGTGTGTTCTTTCATTCACCTTCCTCCCAAAAAAAAATTAAAAAAAGAAGAAAACAAGCGCGAAATCGCAATAGTTTGTGGCACGCGGTCTATTTTTACCACTCCAATCATGAGTCACCTCCCCTGGCTTTTCAATAATTTTAATCTGTAAACCAGAATGTTATCTCTGCACCATTTCGTAACTTTTTATATCTTTTGGAAAACATTTAAAACTATGTATCCTACTTATGCTCATCAAAAGAAGCACCGCATACTCGTCGTGTCTGTTGTAGTGTCTGTATTACGTATGTGTTTATTATTTTGTACGCTTTTAAAATACATGATTTTAAAGAGCGGCCTCAATTTGAAGCGTAGCCTCGATTTGAAGTGCGACAATTTTGTCAAAATGTGCGACAATTTTGGACAGACAGACAGACAGACCGACCGACCGATAAAGTGAGTTATAGGTTTGTGGCTTGAGCCACAAACAAAAAGAAAGTGACCACAAGCGATTTGGGGCATTTTGAACTTAGTCTAGTTGTTCTTGACCTGGAAGTTTACACAAGGTAATGTAAAAATTTTACAAGGCTTATCAGACTCAAACTGTCTCTGTCCATCATTTTAACTGTCTGTCTGTCTGTCTCGGTATATATATATATATATCTCTCTCTCTTGCATTGCCCTCCTGAATCTTCCAACAGGGCTCTACCCCTGTACCCTGCCGGAGCCATGGGTCCATGGACCCCTGCCTTTCAGGGTTTTTTTCATTTTGGGGAGTTGCACCCATGTTTCAATGAAATTATAATGCGCTAAGGATCCGAGGAGGCGACCCTAAAAACTCGAGTACCGCGTAAATGTCGGACTTTCGCTCGCGATGCGGGTCGAGATACACACTTCATCTATTTATTCCGCTATGTCAGATTTAAAATTTTGCTTTTGAGAGTTGATTTTGAAGGCAAAATGTTGCTCGCGTGTCAGTTAGCATTATTTTGAAGCTGCGTCACCTGGTCCGACTTGACTGCTTTCCCTTCTTCCTCTTATAATGATTTTTTTTACAGCGACTTTCGACGAAGCCTTAACAGACCCTTCCATTACGGCGGAGCTAAAGGCTGTATAGTGCTGTAGAGTGGCACAGTGGTATCGCGTTCGCTTCGTGTCAAGTAAACCCCGAGTTCGAACCTGGGTACAGGGGATTTTTCCTCTCACTTTGCACTAGGCCTTAACGTGGAGTCTTTCGGATGAGACGATACACCGAGGTCCCGTGTGCCCATGCACTTCATAGTGGCAACGAAAGAGTTGTCATTTGGTCAAAATTTACCACCACCACCCCCCTCATCAGCGACAAAAAATCGCATGCAAAAAAAAAATTGTGTGGCGCACCTCTGGCTGTGACGCGCTCTCCAGGTGGGAGCAACCCGAATTTCACAGAGACGCCTCTGTGACTATAAAGTACCTAATACCTAATACCCCTAATAGGCCGCTGCGCGCTATATGTCCGGCAGTAAGGGCAGGCGGAATGTAAACAACACATAACTACTCGGCCTGCTTCTTCAGTGTTTAGCTTCTGTCTGTGTCTGTCTGTCTCTGTCTGTCTCTAGCCTGTCTGTCTATCTGTCTCCCTGTCTCAGTCTTTACTCTGCCTTTTTTCTGTCTCTTGTCAAGCCTCAAACTCTCTGTCACGGTCAGTTTTACTCTCTCTTTCTCCCTCTGTCATCTGTCTCAATTATCTCTCTGTGCCATCTGTCTCTGTCTGTCTGTCTGTCTCTCAGTCTGTCTGTCTATCTATTATGTCTCTCGTTTCTCTCTCCCTCCCTTGTCTTTCTTTGTTTGTCTCTCTTTCGCACATTTCTCTTTTCTGTTTGTCTGTGTTTTTATGTCGTTTCATCTCTCTCTCTCTCTCTCTCTCTCTCTCTCTCTCTCTCTCTCTCTCTCTCTCTCTCTCTCTCTCTCTCTCTCTCTCTCTCTCTTATCTCTCTCTCCTCTCTCTCCTCTCTCTCTCTCTCTCTCTCTCTCTCTCTCTCTCTCTCTCTCTCTCTCTCTCCCCCCCCCCCCTTGTCTGTCTGCCTTTCTGTATTTCTCTCTCTTATCTGTCTGTCTCTTGTATGTCTTGTGCTGAATACAGACAGTTTTCTCGGTTTAGATCTAAAAAGTTAGAACCTGGGCACTAATGGTTCGTGTGTCGTTGTTGGCTTACCCTGGCTAAAACGACTCCAGGGATCACCCTAACAGCGGAAGCCACTGTGGTAGGGGAAGACGGGGTAAAAAGCCCATGGGTGGGTAAGAAGCCCATGCCAATTATCTCATGAAATGAAGCAAATGTCAGTCTCATTTTGCCCATGAGACGAGTGTTAAACATTAGCATTCGTCTCATGGGCAAATGTGACTGAAATTTGCTTTATTTCATGAGATAATTGGCATGGGCTTCTTACCCGCCCATGGGCTTTTTACCCCGTCTTCACCTACTGTCAGTGCTTCAGCCACGGATGAGAACATTAGGTACATGTGTGACCGGTTTTTTTGTTATTACCCCGCCACGTGGGCGGGCAGCCGCACGCCGACTTCGGGGGATTTTGGAGACTGGTGGCGTTATGCTAGGAGCTTGTCATGGCTTAAAGACCCACCACGTCACGTGTCAAAATCACGATTTTTCACGTGTTTTTCCTCTTATAGCTTGTAAGAAATCTTAAGAAATCTTCCTAGCATAAGAGGGAATGTGACACGTGACGTGTTTTTTTAAAAAGACAATCCCCGCACGACTAGGCATAGCATAGCAACATTTTGATGTAGCCTTGGTGTTCTAGCCTATGTTAATAATTGGTCTGACGCAGCCTTAAAAGACCCACCAGATCACGTGTCAAAATCACGGGTTTCACGTGTTTTCCCTCTAATTACAGCTGGTAAGAAATCTTGGTTTGACTCCCATAAAAATGCCCCCCCCCCAAATTAAAAACGAAACATCATAATAAACAGCAGCCTCAATTTGAAGTTGGGGCATTTGTATGTGGGTCACAGCTACCCAGAAAAAAACCAAGGGACTTAATCGTGGTGGGTCAGTGTGTCTTTCATATAATGAGGCGCTATACTACTCCTTGCCGAGACGAAAGGGCGATAATTTTAGGTCCGAACTGCCGATGCCCCCCTGGTGACGAGTCAGGAGCAGATAATCTTCTGTGGCTACATACCACTAGTTCCTGACAGGCAAGGGCGATAATCTTAAGTAGGTGGCGTTCGCATTTGAGGTCACGAGACAGGGGCAGATAATTTTCGGTATAAAGTTTGATTAAGCCAAGGCGAATGGTTCGCGTGTGCCACGATTTAGATCCCCAGATTCAATAAACAACAGAACAGAGGGAAAATACTGATATTATAGTACATCCCTCGCAGAGATATAAATACATACAATGCATCATAATATGAGACGCTATGCATAATGAAGCACGTGACGCCTTACCTGCAGCCAACCGCTGCCCTCCGCCTCATAATCTCCGTAAGTGTCGACCCGGAAGTAGACCTCATCGAGGGGGTCAACGGCCCAGACCCCGGATGTTCCTGCAGAAATCTGGCGAAATTTGCCTTGAATTTGCTTCCAGTTTTCGCCTTGGGGTTTGGATTTTGTTATTCCTGTTAGGAAAGGAAAAAAGAAAGAAAGGGAAACAAGATATATCTTTTTCTGCATCATGCATCATGTGGGGCCCGGGTGCCCCAGGCTGAACCGGGGCACAAAACGGTCGTGCGCGATGACTTACTTAGGGGGGAAGACGGGGTAAAAAGCGCATGGGCGGGTAAGAAGCCCACCCCAATTATCTCATGAAATGAAGCAAATTTCGGTCACATTTTGCCCATGAGACGAGCGTTAATGTTTAGCATTCGTCTCATGGGCAAATTTGACTGAAATTTGCTTTATTTCATGAGATAATTGGCATGGGCTTCTTACCCGCCCATGGGCTTTTTACCCCGTCTTCACCTACTCCCCCCCTCTCCCACCTACTTCCACTTCAACTTCAAGCCTGTTAAAATAGGGGAAGACGGGGTAAAAAGCGCATGGGCGGGTAAGAAGCCCACCCCAATTATCTCATGAAACTAAAGAAAATTTCAGTCAAATTTGCCCATGAGACGAATGGTAGACATTAAGGCTCGTCTCATGGGCAAAATGAGACTGAAATTTGCTTCATTTCATGAGATAATTGGGGTGGGCTTCTTACCCGCCCATGCGCTTTTTACCCCGTCTTCCCCTACCCAACCAAATTGCTGTCTTCGTATCTCTTGAATTGTCATTCTCAACAACAAACACTTATCTATTATCTAATATCTTTTTATCATCAAGTTTGTACAAAAATACATTATTTTCAAGGTGGGGGAGAGAGAGAGAAAAAACCCTAAACAAAACAACGAACCAAGGAACAAAAAGCGGATACATGCGATCGCATGGTCCATCTTCCATCTGGGGCAGAGGACAAATAAGAACAAGATGATGATGATGATGATGAAGACGATGAAGAACAAGATGATGATGATGATGATGATGAAATGGAAGAAGAGCAGGAGAAGGAGGAGGAAGAAAAAGAAGCAGAAATATTTTTGAACTAAGTGATACACCACCTCACACACACACACACACACATTGAAGCGATTCTGCGCAGTTGTTCATAAAGTATCCTTGGGACAGACAAAAAACAACAACACAGAAAGCAAAACTGCAACAAACTTATACTCCTTTGCCCTCTAGTCTAAGGTCGGGCAAGGGACATTAAAGGTGGACCCTGACGGATGAGTTTTTTGCAAGAAACACGTCGAGATCACCAGAAAGACAGCCTTTTCAAGGATCGGAACACTCACTTTGCTCTGGTTTCCTAGAAATTAAACCGTCAAAACGGCGATTCCTCCTTTGCGGAGATGCCGGAGAGAGCAGCCATTCTGGATGGGGTGGGTGGAGGTCACTCATTGTGGTTGAAGCGTTTTCTTTTTTTGTAGTGCAGTAAAAAAAAAAAAGGAGCCATTTCCTTTGTTGTGAGCCGAAACTCCTTTAGATAAACTTGTATAACATAAATAAATAAAAAATATAAAAAGGCTTGTATTGCGAAAATTTCGTGCAAACGATTTGGTCTAAGCGCAGGCGGCCATTAGAAAAGAGACGGCACATGCCTTCTCTTTGGGTGAAATAATTTGACTTCCAGCACCTCCGCCAAGGAGGAATCGCCGATTTGACGGTTTGATTTCTAGGAAACCAAAGCAGAGTGAGTGTTGCAATTTCTGTAAAGGGTGTTTTCCTGGTGATCTCGACGTGTTTCTTACAAAAAACTCATCCGTCAGGGTGCCCCTTTAAAATTGAATAGATATACAATATAAACTGCCACTAACCTGTTCGAATATAGACAAAATTAATAACACATCGTCGTTGACACTCAGTCCTCACACGTGTTGACTGTGACGACGACGACGACGACGACGAAGAGAAAGAAGCAGAAGAAAACGAAGGACAAGATGATGTTTATGATGATGAGGGTGATGATGATGAGGAAGAAGAAGAAGGGAAGAAATGTTGACTTTCTTTTCGTTTTGAACGACGAAGAATGTTGAGAAGATTTCTTTCGTTTTGAGAGGAGGAAGAAGAAGAAGAAGAAAAGAAGAAGAAGAATGATGATGGTGATGGAGGAAGAGAAGGAAAGGATGATGGATGATTGGTAATGGTGAATGAGAAGAGGAGGAAAGAGGAAGAAGCAGATGATGGATGTGATGCTGTGGTAAAGAAGGAGAAGAAGAAGAAGAAGAAGAAGATGATGATGATGGTGATGGTGAAGAGAAGGAGGAGGAAGAAGAAGAAGAAGAAGAAGAAGATGATGATGATGATGATGGTGATGGTGAAGAGAAGGAGAAGGAGAAGAAGAAGAAGAAATGATGATGAAGAGATGCTGATGAGGAGAGGAAGAGGAAGAAGAAGAAGAGGTGAGGTGAAGATGATGATGATGATGATGAAGAAGATGAGAGGAGAAGAAGGAGGAGGAAGAGGAAGAAGAAGAAGAAGATGATGATGATGGTGAAGAGAAGGAAGAGAGGAGGAAGAAGAAGAAGAAGAAGAAGAGAAGATGATGATGATGGTGATGGTGAAGAGAAGGAGGAGGAAGAAGAGGAAGAAGAAGATGATGATGATGGTGATGGTGAAGAGAAGGAGGAGGAAGAGGAGAAGAAGATGATGATGATGGTGATGGTGAAGGAGGAGGAAGAAGAAGAAGAAGGAAGAAGAATGATGATGATGATGGTGATGGTGAAAGAGAAGGAGGAGGAAGAAGAAGAGGAAGAAGAAGATGATGATGATGGTGATGGTGAAGAGGAAGAAGAGGAAGAAGAGGAAGAAGAAGATGATGATGATGGTGATGGTGAAGAGAAGGAGGAGGAAGAAGAAGAGGAAGAAGAAGAAGATGATGATGGTGATGGTGAGAGAGGAGGAGGAAAGAAGAAGTGAAGAAGATGATGATGGTGATGGTGAAGAAGGAGGAGGAAGAAGAAGAAGAAGATGATGATGATGGTGATGGTGAAGAAGAAGGAAGAGGAAGAAGAAGAAGATGATGATGGAATGGTGAAGAGAAGGAGGAGGAAGAAGAAGATGTGATGTGATGGTGATGGTGAAGAGAAGGAGGAGAAGAAGAAGAGGAAGAAGAAGATGATGATGATGGTGATGGTGAAGAGAAGGAGAGAGAAAGGAAGAGGAAGAAGAAGATGATGATGATGGTGATGGTGAAGAGAAGGAGGAAGAAGAGGAGAAGAGAGATGATGATGGTGATGGTGAAGAGAAGGAGGAGGAAGAAGAAGAGGAAGAAGAAGATGATGATGGTGATGGTGAAGGAAGGAAGAGGAAGGAAGAAGAAGATGATGATGGTGATGGTGAAGAGAAAGAGGAGGAAGAAGAAGAAGAAGATGATGATGATGGTGATGGTGAATGGAGAAGGAAGGAGGAAGAAGAAGAAGAGAAGAAGATGATGATGGTGATGGTGAAGAGAAGGAGGAGGAAGAAGAAGAGGAAGAAGAAGATGATGATGATGGTGATGGTGTGAAGGAGGAGGAAGGAGGAAGAAGATAGATGATGATGGATGGTGATGGTGAAAGATGATGGTGAGAAGAAGATGGATGATGATGGTGATGGTGAAGAGAAGGAGGAGGAAGAAGAAGAGAAGAAGAAGATGATGATGATGGTGATGGTGAAGAGAAGGAGGAGGAAGAAGAAGAAGAGATGATGATGATGGTGATGGTGAAGAGAAGGAGGAGGAAGAAGAAGAAGAAGAAGAAGATGATGATGGTGATGGTGAAGAGAAGGAGGAAGAAGAGGAAGAAGAAGAAGATGATGATGATGGTGATGGTGAAGAGAAGGAGGAGGAAGAAGAAGAGGAAGAAGAAGATGATGATGATGGTGATGGTGAAGAGAAGGAGGAGGAGGAAGAGGAAGAAGAAGAAGATGATGATGATGATGGTGATGGTGAAGAGAAGGAGGAGGAAGAAGAAGAGGAAGAAGAAGAAGATGATGATGATGATGGTGATGGTGAAGAGAAGGAGGAGGAAGAAGAAGAGGAAAGAAGAAGATGATGATGATGATGATGGTGAAGAGAAGGAGGAGGAAGAAGAAGAGGAAGAAGAAGATGATGATGATGGTGATGGTGAAGAGAAGGAGGAGGAAGAAGAAGAATGAGGATGGTGATGAAGAAGAAGAGGAAGATGATGATTGTGATGGTGATGGTGAAGAGAAAGGAGGAGGAAGAAGAAGAAGAAGAAGATGATGATGATGGTGATGGTGAAGAGAAGAGGAGGAAGAAGAAGAGAAGAAGAAGATGATGATGATGGTGATGGTGAAGAGAAGGAGGAGGAAGAAGAAGAGGAAGAAGAAGATGATGATGATGGTGATGGTGAAGAGAGAAGGAGGAGGAAGAGGAAGAAGAAGATGATGATGATGGTGATGGTGAGAGAGAAGGAGGAGGAAGAGGAAGAAGAAGAAGATGATGATGGTGATGCAAGAGAAGAGAAGGAGGAGGAAGAAGAAGAGGAAGAAGAAGATGATGATGATGGTGATGGTGAAGAGAAGGAGGAGGAAGAGGAAGAAGAAGAAGATGATGATGGTGATGGTGAAGAGAAGGAGGAGGAAGAAGAAGAGGAAGAAGAAGATGATGATGATGGTGATGGTGAAGAGAAGGAGGAGGAAGAAGAAGAGGAAGAAGATGATGATGGTGATGGTGAAGAGAAGGAGGAAGAAGAAGAAGAAGAAGAAGATGATGGTGATGGTGAAGAGAAGGAGGAGGAGGAAGAAGAGAGGAAGAAGAAGATGATGGTGATGGTGAAGAGAAGGAGGAGGAAGAAGAAGAGGAAGAAGAAGATGATGATGATGATGGTGAAGAGAAGGAGGAGGAGGAAGAAGAGGAAGAAGAAGATGATGATGATGGTGATGGTGAAGAGAAGGAGGAGGAAGAAGAAGAGGAAGAAGAAGAAGATGATGATGATGGTGATGGTGAAGAGAAGGAGGAGGAAGAGAAGAAGAAGAAGAAGATGATGATGATGGTGATGGTGAAGAGAAGGAGGAGGAAGAAGAAGAGGAAGAAGAAGAAGACGATGATGGTGATGGTGATGGTGAAGAGAAGAGGAGAGGAAGAAGAAGATGATGATGATGGTGATGGAAGGAGAAGAAGAGAAGGAGGAGGAAGAAGAAGAGGAAGAAGAAGATGATGATGATGGTGATGGTGAAGAAGAAGGAGGAGGAAAGAAGAAGAGGAAGAAGAAGATGATGATGATGATGGTGATGGTGAAGAAGAAGGAGGAGGAAGAAGAAGAAGAAGAAGATGATGATGGTGATGGTGAAGAGAAGGAGGAGGAAGAAGAAGAAGAAGAAGAAGAAGATGATGGTGATGGTGAAGAGAAGAGAAGGAGAGAGAAGAAGAAGAAGAAGAAGAAGAAGATGATGAGAATGATGAGGATGAGAAATGAGTGAGGAAGAGAGGAAGAAGAAGAAGATGATGATGGTGATGGTGAAGAGAAGAGGAGGAAGAAGAAGAGGAAGAAGAAGATGATGATGATGGTGATGGTGAAGAGAAGGAGGAGGAAGATGAAGAGGAAGAGAAGATGATGATGAATGGTGAGGTGTAAGTGAGAGAAGGAGAGAGGAAGAAGAAATGGTGATGGTGAAGAGAAGGAGGAGGAAGAAGAAGAGGAAGAAGAAGATGATGATGATGGTGATGGTGAAGAGAAGGAGGAGGAAGAAGAAGAGGAGGAAGAAGAAGATGATGATGATGGTGATGGTGAAGAGAAGGAGGAGGAAGAAGAAGAAGATGATGATGGTGATGGTGAAGAGAAGGAGGAGAAGAAGAAGAAGAGGAAGAAAGAAGAAGATGATGGTGAGAGGAAGAGAGGAGGAGGAGGAAGAAGAAGAAGAAGAAGAAGGTGATGGTGATGGAGAAGGAGAAAGGAAGAAGAAGAGGAAGAAGAAGAAGATGATGATGATGGTGATGGTGAAGAGAAGGAGGAGGAAGAAGAAGAAGAGGAAGAAGAAGATGATGGTGATGGTGATGGTGAAGAGAAGGAGGAGGAAGAAGAAGAGGAAGAAGAAGATGATGATGATGATGGTGATGGTGAAGAGAAGGAGGAGGAAGAAGAAGAGGAAGAAGAAGATGATGGTGATGGTGATGGTGAAGAGGAGGAGGAGAAGAGGAAGAGGAGAAGAGGAAGAAGAAGATGAAATGGTGATGGTGAAGAGAAGGAAGAGGAAGAAGATAGAGAAGATGATGATGATGGATGATGGTGAAGAGAAGGAGGAGGAAGAAGAAGAAGAGGAAGAAGAAGAAGAAGATGATGGTGATGGTGAAGAGAAGGAGGAGGAAGAAGAAGAGGAAGAAGAAGATGATGATGATGGTGATGGTGATGGTGATGAGAAGGAGGAGGAAGAAGAAGAGGAAGAAGAAGATGATGATGATGATTGGTGAAGAGAAAGAAGGAGGAAGGAAGAGGAAGAAGAAGAAGAAGAGATGATGATGATGGTGATGGTGAAGAGAAGGAGGAGGAAGAAGAAGAGAAGAAGAAGAAAGATGAGGATGATGGTGATGGTGTGTGAAGAGAAGGAGGAGGAAGAAGAAGAGAAGAATGATGATGATGGTGATGGTGATGGTGAAGAGAAAGGAGGAGGAAGAAGAAGAGGAGAAGAAGAAGATGATGATGATGGTGATGGTGAAGAGAAGAGGAGGAAGAGGAAGAAGAAGAAGAAGTGGGAATGATGATGATGAATGGTGATGGAGAAGGAGGAGGAAGAAGAAGAGGAAGAAGAAGAAAAGAAGATGATGATGATGATGATGGTGATGGTGAAGAGAAGGAGGAGGAAGAAGAAGAGGAAGAAGAAGATGAGTGATGATGGTGATGGTGAAGAGAAGGAGGGAGGAAGAAGAAGAGGAGAAGAGAGATGAGATGATGGTGATGGAGAGCGAGATGGAAGGAGGAGGAGGGAAGGAAGAAAGATGATGATGATGGTGATGGTGAAGAGAAGGAAGAGGAAGAAGAAGAAGAAGAAGAAGATGATGATGATGGTGATGGTGAAGAGAGGAGAGGAGGAGGAAGAAGAAGAAGAAGAAGATGATGATGGTGATGGTGAAGAGAAGGAAGGAGGAAGAAGAAGAGGAAGAAAAAGATGATGATGATGGTGAAGTGAAGGATGGAGGAAGAGGAAGAAGAAGAAGAAGATGATGATGGTGATGGTGAAAGAGAAGGAGGAGGAAGAAGAAGAGGAAGAAGAAGATGATGATGATGGTGATGGTGAAGAGAAGGAGGAGGAAGAAGAAGAAGAAGTAGAAGAAGAAATGTTGACTTTATTTCGTTTTGACGACGACGAAGAAGAAGAAGATGAAGATGAACAAGATTATGATGATGATGATGATGGAGATGATGATGATGATGATGATGATTGTGATGATGATGATGATGAAGAGAAGGAGGAGGAAGAAAAAGAAGAAGAAATGTTGACTTTATTTCGTTTTGACGACGACGACGAAGAAGAAGAAGATGAAGAGGAACAAGATGATGATATGATGATGATGATGATGATGATGATGATGATGATGATGATGAATGAAGAGGAGGAGGAAGAAGAAGAAGAAGAAATGTTGACTTTATTTTTGTTTTTACAAAGAAGAAAAACGAAGCAGACGATGAAGAAGAACAAGATTATGATGATGATGATGATGATGATGATGATGATGATGGTGATGAAGATGATGAAGAGGAGGAGGAAGCAGAAGAAGAAGAAATGTTGACTTTATTTCGTTTTGACGACGACGAAGAAGACAGATGAAGAGAACAAGCATATGATGATGATGATGATGAGAGGAGGAGGAGTAGGATGCCGAGGAGGAGGAGGAGGAGCCCCCCCCGAGCAGAAGCAGAAGCTCTCGTATGCTAAAGAACAAGGTCTCGACATCACAAAAGTCATGTAGCCTACAATGCCCAAATCCAAATAACTTATAATGTTGACTTTATTTCGTTTTGACGAAGAAGAAGAAGAAGAAGAAGAAGACGATGATGATTATGATGATAATGATGATGATGATGATGATGAAGAGGAGGAGGAAGAAGAAGAAGAAGAAATATTGACTTTATTTCGTTTTGACGACAACGAAGAAGCCGATGAAGAAGAATATGATCATGATGTTGATGATGAAGATTTATTTTTGAATATCATTTCAATGCAAACGGCAACTAACCTGTTCGAATGAAGACGTCGTCGTTGGCGCTCACCCCCCAGACGTGTCGGTTGGGGCTGGCTGTGATGTGCTTGAGTTCGCCATCTTGCCTCGCCCATTCTGTACCCATTGGACTGGTGGGATAAATCAATCGATCAAATCAATCAGTGAGCTCAATCAATTAATCAATCAATTAATTAATTCGCCATCTTGCCTCGCCCATTCTGTACCCATTGGACTGGTGGGAGAAATTAATCAAATCAATCGATCAATCAGCTCAATCAATAAAGCAATTAATCAATCAATAAATCAATCAAATCATATCAAGCAGTCAGCTCAATCCTCAATCAATCAATCAATCAATCGGTCAGCTCAATCAATTAATCAGTCAATCAATCAATTAATTAATAAAAACAAATCAGCCAATTGATAAATTAATCGATCTATCGATCAGTCTGGATCAACCCCTCAATATAAATTAATTAATCAAACAATCTTCTTCTTCTTCTTCTTCGATCGCTCAGACAGTTTTCCTGTCAATTATGTGAGCGCAGATGCGTCATGCTGCCATTATGCGCCTAACTAAGAAATATAAAGTTAGGCCCAGCATGTCCGACTTTCCTTTGGCTGGAGGAAATATTTTTGAAAAGAAAAGGCAGGAGAATGGACCATAAAGGACAGAAGGATAGTAGATGACAGCAAGCAAAGGGGAAAAGGCAGAGTCAAAGAGAGTGACAGATTAGAGGAAGTTACAAGCACAGAACTACCAGAAGGTGGGGAACTATTTATACAAAAGACCCACACCCCCCCCCGGTATCCCCACTGGGCGAATCAAACAATCAATCCGTAGAAATCAATCAACATGAAATCAATCAATCAATCAAATACGGTTTTTAAAAAGATAATCAATTCATCAATCAGTCAGTCCGTTTAATTAATTAAGAAAGAATTGACATAAGCACACACAAACACAATTAATAATACACGCGCACATACACGCGCGAGCACGCACGCATACACACACTCACACGCACCGTACGCGGGCGCACACACACACACACACACACACGCTCGCTCGCGTACATACAAACATGCGCGCGCGCACGCACACACACACAACAGCACACACAGCAATACTTGTCTGCGCACACCACACACACACTGGGGGGTTGTTTACACACGCACGCAATCATTTGCTAAGCACGCACACACGCGCGACAGAAACACACACACACACACGCGCGCACGCGCACGCCACGTACACACACACACTCACTCTCTCTCCCTCACAGCACACACACACACACACACACCCGTTTCTTTATTGTTGTCCTTTGCCGATCTACGATCGCAAAGGAGTATGTTTTACCACTTTGGAATCTTTAGTTCCTTTGGGGTTTTGGGGGGTTTGTTTTACGGATGGCTTGATCAAAAAAAAAGTATATTATTTTGCTTATTCAATGTTCCATCTGGAAATAAAATTTTGACTTGACTTGACTTGACACACACACACACACACACACACATCACGCACACACCACACACACACACACACACACACACACACACACACACACACACACACACACACACACACACACACACAAGTACACCGTTTCTTTATTGTTGTCCTTTGCCGATCTACGATCGCAAAGGAGTATGTTTTTACCACTTTGGAATCTTTAGTTCCTTTGGGGTTTTGGGGGGGGTTTGTTTACGGATGGCTTGATGAAAAAAAAGTATATTATTTGCTTATTCAATGTTCCATCTGGAAATAAAATTTTGACTTGACTTGACTTGACACACACACACACTACACACACACACACACAACACACACACACACACACACACACACACACACACAGAGAGAGAGAGAGTAGGGGAAGACGGGGTAAAAAGCGCATGGGCGGGTAAGAAGCCCCACCCCAATTATCTCATGAAATTAAGCAAATTTCAGTCTCATTTTGCCCATGAGACGAGCGTTAATGTTAGCATTCGTCTCATGGGCAAATTTGACTGAAATTTTCTTTATTTCATGAGATAATTGGGGTGGGCTTCTTACCCGCCCATGCGCTTTTTACCCCGTCTTCCCCTATATAATGCTCAGCCTCACTTGTCTATAGTGATGCCTGCTCTGCAATAGACGTGGTTGTCTGGGCTCACTCCCCATACAACATTTGTTCCCACATCCAGCTGCTTGATGATTGACACCTGTGCACATCCAAACAAAGCACACACACATACACACACACACACACACACACACATCACACACATACACACACACAACACACACACACACACACACACACACACACACAACACACACACACACACAGGCACACACACGCACCCACGTTGTATGTGTATGTGTAGGAGACGGGGTAAAAAGCCCATGGGCGGGTAAGAAGCCCATGCTAATTATCTCATGAAATAAAGCAAAATTCAGTCAAATTTGCCCATGAGACGAATGCTAAACATTAACACTCGTCTCATGGGCATAAAATGTGACTGAAATTTGTCTCCCCCTATGTATGTGTGTGTGTGTGTGTGTGTGTGTGTGTGTGTGTGTGTGTGTGTGTGTGTGTGTGTGTGTGTCTGTGTGTGTGTGTGTGTGTGTGTGTGTGTCTGTGTGTGTGTGTGTGTGTATGTATGTGTGTGTGTGTGTGTGTGTGTGTGTGTGTGTTGTGTGTTGTTTGTGTGTGTGTTTTTCGTGTGTTTGTTGCTTTGTGTGTGTGTGTGTGTGTGTGTGTGTGTGTGTGTGTGCGCGTGTGCGTGCGTGCGTGCGGCGTGCGCGCGCGCGTACGTGTGTGAGCTTGACCGTGTGTGTGTGTGTGTGTTTGTCTGTGCATGAGTGTGCAAACCCAATTTTCCTGATATATACAAGGATTTCCTGTGTTTGAATTTTACCAGAAAATGAATTTCCTTTTTTTTCTTTCAAATTTGTCAAACAAGATCTTTGTGGTGTCTACTGTATTTTTCAAACACTATTAAAAAAAAGCATTTTGTTTAAATTGTGGAACAAGCTAACTAAAAATACCTTCAAAAAACATTTTTTTTTCTTCAGCAGCAGGGGGACATTACCCCAGGGTCCTGGCCTTTCAGTTGTTTCACCTGGGTTAACGTGTGCTAAGTGCATGGGCACACGGGACCTCGGTTTATCGTAACTCATCCGAAAGACTCCACATTCAGACCGTATAAGGCCTATGCGGCAAAAGTGAGAGGAAAAATCCCCTGTAGCCTGTCGGATTCCAGGTTCGAACTCGGGTTTACTTGACTTGACACGAAGCGAACGCGTTACCACTGTGCCACTCTACACCTGGATAGATAGAACAGAAATAATGTACTGACGCAAACAGGGGGGATAACTCTCGCCAATAACCCTATTTCATGCCACTAAATGGCTGCCTTTCGCAAGAGTGAATGCCCTTGGTGGGTGGGGGAAGATGGTTCAGTACTGACCAAACAAGGGGATAACTCTCGCCAATAACCCCTATTTGATGCCACTAAAAATGGCTGCCTTTCGCAAGAGTGAATGCCCTTGTCAGTACTGACCAGCAAGAGCAATTACTCTCGCTGTCAGGGGCGTTAATAACCCTTGTTGCAGAGGCCTATAGAAACAGGGTCAAGGTACACAAATTCAAAATAGCACTAGACAAGAAACATGGTCAACCTTCCAAATACTCATCCATACGTTTCCGTATACGAATGGAATAGAAAATATATAAAGCTAACTTGAAATTAATTTGAAACACAGATCCATTACACAAAATATCAGTATACGATTGACCAAGTTCACTCAAATATTTCAGTCTCATATCATTACATAACGGGCAGACATATTTATATAAAGTAGTTTTCTTCCTCTTTTACCTTACAAACAGGACATAAGAAAATTAATATCTTCACTGAATGTTGTTCTAAAAAGTAAGAAATTATCTTTCACTGTCAACTTACAGTGAAATATTACAATTCCTGGGATTACCTTCTCTGAACGGAAGAAGAGTCAGGGGAGACCTTATATACAAGTATATAAAATAATAAATAATATTGATGACATAGACTTTAACAACCTTTTTGCTTTAAAAGTATCACAAACATGACACGAAATAGTACAGAGAAGTTATTTTTAAGACGACCAGTTACTAACATTCGCAAGTTTTACTTTTCTAACCGAGTTGTTCAATACTGGAATAATTTGTCAACTAACATTAAGGCTGCACCTAACATAAATAGTATTCAAAAATCTTCTGGACAAAGACACAATGATGTCGTAATTTTATTTTTTTATAATACATATTTCGATGAATAACTGAAAAAGAAAGGAAGAAAAAGTCCATTCCATAGTTTGTGTTGCAACTTTATAGTTTAGCTGTAGCAGACAAGCAAGCCA
>CM065713.1:8260088-8264247 GCA_017654935.2 Phymorhynchus buccinoides
TTTACCCCGTCTTCCCCTCCCTCATACATATCCGAAAATGCAAATATGAAATGGTGAGGCTAAGAGAGAGGACATAGTGACATGAATAAGGGGTAGGAACTTCTCGTAAATTAATTCCCTTTTTTTTTACCAAAGTTATTTTTGGCACCGATTCGCCTAGCAAAGTAAAAAGTAGTTGCCACACAATACAGACCCAAGTTCATTCTCTACTTTCACTTTTGCTAGGCGAATCGGTGCCATAAATAACTTTGGTTTAAAAGGGAGTTAATTACGAGAAGTTCGTTCCCCTTTATCCATTTCACGATATACTCACATGCGCTCGCATTCCCACCGTCACCCCCCACGCAAACACATGCATACTCATAGACGGGTAAAAAGCCATGGGCGGGTAATACCCATGCCATTATCTCATGAAATAAAATTTCAGTCACATTTTGCCCATCAAACGAGTGTTAATGTTTAGCGTTCGACTCATGGACAAAATGTGACTGAAATTTTCTTTATTTCATGTTAACCGCTACACTATCGCATTGCTAAAAAAATCGGGCTTTACTGGTGTTTGCACTGGGGGGGGGGGGGGGGGACACCTCCGGGCATTTATTAAGTATCATTAAATACCATCATTAGAAGGCAACCTTAAATACGTGATGGTGTCTGGGAATACCGACGGGATAAGTCGTTCACCATTGGTTACGCAGAAAAAGACAAACACTAGTCAACAACCCCAAAATGGCAATTGTCTATTTACCGCCCATGGGCATATTTTATGTCGTCTTTACATGTATCCTAACTGTGATGCCCGCATAGGAAAGATACAATTTTAGACTTATGTCTTATGCTTACTTTTGATTGGGTGTTTTTTTACTCAAGTAATGGAAGCCTCACAGGCATAGCACAGTTCTGTCTTCTGTGTCCGATGTCTGCAAAACAATCTGTCTCGATTGTCAAACTTCAAATCGCTCTAGAATCAAAAATAGAAAACATAACTCCATTCTGTTCTATGGGTATTGACTTGGAATCTTTAATCCATCTTGTGAAAAAACACAATCTCAATGTATGCCAAAATTCCATAAAGTCTGGGGTTTTCCCCATGCACTATCATATTTTGATAACGTGTTAATTGCTTATACATCAATGTTCTCGTGCATGAATATTTTAGAGAACCATGCCACTTTGAATGAAACTTTCATGTTTGCGAGGGTGGGAAAACTATAAAGCTCTTGAATTTGTTTATAATTTTATAGTCTCAAATTACAGAACAAGATAACGAAAGAAACATAGAGACAAATATGAAAATTGGATGAGGAAGATTGTGTGTCGACTTCATGTATCCAGGCTTTTGAATAATAGACATCTTGGCAATCTAAGCTGATTAGATGAACAGAAACAAGATCCTAGCTTAATATTTACACCCCCACCCCACACACACGCTTACTTAACCTACACTACATTATTTGTTGGCTAGGGGGCTTCATTTGTTTGTCTTTGTCTTCTACTTGCTTGTTTGTTGTTGTTTTTCTTATTCGTCTTGTTTTCGTCTTAGTCTTGCTTCTAGTCTTTGTTCTTTTTCTTCTGGCAGAAAGTAACGTACATTCTTCTTCTCTTTCTTCTTCTTCTTCTTCTTCTTCTTCTTCTTCTTCTTCTGCTTCTTCTTCTTCTTCCTCTTCTTCTTCTTTCTTTTTCTTCCCTTCTTTTCCTCCTCCCTCTCCCCCTCCTCCCCACCACTCCTCCATCCTCCGTCCTCTTTCCTTTCTCCTTCCTCCCTCTTTCTCTTCCTCTTTCCCTCCTTTTTCTTGTCCTCCTTCTTCTTTCCTTTCTCTTTTCTCTTCTTTCTTCTTCCTGTGTTTTTTTGCTTTCTCTTCTTGTTCGTTCTTCTCTTTTTTTTCTTGCCCTCTTCTTCTTTCTTCTTCTTCCTCATCTTCTACGGCGTGGTAGTTTCTCTCTCTACCCAGCGATTTCAATTCTTTTTCGTTTTCTTTTTCTGGTTGGGTATTATTTCCGACTTCCCGGTTCTTCCCGCTTATTCTTTCCTCTCTCCCTTCTTGTTGTTATTGTCGTTGTTTTAATTCCCTCTTTCATTTCCTTCCCACTTCATATCTTATTCTTCTCTCTTGCATTTCTGTCTCTTCTTCTGTCTTCTTTCCTCTGCTTTGCTTGCTCTATATATCTTTCCTCTGTGTCCTTCTCTCCTTCCTGGTTTTGTTCTGTTGATTTTCCCTTTCCACCTCTTTCTCCTTCTCTCTTCCGGCTCTTCGCCTATTTGAAATGGTCGTTAGCTTCTTCTTTTCGTTTTCTTTTCTTTACATTTGTCTTTTTCTTTCTTCTCTCTCTTTTTCTTACTTTTTCTTCCCCTTCACCACTTCTCTCATTCCTTCCATTCTTCGTTTCCGTTTTCTTTCTTCTGAGACTTCCTTTCCCCTGTTCTCTTTCCTTTTACCGTTCGGCTTCTGTTTTCTCCCTTCTGGTCTTTTTTCGTTGTTCTTCCTTTTTTTCCTCCTCCTGTTTCTTTCGTTTTTTTCCTTCTGTCTTTCTTGTTGTGCTTAGAAGGGTGTTCTTGGTGTTCCTCTGTTTTCTCCTTTTTCTTCTCATCGTTCGATCGCTTCTCCTTCCCTCCTCTGCCTTCCTTTTTCTCTTTCTTCTCCTTCCTGCTTTTCTTATTTCTGCTTTTCTTCTTTTCCTCTGTCCTCTTTTCTTCTCCTTCTTTTCCTCCCCTCTCTTCCTTCTCCCTCTTTTCTCTCTTCCTCTCTCTTCTTCTCTCTTCCTTCTTTTTTCCTCTTTTCTTTTTCTAATCTTTCTGTTCTTTCTTTTTTCCCTTATTTCTTTGCCTTTCTTCGTTTTGTTCTTCTTCTTTTTCTTTTTCCTTTCTCCTTTTTCCCTCTCCCTTCTTCTTTGTTCTTTCTTTTCTCTCTCTATTTGCTCTCTCCTTTCTTTTCTCCCTTTTTCCTCCTTCCTTCTTCTTCTTCTTCTTTTCTTTTTTCCTGCCTTCTCTTGTTCTTCTCTTTCTTTTTCTTCCGTTTCTCCTCTCCCCTTCTTCTTCTTATTTCTCCTTCTCTATAGAAATTCATTTCTTCTCTTCTCATCTGCTTCTGTCTTCTTCGTCTTGTTCTCCTTTCGGCGGTGTTCCTTTCTTCTTTCTTTTGTCCTTCTTTTTCTTCTTCTTCTAGTTTTTTCTTCTTTCTCTTTTTCCTTTTGTTTTTCTGTTAGTTTCTTCTTTCTTTCCTTTTTTCTTCTGTCTTCTTTTTTCTCTCTTCTTTTCTTTCTTTTCTTTTTCTTTCTTCCTTCCTCTCGCTTTTTTTTTGCTTTTTTCTTCTTTCTTCTTTGTTTCTCTCGTTTTCTTCTTTCTTCGTTTCTTTCTTTTTCTTCTGTTCTTCTCTTCGCCTTTGTTTCTATTCTTAACCTTAGGTCTCTCTTTAACTAAGTTCTTTTCTCGTTCCTGTTCTTCCCTTTTATTGATAATCAATCGTTTCTTTCTTTCTTTTTTTCTTTTTTTTCTTTTTTCCTTCCTTTTTTCTTTCTTTCTTTCTTTCTTCTTATCTTTCTTTCTTTTAATCTTTAGTTGTTTTCTATTCTTTCTTTTTCCTTCTTCTAGATTTTTTTTCTTTCGCTTTTTTTTTTCTTTCTCCTCTTTCTTTCTTCCTTCTTCTTCTTCTACGTTCTCTTTCTTCTTTCTTATTCTTTTCTTTTCTTGCTCGTGCTTCTTTTCACTTCTTTCCTCTACTTTCTAAGTCTTTCTTCAGTTACTTCCTCGTTTCTTTTTTCTTTCTTTCCTTTCCTGTCTTCTTTTCTTTCCTGAAAAATTTTTTCTCTTTCTCTGTCTTTCCTTCCTTTATTTACCCTTTTCTCTGTTTTTTCTTCTGTACGTTCTTCTTTTCCCTTCCTATTTTGTGTATTTTTCTGTTTTTGTCCTTCGCCTCTTTTTTCTCTTTTCCCTTTTTTTTCTCTTTCTCCGGTCCCTATCCTATGTAAAGCTTATTCTCTTCTTATGTGGTTCCTTTTTGTTTTCTTTCTTATTTCTGTATTTTCGTTGTGTGCTCCATCTTTTCTTTCCTTCTTTTCTTCTTCTTTTTTCCTTTTTAATTCTTTTTTTCTCTTTCTCTTCCCCTTTCTTTCTTTTTTTTTTTACTTTCTTTTTTTTCTTTACTTTCCTTTCTTTTCTACC
>CM065713.1:8264747-8289747 GCA_017654935.2 Phymorhynchus buccinoides
CTGTTTTTTGGGGTTTTTTTGCTCACTCGTGTTAGCAAAGTTGTTAACAGGAAGTGAGTCTATAGCACTATCCCAGAACCAAATAAGAAGTTTCGGACGAGTGATGTCCCTTGAGTGCCCGGGTGATTTCCGGTCACACACACACACATGCACACACGCATGCACGACACGCATGCACACGCACACACACACACGCACACACACACACACACACACGCACACACACACACACGCACACACACACACACACACACACACCCACACACACACGCACACACACACACACACACACACACACCGCACGCACCACACGCATACACACACACGCACACACACACGCACACACACACACACACACGCACACGCAACACACACCCACAACACACACACACACTGTGACAGTAAAGAGAAAGAGGAGCCGCTGTAGCTCAGCTCGTAATCCATCATGGTTTGCGAGTTTTCCGTGGGTATTTGCGCACTTTAACAAGTACTTTGCCCCTGTAATTTGAGTAAAACTGACTCCGACACACCAGAGCAGGGGCAGATAATGCTAATTGATCGAGGTTTGGGATAGGGCTATAGTATGATAGTTGTTCGGATGGATGAATGGATTAACCCTTTCCACCGCCAATGTCGCATTTTTGCACCACAATGATTTAACACCCATGTCACTAAAAAGGCATCCAATCAGGGTCTGTTATCCAAAGACCCTATTCTCTTAATTTTGGGAGGTGGGGATAGGCCTTACTTTAAATATGTCACAGAGGAATCCCCAATATTGCAAACAGTTTTTGTTCTCTACCCAGTTAAGTTTGATGGTATTTTTTTTGCTGAAAAATGGCTGGCGGCGAAAGGGTTAATGGATGGATGGATGGATGGATGGATGGATGGATGGATGGATAGATGGATGGATGGATGGATGGATGGATGGATGTTTATCTAAGCTCGGTTTTTGTGTCTTAACATTGAAAACCCCCCACAAAAAACACTAAGCTGTTCAAACCCACTTCAATCTCCCCGTCGTCAAAGTCTAAATAAAGACAAACATTTAGAGAAATACAGCCACTCTTTTTTTCTTTTTTTTTCTTTTTTTGTTAAGCTGTTAGCGTTAAGCTTCTTCTTCAGTCGCTCAGACAGTTTCCTGTCAATTATGAGCGTAGATGCGTCATGCTGCCGTTACGCGCCTAACTAAGAAATAGTTAGGCCCAGCAAGTCCGACTTCGGATGGAGGAAATGTTCTTTGTTGAAAGCGTTTCGTGAAAAAAAGGCAGGAGAATGGACCGAGTAAGGCAGAAAGATAGTAGATGACAGTAAGCAAAGGGAAAAGGCAGAGTCAAAGAGAGTGACAGATTAGAGGAAGTTACAAGCACAGAACTTCCAGAATGTGGGGGAACTATTTATGCAAAAGACCCCCCGGTATCCCCAGGGGGGGGGGGAGTGTTAAGCAAACTGTGTTTAACAGTACAATGATGGAAAGGGGGGGGGGGGGAATGAAGTAGAAAGATATAGAGACCGGATGGATTATGACGATGATGATGATGATGATGTAGATATTGAGCTTGGTGGTGGTGGTGGTGTTGATGATCAAAGCAGACCTGTTTACTCTACCCTTTTGGAGTAGTAATCTACAGGGAAACCCATTTAGTACGAGTACGGTTTAAACGAGAGCCCGTGTGTAACGAGTGGTTTCAAAATTCCCGACCACAAGCCTTCTTTTTCCTTGTTAAATAATTCTGCATACAACGAGCTCGCTACAACGAGCAACTTGCATATAACGTACAATTTATTGACTCCCAAAGTCAAGCTTTTATGCAAAAACTACATGGTTAGAACGAGAACGCACTTACAACCACACCGCCATCCCAAAGTCAAGCTTTCTTGCACAACTACCTGGCTAGAACGAGAACACACTGACAACAACATCGCCATCTTGACTGACCCCTCGATATGTAAGCGGCATTCTGATTGGCCGATATATTCTGTTTGCGCACTGATCTTGTGACTTCTGGGAAATGTTAACTTTCTCTTAAAGCGCGTGTGTGGATTTTATGTTTTTGATGTTATCGTGTGTTAATAAACTGTTTTAAAGTGTTTGTAATCGGCATTAAAAACCCTATGGATACAGGATACTGGGCTTACAACCATGCTTTGTTGGGTAAGTGTGTTTGTTTCCGTTTTTCTGTCTTTTTCACACTTTACCAGCACGCACATCACAGTAGATGTGAGGAGCGATTGATAGGTTCGTCAGGGTTGCCAAAATCGATAAAATGGTTTGAACGAGCAATACTTACAACGAGTAAATTGGCCCTCTCCCCTGGAATTCGTACTAAACGGGTTTCACTGTACTCAATTTGGACCTCGGCTACTCTTCAAAATTGATGATAATACTCTCTTTAATTCTTGATTGCTACTCATTTTCAGTGAACAGCGGTCAATGGTTTTTAATGAATAGGGCTACACATTCCGCACCAAAACCTACTCATTTCAGCTATCCAGACTACTCAAGACTTGTGTAGGGGGTAACCAGGTCTGTGAAAGTGATAATAATGATATTGATGACATTAAAGACAATGACAGTGACATTATGAATGACAGCTAAAGTGACGTTAATGGAAAGTTTTGTCTGAAAAATGGCTGGCGCTGAAAGGGTTAATTTGACAACATGCTTCTCTACTCTATTTATTGTGTGTGAATTTTTTTTTTTTTTTTTAATTTAAATTTTGACCTTGACAAATTTTCGACATTAATGAACAGGCCAACAATGCATTGCACCGCGCGGTGGAGCAAGGGGACCTAACTATGGTGGACATTCTCCTGCGGGCCGAACAAACGGACCTGAACGTCAGAAGAGTGTCTGATCGTGAGTTGTCTTTGCCTCTCTCTTTTCCTGTTCTTGTCCACAAATAGGGCGCCCTCATATATAAAGCGCTTAGAGCTTAAAGATTAGGCGCTATATAAAAGTTGTCTTAATAAATAAATAAATATCAGGAGCATTGGTCTCCCCCATGGGGATACCGGGGGGTCCTTTGTATAAATAGTTCCCCCACCTTCTGGAAGTTCTGTGCTTGTAGCTTCCTCTCATCTGTCACTCTCTTTGACTCTGCCTTTTCCCTTTGCTTTACTGTCATCTACCTATCTTTCTAGCCTTTACCGGCGGTCCATTCTTCTGCCTTTTTTTTTTCTTTTTTTTTTTTTCTTTTCGAGAAACGCTTTCAAAAAGATTTCCTCCAGCCGAAGTCTGACCATGCTGGGCCTAATTATTTCTTACTTAGGCGCATAACGGCAGCATGACGCATCTGCGCCTCATAATGGACAGGAAATTGTCTGAGCGATTGAAGAAGAAGAAGAAGAGAAGGTGCATAGGTCGAAATTGGACACAAAATATTGCCTTATAGTCAGAAAATTATGAAAGAGTGTGAAAGAGAGAGAGAGAGAGAAGGAGGGAGGGGGGGGGAGAGAGAAAAAAGAGTTTTAAGTAAACAAAACAAATTCAGACCTCTGCAAAACACTTTTAGCTCATTGCAGACGAATTCTGAGTATACTCGGAACAGGAGAACGCCAGTCAGGGCCTAATTTCTGAGTATTCTCAGGAACAGCGATTTCTAAGTCTAAAACTTATCTAAATCCACATTTAATGAGAGACTTAGTGCGATTTTTCTCACGCCAGAGGGCATGACGCTCGTGTGGGGCTAATCCTCTATATTATTAGTTGGGGATATAGAAAGAGAGAGAGAGACAGTGAGTGGTCCTACCATCACTCTCTCTCTCACTACGCCCAAGTAAGAAAATGGCGTGATAAGCCCCTAGTGCATTGACTGCCCTCTGGCGTGAAAAATATCGTCATAGGTCGGCCATTGCAGTTGTTTGTTCTATATCGTGCCTGATTAACCCAGCTGATATTCAAATTAACCCTGTGATCCCCGCAGTCTCCAGGACCCCCCGTCCAAAATGGATGATCTGAATCCCGTAACCCCCGATAGCCGCCGCTGAATGCCAGGTCTAGTAGGTTCACTTTCACTTTCTCCCTACCCACAATGCAATATACTAAGTTAGTTCTTCCTGTTTCTGACACTCCCGGGTCGGGTTTTGGTCTTTACAGCAAGGGAAAGCACCCAATAGTCTTTGTGAAAAAATTTTTCAAAGGAGACGCTTTTTTGCCACATGACGTCAGCAGTATTGACCCGGTCGATTGTTCGGAGCGCTATTACGGATTTTTACCTCCAATTCATGGTTTGTTGTGTGACAGTGTGTTAGCTTTCGAACGAAAATATCATCATTGCTATTCAATATGCATCTTTCAGAAATGAAATGTGAGTTAGACTTTATTCTGGGTGATTTTTTTAAATAAAAGATTTGGTGTGACGTTCAGAGTTAATTCCCTTCTCTCTGGGGGACTGGGATCGATTCTCGGTTCGATTGATCGGGGATCAGAGGGTTAAGATGTCGTTTTCGCTTATATTATGTATTAACCCTTTCACTGCCAGCCATCTTTGAGCCAAAAAATTTCCATTAAATTTACTTGGCTACAGAAAAGATTTTGTCTGCAATACAGTGGAATCCGCTTTATCGGCCACTTTTGGGACAAGGCAAAATGTGGCCGATAAAGCGAATCGGCCGATAAAACGAACATCGAGATACTGTATGACGCAATTATGCAAGTCAAAAGCAATGACGTCAAAATTAAATGTTCAAAATTCCAATTCTTTCCCTTTTTGTGTGTGTGTGTGTGTGTGTGTTTGTGTGTGTTGTGTGTGTGTGTGTGTGTGTGTGTGTGTTTGTGTGTGTGTTTGTGTGTGTTTTTGTGTGTATGTGTGTGTGTGTGTGTGTGTGTGTGTGTGTGTGTGTGTGTTTTGAGTCTTAAACGAGCCATCCTGTCAGCTGTCAGCTGTCAGTTCTTAGTGTGAAGTGACTTCCAGTGTGAGAGACAAATTGAAATGAATAAAATCTGTCAAAGCACAAGAGTTCATACAGTACAGTGTATGTGTGCTGTATGTGAACACTTTATTAATCCTACAACTTGACAGAAGCACGAGTAAAAGACAATGATTTTGTTTTCTTGAGTGATTTTAACGCCATGCAGGGTCTTTCAATTGACAACAGCTCACCTTCCAACTTCACACTCAACCATGTAAACGTCAAAAGCGTGTTGTCAGTTTGTCTGCCTCTGTTGTTCTCCCTCTCAAAAAGAGGGGGGGTAAAGAGGAAAAATTAGAGAGAAAAAGTGGCCAATAAAGCGAAATTGAAGATTTCAGCTTTGGCCGTAAAAACGAACAAAATAACACATGCTTAAGAAGAAAAAATTCCGTTCCAGAGGAAATTGGCCGATTAAGCGGCTTTGGCCGATTATCCGAAGGCCGATAAAGCGGATTCCACTGTATTGTGGGATTTCTCTGTGACACATTTAGAATAGGGTCAATCCTTACTGCCCAAATTTAGGAACACAATATCATTGAATAACAGACCCTGATTTCAAGAGTTTTTATGACATGGTTGTTAAATCATTGTGGTGCAAAAATGCGACATTGGCGATGAAAGGGTTAACCCACCAACTAATGTTCAAATTAATGTCATTTGACATGCATCGTCGTTGTTGTGCTTGCAGAATGCACGGCGCTGATGGTGGCACTGATGCGTCATATCGCCTGCCACCCTCGACACGATCGTCTCAACATCATCGCCCGCATCCTCGAGGAAGACGACAGGCTAAATTTAGAAATCCAGGTATGTCGTATTCTTCTTTTTCTTCGATCGCTCAGACAGTTTCCTGTTAATTATGAGCGCAGATGCGTCATGCTGCCGTTTATGCGCCTAACTAAGAAATAGTTAGGCCCAGCATGTCCGACTTCGGCTGGAGGAAAATCTTTTTGAAGGCGTTGTGTCGTGAGAAAAAAAGGCAGGAGAATGGAACCACCTTAAAGGCAGAAAGATAGTAGATGACAGCAAGCAAAGGGAAAAAAGTCAGAGTCTAAGAGAGTGACAGATTAGAGGAAGTTACAAGCACAGGACTTCCAGAAGGTGGGGGAACTATTTAAAATGTTCTCAAAGCAAGCAGTAATGGTGAAATCAAAAGCCGTTCAAATCAATAACGGGGTCACGCATGTAATGTTTCTCATCCCCAGCTGATGCATTTGTGCCAGTGTTCAAGCGCTTTGAGCTGTTGGTGTGATCCCGGGAGTCTTTTAGCCATGGTACGAACAACAACAACAACAACTTCTTCTTCTTCTTCAGCGTTCCCAGGCCATAATGGGTAAGGTACGAATATGTGTCCGGTTTTCATTTTGCACTGGTCTCCCCGCTGCGTACAGCCGACACATTCCGATTTCGGAGCAGCTCAAAGATTGGAAGATGTTTTTAGAAAAAGGCAGGAGAATGGGGCCAATAAGTCAGAAAGAGATAGTAGATGATAGAAAGCAGAGGGAAAAGGCAGAGTCAAATAGAGTGAAAGACAAGAGGAAGTTACAAGCACACTCTGAACTTCCAGAAGGTGGGGGAACTATTTAAAATGTTCTCAAACCAAGCAGTAATAGTAAAATCAAAAGCTGTTAAATTCAATAACTGGGTCACGCATGTAATGTTCTTGTCCCTAGCTGATGTATTTGTACCACAGTGTTCAAGCGCTTCGAGCTGTTGGGATGATCCCGGGAGTCTTTTAGCCAGGGTACTTCCCTGTGGGGATACCGGGGGGGGGGATCTTTCGTACAAATAGTTCCCCCCACCTTCTGGAAGTTCTGTGCTTGTAACTTCCTCTAATCTGCCACTCTCTTTGACTCTGCCTTTTCCCTTTGCTTTACTGTCATCTACTATCTTTCTGCCTTACCCGGTCCATTCTCCTGCCTTTTTGAAAAAAACAACCATCTTCCCGAAATCGGAATGTGTCGGCTGTACGCAGCGCGCGGGGAGGAGACCAGTGAAAACTGAAAACCGGACACATACGTACCTTACCCATTATGGCCATATGGCCTGGGAACGCAGAAGAAGAAGAAGAAGCCAGGGTACGAACGACAACAACAACAACACTAACAATAACAACGACAACAATAATAATAACAACAACAATGGCCACAACAATAACAGCAGCAACATCAGCAACAACAACAACAACAACAGATTCCAACAACAACAAATTCCTCTTTCTCAGGACCCCCGCTCGGGCAAGACCGCCCTGATGACAACAACAACAACAGATTCCTACAACAACAACAAATTCCTCTTTCTCAGGACCCCCGCTCGGGGAAGACGGCCCCCTGATGTTAGCAACAACAACAACAACAACAATATAACAACAGCAAGAACAATAACAACAACAAATTCCTCTTTCTCAGGACCCCCGCTCGGGGAAGACAGCCCCATGATGTTAACAACAACAATAACAACAACAATAATAACAACAGCAAGAACAATAACAACAACAAATTCCTCTTTCTCAGGACCCCCGCTCGGGGAAGACAGCCCCATGATGTTAGCAACAACAATAACAACAACAATAATAACAACAGCAAGAACAATAACAACAACAACAAATTCCTCTTTCTCAGGACCCCCGCTCGGGGAAGACAGCCCCTTGATGTTAACAACAACAACAGCAACAACAATATAACAACAGCAAGAACAATAACAACAACAATAGCAACAACAACAACAAATTCCTCTTTCTCAGGACCCCCGCTCGGGGAAGACGGCCCTGATGCTGGCCGTGGAGACTAAGGACCCCAGGGTGGTGGACGTCATGCTGAGCGACGACCTTCACCCCGACCGGGCGCGGCGCCTCATCAACATGCAGAACAGGGCGGGCAACACCGCCGTGCACCTGGCGGCGGGCCTGCGAGACGTGGCCACGCAGATCAAGGAGAGAATGCTGAGGAGGCTGCACCAGCTCGGGGGTGAGTTATTCGCCATTTCATATTATTCACGTCGCAGAGAGCGATCGGCCTCAAGCGCATGGATATTTTCGTGTTCTCTAGTATCTTGTCTTTCATATTTTCTTCTTTTTTTGTTGGTGCTGTCCCATCTTCTGGGCCGTACAGTGGCGTTGCTCCCACGCCGCTCATTCCGAATCCCAATTCGCAGCCACACCCCAGCTTGTTCAGGTCGCAGAATCCGAGACCAGCAGTTCAAGGGGAGCGAATCTATGTTAGGCCGTCAGGAGGCAACCAACCGAGGAGACACTGCACTGCTGCTGAGTCACTTTGTTGGAGTTCAGTGGAGCCTGTTCAGGACACCACCTACTAAGCCCCCCTACTGACGACACTATTCTCTTAGTCGCGGAGCCAGCGTGAGTGAGGTCCTCCTCCGAGGGCGCCACCACGACCGTCCACCGACAGCTCCCCAGAACACACTGATCCCCATGACTTTGACCCGAACGCACCAAGGCATAGACTGGATTGGAAACCGAAACTGAGGTCACCATGAGAGCAGGGCATGCAAAGCCACAGAATTTGAGACATTTTTCTTTTCAATGCTTCTTTCATATTTTCATAAAGTACAATCTTTAATGTCGTCTCTAGATGGTCTTGAAAGTGTTTCAAAACGAGTAGGTCAATGCATTTTCTTCAGCTGGGCTAGATTTTAGACAGTGTTTTCTCAAAATGGCCGACGCTCACCCTACTAACTTTAAATGCTCATAACTCTGGAACGGAAAAAGATACAATAATGGTTCTTGTATCATTAGAAAGAGAATTGTTTGAAGTTTCCAAATGTGTAATTTTCTCAAAGCGGTCAGTTTGACACTTAATGTCCCTTTCGTGGTGCTGGGTCACAATTAAGGGGAGTAATTTCATGGTGTGTGCGAGTGATCTTGTCTAATTCAATCGGTCAAAAAAGGGAAATTACTCTACCATCAGGTAGATCCCAGCTCTCGCTTCGTGTGTTTGAGCAGACATACAGCACTTAGAACACCGTGCGTCATTCTAAAATTGATGTCATTTTATATTTTTGCAAGTTCTATCAGTTTATGGGTACTGGCCACCCCTCATTTTCCCCCAAAAAAATCTTGCTATGGTTTTGACCGAGTAAGTCGAGATAATCAACTCTAATTTTCGCAAAGTGCTCTCCCCTAGGTTTTTTTTCTCCGAAAATCATCTATTTGTCCAGGTTTTACCCTTGTGAACGTTGACATCCAAGAAACATCATTTGCAGAAATCTCACATACAAGAGAAAGTTTAAGCTCTCTGTTTCTACTGATTTGATTTTTTTTTAAATGATTAAAGGCGCTAGCAAATCCTTCCGATTTTTTAATTTTGGATATTGGTATAAGCACATAAATTAGAGATAAACAGATATGTCCTTAAGAGAAATGTGATATTTTTAAAAGCTGGTCAAGTCTACTTTTTGTTGCTTTTGCGCAACCGCCCAAAAAAATACGGTAAAGGTCAAGATGTGCCACCCCCCCTGCATTTCTCGGTTAATTCTATTTTTCCGTTTTTGCCTTTCTTACCATACATAAAGCTGTATTTTAGGAACATTTTCAGCTAATAACCTTTTTGGAATACTAACCCTAGCCCTAAACCTAACCCTACCCCCCACTATGTACTGCAGTACACCGCGATTTGTCACAGTTGTGGTTCGTTGCGTTTTCCCGTCTTATAGGGTGGGGGGTAGGGTTAGATTTAGGGGTAGGGTTAGGGATAGGGTTAGTTTTCCAAAAAGGTTATTAGCTAAAAATGTTCCTAAAATACAGTTTTATGTATGGTAAGAAAGGCAATAACGGAAAAATAGAATTAACCGAGATAGGTAGGGGGGTGGCACATCTTGACCTTTACCAAAAATACTATACCGAGCAAATTAGTTTTCTCAGGCTTCATCATTTTTTTCAAAAATTTATTTGCCGTAATTTTCGGACTATAAGGCGATATTTTTTGTCTCCAATTTCGACCTATGCGCCTAATAAACGAGGGCACCCTATTAATGAACAAAATCGTGACAAGAGGCAACGATTGCCGTACTCAGTACAGTCTACTGTGAGTCACAACATCGAAAGTGGTAACGAGTCACTGATACGACGAATACTCACGTTAAAATGCTTCAAAATCCCTATTATCGTCCGAGATACCGTCCAACAGATGCCACAACCCTTCATTGGATGTAAAAAAAAAAGCATCGTTGTAGAGCTTAAAATGCCATAATTCTACCAGTTTTCGCGAAGAAAAGTCCAAACACAACAACAGGAAGTCGCAAAAACGGAAGTTCGATTATTTGAGAAGGGAGCCAACTCTCATTTATGACAGCAGTAATGGCGGTCGGTAAGCGTTTACAGGACGTGTACAGGCTTCAAACTTCGACTTTCTTTTGCGAGGTGTGTATCGCCTTATAAACGAGGGCGTCTTTTACTTTATTTTTTTTCCAATTTTTCTTGACAATTGCCCTGTTCGCCTTATACACAGCAGCGCCTAATGATCAGAAAAATACGTGGGGTTTTTTTTGGTTTTTTCAGGAGATACCAACAAGAGAAATAACGAGGGCGACACCCCGCGTACCTGGGCCCCTCATGTGGTGAGTGTGGTGGCCTGTCTGTCTGTCTGTCTACCTGTCTGTCTGTCTCTCTGTCTGCCTGTCTGTCTGTCTGTCTGTCTCTCTGTCTGCCTGTCTGCCTGTCTGTCTGGTCTGTCTGTCTGTCTGTCTGTCTGTCCAGAAGGAAACCTTCGCTAAATCGCCTCGAAGACGAGATTTTTTTCATTTTCTTTATTATTTGAGACGGTTACAAAAATTTCCAACTGCAGACCTGCCACTTGCTCCGATTTCAGAGGAGCAGCTCAGATATGTTGAGCATTGCTCCTAGCTCCTCTTGCAACCTCCCCAGCTCCTATATTTTAAAATCTGTCTTGTATACATTTTCCACTCAATTTCACAACAAAGAGCGTGCATTCAAAGCACCAGCTAATGGACATCTAAGGGTCAGCATGAGACAGTGAGGGGCTACACGAAGCATAGGCCTATCTCAGGCTAAATGACCAACAAATATTGTAGATTGGTCAATATTTCTTTCTCTAAAATGGATCTCAAATTGACAATGGTCAATATTTCTTACTCTAAAATGGATCTCAAACTGACAAAAACGACTGCATGTTTGAAGAACAAAAGAGAAGGCCGCACATTTCGAAGTGGCAATGGATTTTACTGGGGGGCCAGTGCCAGCCCCTAGATTCTCGCTCCTCTTTTTTATTCTCAGAATGTGGCAGGTCTGCAACTGGCATTGATAGTATGATGTTTAAGAAGTATGGTAGTTATAAAAAAAATGGCCACTTATATCCTGATCAACATGAAGATGTAACCGTTTAAAGTGTAGAGTTTTACAACAAACAAACAACTACACGACAAGTGCAAGTGTAGAGTTTTACGTCAAATTCTGTCTTTAAACGGATATATCTTTGTGTTGATCGGGATATAAGTGGCAATTTTTTTTTACAGCAATAATGAAATAGAAACACCCCAAGATGCTGATAGGATCCAGAGATGCACCAGCCACGCCTGCCCTATCAACACGAGAGCAGCCCTGGAAGTCCGTGTTGTGTTACTGGGGAGCAGGCACACACGGGACATTCCATTAAGTGCACAGTGGATCCTCCCTTATAAGACCTCCCATTATAAGACTCCCTCCCACATAAGACCTACTTCTTTGAGACATTGCCCTTCTTTGTAAGTATTAAAATTACCTCCCTTATAAGACCCCTCCCTTATAAGACCCCTCCCTTATAAGACCTCATTTTGGATGATTTTTGAAGGTCTTATAAGGGAGGTTCCCACTGTACAATGATTTTGTTTTCTTGAGTGATTTTAACGCCATGCAGGGTCTTTCAAATGACAACAGCTCACCTTCCAACTTCACACTCAACCATGTAAACGTCAAAAGCGTGTTGTCAGTTTGTCTGCCTCTGTTGTTCTCCCTCTCAAAAAGGGGTAAAGAGGAAAAATTAGAGAGGAAAAAGTGGCCAATAAAGCGAAATTGAAGATTTCAGCTTTGGCCGTAAAAACGAACAAAATAACACATGCTTAAGAAGAAAAAATTCCGTTCCAGAGGAAATTGGCCGATTAAGCGGCTTTGGCCGATTATCCGATGGCCAATTAAACGGATTCCACTGTACACAGAACCTATTGCAAAAACGATTTTGCGGGGGTGGGGGGGGTGGAAGGGAATGATGGTTGTTGCTTGTTTTGAGGGAGGGGGAGGGGGGGAGGGGCACTTTGATGCTATGCTTTGTATTAATAAAAGAATGAAATAGCGAGGCCAAGAGAGGAATAAACGAAATTGAACAAAGGGTAGTTACTCTTTTTCTAATTAACTCCCCTCCACCAAAGTTGATTACGATACCAATCATCTAGCAATGCGTGGATCAGAGCCAAAGTGAGACAAACAAAGCATCATTCTCAAAAAAAGAATGTGCCAAGTTCTTTCAGGTTGTCTATGTGCAACATATTCAAGGCTAGAAGGCTATGCCACTCTTCGGATAGATGTTGATTTGTTTGTATGTCGTCCTCTCCACCATTGTTGATGTGTACTGTGTGGGTGTATCGCCTTAACATATTCAAGGCTAGAAGGCTGTGCCACTCTTGGATAGATGTTGATTTGTTTGTATGTCGTCCTCTCCACCATTGTTGATGTGTACTGTGTGGGTGTATCCCCTTAACATATTCAAGGCTAGAAGGCTGTGCCACTCTTGGATAGATGTTGATTTTGTTTGTATGTCGTCCTCTCCACCATCGTTGATGTGTACTGTGTGGGTGTATCCCCTTAACATATTCAAGGCTAGAAGGCTATACCACTCTTGGATAGATGTTGATTTGTTTGTATGTCGTCCTCTCCACCATCGTTGATGTGTACTGTGTGGGTGTATCGCCTTAACATATTCAAGACTAGAAGGCTATGCCACTCTTGGATAGATGTTGATTTGTTTGTATGTGCGTCCTCTCCACCATTGTTGATGTGTACTGTGTGGGTATCGCCTTAACATATTCAAGGCTAGAAGGGCTATGCCACTCTTGGATAGATGTTGATTTGTTTGTATGTCGTCCTCTCCACCATCGTTGATGTGTACTGTGTGGGGGGGGGTGGATGTCGTAAAGGCGAACTTGGCACATTCTTTTTTGAGAATGATGCCTGCTTTGTTTGTCTCACTTTGGTTCTGACCCACGCACTGCAAGCTGATTGGTATCGTAATCAATTTTGGAGGAGGGGAGTTAATTAGAAAGAGAGTATTCACCCTTTGTTCAATTTCGTTATTATTTTCCTCTCTTGGCCTCACTATTTCATTCTTTTATTAATACAAAGCATAGCATCAAAGTTTGGTTCTGACCCACGCACTGCAAGGTGATTGGTATCGTAATCAACTTTGGTGGAGGGGAGTTATTTAGAAAGAGAGTATTCACCCTTTGTATTAATACTTTCGTAGGCTTCTGTATTTTTGTATATTTTTTTCATTTGTATTTTTTTCTTTTGTCTCGGTTGGTTGCAGATTGATCGGGTGGCTCGATTACCGTTGCAACAGCAAGGGAGATAAACCTGAGCGGGTTTCAAGTTCCCTCGCTTCAGTTGCTTCTTCCCTTTGACCTTTACTTCAATGGCGGGTGGACGAATGGACAGATGCACTACGGACGGACAGAGACTGAAACAAGAGTTTCCCCTGAAACACTGAAGTTTGCGGAGGGTAGGACGAATCAATTAGCGAATACGAGAACTCTCCGTCCTTAAATCAGTCAGCTCTGGCTGATGGTTTCTGTTTGCAACACTAGCCGGTGTTGCATAAAATATTTCACCCATGAAATAAATACTCATTTCCTCATTCAAATCGTTTGCTGTTTGGGAAAGATTCTCCCCCTAAATACATTCAGAGGCATCTACCTGTATGCCTTCACAAAACCATCATTAACTATATTTTCATAGAATAGTAACAAAAAAAACAAAAAGGTTTTGACGTTTTCACCGCCAACGTCGCATTTTTGCACCACAATGATTTAAACACCCATGTCACTAACTTTAAAAAAAAGGCATCAAATCAGGGCCTGTTATCCAAAGACCCTGTTTCCCTTCTTCTCTTAATTTGGGAGGTAAGGATAGGCCTTACTTTAAATATGTCACAGATGAATCCCAAGTATTACAGATTTTTTTTTCTACCCAGGTAAGTTTAATTGGGGTTTTTTTTGCTGAAAAACGGCTAGCGGCAAAAGGGTTAAGCGCATTGCTGCGTTTGTTTTGTTGAACTGTATGCCTTCACAAATCCATTCTTGGCTATGTTTTCATGGAATGGAATAGTGTTTGGAAAACAAATGCCTTGTTGCGTTTCTTTCGATGAGCAGTATGGCACAGTTTTATTGTAAGTTTTTGTTTTCACGGAGTGTGTGAGTGTTGTGTGTGTGTGTGTGTGAGCATGAATGTGTGCTTGTGTGTATTTTGGTTTTGTGGGTTCTGTGTGTGTGAGCATGTGTGTGTGTGTGTTTGTGTGCGTGTCTGTCTGCGTGCGTACGTTGTGTGTGAGGGTGTTTGTGTATGTGTGTTGGTGTATGTGGTCAGTCCATGGGGCTCAGTTGCTGTGGGCTTACCGAATGGGGTATGAACGAGTAGGCGTCAATAATTGTGTGTTTGTGTGTGTGTGTGCGTGTGTTTGTGTGCGTGTGTGCGTGGTGTGTGTTAGAGAGAGAGAGAGAGTTGCTTTGCATATGCGCTCTTGGTGGTTGGTGTCACTCTTGAATGTTTTTTTTGTTTTTTTGTTATCTGTTGATGAATAATTGATTGTAAAGCGCTTTGGGCTCATCTGAGGTAAAGCGCTATATAAATGTACTGTTATTATTATTATTATTATTAGAAAGGCATTGCCGCGTTTCTTTTGTTGAGCGGCATGGCATCACAAATTTATCGTTTGCTTTATTGCGTGGAACATTGTACAGTCCCAAATACTTTATTGGTTGCATTTTTTATTGAATCGACATGTTGTCGCGGATGCTTAGTTTTTGCGCGTTTCTTTTGTTGAACAGCGTACAGACACAAAATGCTGTTCTTGGCTTCTTTTTTTAATTATATGGAATAATGTAGTTCAATCACCACTACGGCATTGTTGCGTTAATTTTGCGGAAGAGAATGCCATCACAAATCCGTTGATACTTAATGTGTACAGTTGTAACATACACGGCCCCCGTGGGGATACCGGGGATCTTTTGTGCAAATAGTTCCCCCAACCTTCTGGAAGTTCTGCGCTTGTAGCTTCCTCTAATCTGCCACTCTCTTTGACTCTGCCTTTTCCCTTTGCTTACTGTCATCTACTATCTTTCTATCTTACTGGACCAGTCCATTCTCCTGGGTTTTTTTCTATAAATTCTTACAAAGATTTCTTCAGCCCAAGTCGGACATGCTGGGGCCTAACTATTTTCTTAGTTAGGCGCATAACGGCAGGCATGACGCATCTGCGCTCATAATGGACAGGAAGCTGTCTGAGCGATCGAAGAAGAAGAAGTAACATACATCTCATGGGTCAGACACACGTCCACTAAAATCGTACGATACGATTCGATCACGTGGTCTCCAAGAACAAATGTGAATGGCACACCGAGAACACGTGATCGAATCGTATCGCCCAGTCATACGATTTTAGTGGACGTGTGGGCTGGCCCATAATTTGTTTCAAGGTGAAGAAATTATGTATGCATACAATACCTTGGTCACTTCTACACTCACTTAGCTCCCTTAGACCACTAATTTTGCCTCTGACTTTGCTTTTGTGTAGTGGTTTGTTGTGGTGGAAACCAATCGATTGTACAGAGTTTTTCTACATAAAGTCTACATTTAACAAAGTCTGATCTACCAACTTCCCTATGTCTAAAACCCGAAGTAAAAAACCTGTAATACTCTTCTTTCATTTCTCCTTTTGTTTATGCCTGTTTTGTTTTTTTGTGCATGGATGGAGTAATTTGTGAGTTTTTTTTTTAATTAACAAAAACTCGTTGCGATGCGAACGAATTAAGTGTCATATGTGGAATTTATTATCATGTATTATTTACTAAACAGAATTTGTAATTACAATGGGCTTCACGACGTGCACGGGCGATAATTTTGTGTACTGACCCGAGCGCGCCACCTACTGATGATCCTGGTCAGATAGTTTTCAGTGGCTATATACTGCTTTTTTGTGAGCCGCAAGGGCGATGAATTTGTGTACTGAACTGAGTGCGCCACCTAGCGATGATCTGGGTCAGAGAATTTTCAGTGGCTTTATTCTGCTTCGTGAAGCTCAAGAGCGATAATTTTATATACTGCACCGAGCACGCCACCTAGCGATACTCAGAGACAGAATTTTCAGTGGCTATATTCTGCCTCGTGAAGCGCAAGGATGATAATTTTGTGTACTGAAACAAGCGCGCCACCCAGCGATGATCAGAGGCAGATAATTTTCAGTAGTTACATACTGCTTCTTCGCGACATGCAAGGGCGACAATTTAAGTACGTGGGTGGCGCATGCAGTTCAGTTCACGAGTCAGGGGCAGAGAATTTTCAGTGTAAAATAATGCTTCATTGGAGACTTCGGGTACTTGCACATGTATACAGCAGATCTCATCTATAATCACTGTCGCGAATAGTACTGTACAACTAAATTACATGAATAGCGTTTTAACCATGAATATGATTAATTGGAGATATTGTCAGTGAAATTCACAAAACGCTTGTATTTCATTTTTTGGTAGTTTTGACAAAAATGAAAGAAACTTTTAAAACTTTAGCCGCGTTTACCACAATGAGTGGCTTAGCTGGCTGATTTGATTTTTGTTTTTTTTGAGTCAGATACATAGCTCACAGCTGTTCCGTCCCACACAAAATCAAGCTATTTAGTTAAAAGACTGAATCTAGAAATCTTAGATAAAAACTGCACCAAGCTATTGTCTTGTAAAGATATTTTGGCTGTATGCTCTACATAGTATTTCAAATATATTTCTTTCATCAGATTAATTGTAAAAACTTTTTTTGTTGAGCAGTATCAATCAACATATTTTAGTAGAAAAATAATATACTTAGTATCACAAACATAAATAAGATATTGCCTATGAGGTGAAAATATATCCAACTGACTATAAGTAATCTAGGCACATACTACCAACATATTCTCGACTGTTATTTATGAAAAATTACTTATAGTTAACTAAAGTTTGCTTGAAAAAAACTTATGAAAATATAGATAAAAAACTAAATGTTCCTCCCAAAACAGCTGTGAGCTTTCTAATGTTTCCCGCCACCTTTCACCAGAAGCTCGTGTCTCTAACGACTTTCTATCTGGTAGGTTAAACGAGGTTGTGAAAACTACACCAAAAAATCGTAAGTCCCGAAATTCAGATCTAGTTAAGGATGAAAAACCTTGTATCTTCGTTCTTTTCAAGTGTTAAAAAAAAAAAAATCATATAGTAAAAAAGCCAACTGTCGCGTGTGGTTGTTCTGTGTGTGTTGTGTGTGTGTGTGATGTGTGTCTGTCCTGAAACACAAAACTGGGGGCCTTATAACTCCGCCGTTTTTTTGACCGAAGCGCTTCAAATTTGCTGTGAGCCACTAATTCGGGGCGTGGGGCGATGGCAACGGCAACCTGGGCAGTCCGTGGCGTTATTTGGCCGTTTCATTTGCGCGGTTTGGCAAATGCTGCGAAAACGCGCATCTGCCGGACCTCTCTGTCGGCGCCCGTATCTCCGGCATTTCTGGGTTCGATTGCCTTCAAATTTGGCAGGCAAGATGAAGATGATAGGGGACGGTGACTATCAGGAAAATGAAGGGACGGAAGTATTAAGATGATAGGGATAGATAGAAGGGGAAGAGGGGGAAGTTGTACCAAAACATTGGAAGCGAATCGGTTTCACCGGAAAACGGTTCGAAACGTGCGCGCTATACCACTCCGCCGTTTCTTAAACGAATCGCTTCAAAATTGCTGTGCTCAGCGTTACCAGTACTTGGCGTTACCAGTTACTAGGCGTTACCGTTACTAGGCGTTACTGGTACTCGGCGTTGCGCTAGTTCAAGTAATTTTAACAAAATGCAAGGACTATGTCTTGAACAACATATTTAATCTTAGTTAAAGCAGTCGTGGTCAAACAGCGGTTAAGTTTTTTTTAAAGTTATTTGATTTTTTTTCTCAAAAACTACCAAAATGAGATACGAGGTTTGTGAATTTCACAAACGATATGCTCTTTGTGTGAGAAAGATACTTCAAAATGCCGACTGTTCCAAAAAGTTTGTTGTTGTTGTTAATGTTGGTTGGTTTGCTGGTTGTTTTTATGCAGCCAAAAATGTTTGCCATCTTTTTCCAATGATGTCACAATCGACATATTCAGACGTGATTATTATTATTGAATTGTTTTTATGCTATAAAATTGAGCATCAATTTTGGATCATTGTAAGTCATAAGTCATAAGTTTCTTTATTGTCCATTGGCATTGTACAACGCACATGGAAACTTGTCTTCCACCAGACAAGCTTTATTAGCTTACCTTCAGTCATAAGTCACAAAGTCATAAGTTTCTTCATTGTCCATTGGCATTGTACAACGCACATGGAAACTTTGTCTTGCACCGTATGAGACATAGCAAAAGTAAGAATATTAAATTAAAAATATGAAACATAAATTGACATTATAACAAATATGTAACTCTCACACCACACCCAATCATTCATCCGCTCTCCCGCTATTTTGCTCACTCATCATGCAACCCACCACTACTTCCGCCTTCATTTTTAGCCCTTTCTTTATTTTTTTTATATTTTTTTTTTCTCCCCCACCCCCCCCCCCCCCCCCCCCCCCCCCCCCCCCCCCCCCCCCCCCCCCCCCCCCCCCCCCCCCCCCCCCCCCCCCCCCCCCCCCCCCCCCCCCCCCCACCCCCCCCCCCCCACCACACCCCCCCCCCCCCCCCCCCCCCCCCCCCCCCCCCCCCCCCCCCCCCCCCCCCCCCCCCCCCCCCCCCCCCCCCCCCCCCCCCCCCCCTCCCCCCCCCCCCCCCCCCCACCCCCCCCCCCCCCCCCCCACCCCCCACCCCCCCCCCCCCCCCCCCCCCACCCCCCCCCCCCCCCCCCCCCCCCCCCCCCCCCCCCCCCCCCCCCCCCCCCCCCCCCCCACCTCCCAACCCTCCCTTCACCCCCCCCCCCCCCCCCCCCCCCCCCACCCCCCACCCCCCCCCCCCCCCCCCCCCCACCATTTTTTATTTTTAATTTTTTTTAGGTAAGCTGGGTATTAATTTTTTTTCTTTTTGTTTTTCGATATTCTGGTATTTTGTGAAATTCGGGTTGCTTCTACCTGGAGAGCGCATCGTTGCAAGTGCAGCACCACCCGTTTTTTGGCGCGCTATGTGAACTCGTGTCATCCACCCCTCTGGCAAAGCACAGCCTGTTCCTACCAAATAGTGGACTGTGCCTTGCTGTGTGCGCAAGAGCTTGTGTCTCGGTTTTTAAGCATATTGTAAAAGACCATTTTATGGTACAATTTTTTTTTGTGTGTGGAGTTAATCCAGTGTTTATTCCAATACAGTGATAACTTTTTTGAAAGATTTTTTTATTTATTCCTGTTTAACCTTTTCGCTGCCAGCCAATTATTTCAGCCCCCCAAAATACCATTAAGCTTAAACGGGGTAGAGAAAATAAAATATCTGCAATATTGGGAATTCATCTGTGACATGTATAACATTAGGCCTATTATCCTTACCTCCCAAAATTAAGGAAATACGATCTTGAAGTAACAGGCCCTGATTTGATGCCTTTTAGTGACATGGGTGTTAAACCATTGTGGTGCATAAAATGTAATGCGACGTTGGCGGTGAAAGGGTTAAATTATCCAATTCCATGACAAAAGTGATCATTCTACATTTACAAGTGGCATACAATTTATGTTCCCGTTTTTATTTTGTGTGTGTGTGTGTGGGAAAGTATAAGACCATTTTATGGTACCATTTTTTTTTGGGGGGAGGGGGGGTTAATCCAGTGTTTATTCCAATATAGCGATTTTTTTTTTTTTAACCCTTTCACCGCCAATGTCGCATTTTTGCACCATAATGATTTATACCCATGTCATAGAAAGCCTTGAGATCTGGGTCTGTTATCCAACGATCTTGTGTTCTTCATTTGAAGAGGTAAGGACAGGCCTTGCTTTAAACACGTCACAGAGGAATCCCCAATATTGCTGACTAAAATCTGTTCTCTTTTAATCATTTTTTTTTTTTTTTTTTTTTGTACTTTCATTAGACATTGTGGTGGTGCCACAGCCGATGAGGCTTAACCGAGGCGTGGTTACCGCTACACCTATTTATATTGTTAAAAACTCGGGACTTTACTGGTGTTGCACTGCCTCCGGGCATTGCAGCCAGTATTGTTCCCACCATCTTTGTATTTACAAATGTCCCATATGTGTCTATGACCGAGAGGACGTAAGACATCATTTTCATCATCATCGAAACATTTTGGCTAAAAACATGGCTGGCGGTGAAAGGGTTAAAGATATTTTTAATTCCTTTTTTAACTTATCCAATTCCAAGACAAAAGACGGTGATCATTCTGAATTTACAACAAGTGACATGCAGTTTATGTTTCCATTTTTATTGTGTGTGCGTGTGAGGGAGAGTATAATATGTGTGGGCGTTGCTGGTAACAGGGACTATGTTTATATGGCATTGCCGTCTTGTTTAGTTATCAAGATTGAGTTACAGCTGAAAGCCGTTGCATTTATTAAACCAGGACATTCCCCCCCCCCATGGGGATACCGGGGGAGTCTTTGTATAAATAGTTCCCCCACCTTCTGGAAGTTCTGTGCTTGTAGCTTCCTCTAATCTGTCACTTCTCTTTGACTCTGCCTTTTCCCTTTGCTAACTGTCATCTACTATCTTTCTGCCTTTACCGGGTCCATTCTCCTGCCTTTTTTTTACGAAAACACTTTCAAAAACCATTTCCTCCTCCAGCCGAAGTCTGGGCCTAACTATTTCTTAGTTGGGCACATAACGGCAGCATGACACATCTGCACTCATAATTGACAGGAAACTTGCTGCGATCGAAGAAGAAGAAACCAGAACATGCCAGTCTTTGTTTTATATTGTACACTGGCTTCCAAGCGTGATACTTTGCGCACTTGAGTGGGCACCTGTTGTCCATTCTGCAGTGCATATTTGCCTAATGGCCAATATTTTGTTGTTGTTATGTAGCATGTATTTGTTCTCCTATTTTTACTGCTTTTTTAACCCGGATCCGATAAATAGAAGGGAATGGTTCGACGTTTCGAGCACTGTTTGGAAATGATGTGCTATATAGGGTACAATGATGAAGGTGTCGTGTGATAAATTTTGTGTTTTTGTAATTTTGTTCAGGTTGTTTGCAAAGTAAATACATAATGTGGGATGTTGTCGACTGTGTTTGATGTTTACTGTGGTGACAGTCCTGAGAAAACCATTGCTGTTGACGGGACTATAAGCAATGTAAATACATGTAGGATGTTGTTGACGTGGTTGATGTTTACTGTGGTGACAGTCCTGAGAAGACCATTGCTGTTGACAGGACTATAAGCAATGTAAATACATGTAGGATGTTGTTGACTGTGTTTGATGTTTACTGTGGTGACAGTCCTGAGAAAACCATTGCTGTATAAGCATGTGAAAATAAATAAATATGAAACCAGGGGGCCGTTTCTCAAGAGAGAACGCTCATTGCCGTTTGCACAATTCGGCAACAACAGACAAAAGAAACTCCTTCGTTTGCTGATAGTTTGGCTAACGTTTTGATCTCCCTCGAAAGCGAGCTCGCATCGACCTATCACGTGACTTGCACGGGGTTAGTGCATTTCTTGTTGGTGATTGGTCGGCGCTCTTTTGCTGTCTCAGGGACCGACATCTTGGAACAAACTTCCTCTTTCCCTCCGTCAGCGACCGACCCTCTCTGCTTTCAAATCAAACCTCGTAAGTCCCAAATTCAGATCTAGTTAAGGACAAAAACCTCGTATCTTTGTTCTTTTCAAGTCTTAAAAAAATGTTTTAAAGTAATTTTAGCAAAATGCAGGACTAAACTCTATGTCTTGAACAACATATTCATCAAAGTTAATAACTTGTGGTCAACGCGGTAAAAAAAATGTAAACATTTTTTCTTTCTTTTTTTCAAATCTACCCAAATTGAGAAACAGTTGAACCGCCCTTATAACACCTCCCATTATAAGACTCCTAAAAAAAAATGTTTATAGTAATTTTCCCATAGCTATCTGTATTAATAAATAAAAAAATTGGGACTTTACTGGTTTCGCACTGCCTCCGGGCATTGCCTCCAGTATTGTTCCAAGTTAATAACTTTGTATTTACAAATGTCCCATATGTGTCTGATTCAGACCAAGAGGACGTAAAAACTCCATTTTCTCTCAGACTCCCTCCCATATAAGACCTACTTTTCTGAGACATTGCCCTTCTTTGTAAGTATTAAAATTACCTCCCTTATAAGACCTCTCCCTTATATTGGGGTCTGCAACGAACACCTTTTGCAAGAGTGAATGCCCTTGGTGGGTGGGGGAAGATGGTTCAGTACTGACCAAACAAGGGGATAACTCTCGCCAATAACCCCTATTTGAGGCCACTTAAATGGCTGCCTTTCGCAAGAGTGAATGCCCTTGTCAGTACTGACCAGCAAGGGCATCACTCTCACTGTCAAGGGCGTTAATAACCCAAGTTGCAGAGGCCTATATGACCTCATTTTGGATGATTTTTTAAGGTCTTATAAGGGATGTTCCACTGTACTAGGGTTTTTTAATTTCACCGACGATATGCATAATGTATAAAAATGTACAGTGCATAAAATAGAGTTAGTTGTATGTACAGATTGTGATGTTGCCTGGGAATAAATGTATGTAAATCATATAGACGTTTGGACACAAAAGGTTTTATTCAATTCTACTAAATCATATACTAGTGTATGCATGTATTATATATAACTAGCGATGTTGCTAAGATGTTATCAAGAAAAAAAGGCAGCCCGGTTGAAGCAAGTTTTTTTAAACTGTTGAAAGTTCTATTTTACTCAAGACTTTGTTATAATATATTGCTGCTGTTGTGTGTGTTGTTGTTGTTGTTGTTGTTGTTGTTGTTGTTGTTGTTGTTGTTGTTGTTGTTCTCTAAGTTCTGAAAGAATGGGAGTCATTTGTGCGTGTGTGTGTGTGTGTGCACACATGCGTGTGTAGTGTGTGTGGGGTGCGTGTGTGTGTGTATGGGTGGGTGCATGTGTGTGCGTATGTGTGTGTCTGTGTGCATGTGTTGCATGTTTTGTGTGCTTGTTGTATGCTTGTGCTTGCGTGCGTGTGTGTATGTGTGCTTGCATGCGTGTATGTGTGGGTGTGGGTGCGTGTGCGTGCGTGTGTGTATGCGTTATATCATTGTCACCAAAATGCCCAGCCATATAAAACCAAATGTTTTGACTTTGTCCAAATCACACACACCAAAAAAACCAATTCTGTCACCCTTGACATTTTCTTTAAAACAGTGCCTCCAAAAAAATCTTGCTTTTTGCTTCCCATATTTTATGGACTATGAGGCGCGCCTGATTATAAGGCACCCTCCACATTTTACACCAAATTCAGGGTTTGTTACCCTAGTTTCGTACTATATTATAATCACAGGGGCAGGGGTCTCAGTCTGGGGGAAAAACTATCGCCTTATAGTCCGTAAAATATTTTTTATTTTTATTTTTTTAGATTGAACTGGGAACACGTGTTATATGGCATGGCCGTCTTGTTGTTGTTGTCCTTTGCCGATCTACGATCGCAATGGAGTATGAATTCGTTTGTGTATTTTTTTTTGGAATTTTTTTTTTGTGGTCTGTCCCGAGGATATCTCCCGAACCGCTTGACAGAATCGCTTCAAATTTTGTGTGGTGGTGGTGCATCACCATGAGAGGAGAGGAAGGCATCCGCCCATAAATTATCACCATCATGACATTGTTGTTGTTTTTATTGTTCCTAATTAACATCGTGTTGTTATTACACAGTTCAGATGGTATTTGCTCAAAATCTAAGTTCTTTAACAATCAGGCATGGGAATTGTCTGCGAAATCGCAGATTTCCGCGATAAATTTTTTTTAGGGCAAAGTTTTTGTTACTAAATACTTCGGTAAAGGTCAAGATGTGCCACCCCCCCCCCTACATATCTCGGTTAATTGTATTTTTCCGTTTTTGCCTTTCTTACCAAACATAAAGCTGTATTTTAGGAACATTTTTAGCTAATAACCTTTTTGGAATACTAACCCTAACCCTAACCCTACCCCCCACCGTATAAGACGGAAAAACGCAACGAACCACAACTGTGACAAATCGCGGTGTACTGCAGTACATAGTGGGGGGTATTAGGGTTAGGGCTAGGGTTAGGGTTAGGGTTAGGGGTAGGGGTAGGGTTAGTATTCCAAAAAGGTAATTAGCTAAAAAAATGTTCCTAAAATACAGCTGTTATGTATGGTAAGAAAGGCAAAAACGGAAAAAAAAATACAATTAACCGAGAAATACATGGGGGGTGGCACATCTTTACCTTTACCAATACTTCAATTTGTATGATAATATTATATTTTAACGCTGTAAAAATGAGGGGGGGGGGGGGATTTTCAGAGTTTTTTGTCTCTGACAATTCCCATGCCTGAACAATGAAATGTGCTGCTGATGTTGCCTTTGATGCTATGTGCATGGATACAACCTTGCCTTGGATACAAGGCAGCACCTGTTTTTTTAAATTTGAAAACCAGGCGGCGCCTGTTTTTTCAAAATTTGGACCACAAAAAAAAAAATGGATTCAAGGTGAAAAGTGTTGAATTCTCACTTTACAAGCCTGGAATAAGCTTCAAATTGAGTATGATTTTGCTTTTTCTTCAGCTTCAGGGGGGCAACGGCTCTGCCCCTGTGCCCTGTCAGGGGCCTGGGGTGGCCCCCTGGACCCCTGCCTTGCCTGTTTTTTGGATTTTCTCCATTTGCGTCCATGTATACTGCAGCCTTGCCATGTTTTTTTTTGTTGTTGTTAACATCCTTGTTTTTGCGATTGTTTCTTTCTCTCAAAT
>CM065713.1:8294747-8312247 GCA_017654935.2 Phymorhynchus buccinoides
GTGTGTGTTGCGTGTGTGTGCGCACGTGTGCATACGGGTGTTTGTGTGTATGGGAAACACATACTAATTATGAAAATGACTATTTTTCGCGCTTTTAATTTTTCATAGCACACACACGCGCGCGCACGCGCGCTCACACACACACACTGGAAAATTATTTCCCGTTTAATTTTCTCGTACGCTTTTTAATGAAAGACCCACCACATCCATGAGTGAAAATCGCGATTTTCACGTGTTTTCCTCTCTCTCTCTGGTAACAAATCTTATTTTGGCCAGGTGTGACTCCCATACAAATTCCCCCATATTCAAAACGAGACAAGCGACTTTGAGGCGCAGCCTCGTTTGCCTATGGGGGGGAATTTGTATGTGGATGGAAATCTGTTTAACGTCCTCCGGTCTGGAACAGACACATATGGGACATTAGTAGATATAAAGATGGTGGGAACGATCCTGGAGGCAATGCCCGGAGGCAGTGCAACACCAGGAAAGTCCCGAAATGTTATCAATATAGATATAGCTGATTTGCATAGATAGAAATTTGTTTTACGTCCTCCGACCTGCTTAGAGGCACATGTGGGACATATTTTGTTATCTTAACTAACTTGTATGTGGGAATGAATGAAAAAATGGTGTTTCCTTGTTTTTTTTTACGTCCTCTCGGTCTGGAACAGACACATATGGGACATTTTAGTAGATACAAAGATGGTGGGAACGATACTGGAGGCAATGCCCGGAGGCAGTGCAACTCCAATAAAGTCCCGAATATTTTGTTATCTTAACTAACTCGTATGTGGGAATGAATGAAAAATGGTGTTTTACGTCCTCTCGGTCTGGAACAGACACATATGGGACATTTGTAGATACAAAGATGGTGGGAACAATACTGGAGGCAATGCCCGGAGGCAGTGCAACTCCAGTAAAGTCCCGATTTTTTAACAATACAGATAGCTGTAGCGGTAACCACGCCTCGGTTTAAACCTCATCGGGCTATGGTACCGCCACTAGTATTTTTATAAGAGTGCGCTTTTACCAAGTACATATCACACCTGGTGATGATGAAAATGATGTTTCACGTCCTCTCGGTCATAGACACACATGGGACACTTGCCCAAATACAAAAGACGGTGGGAACAATACTGGAGGCAACGCCCGGAGGCAGTACAACACCAGTAAAGTCCCGATTTTTTTTAACAATGTAGATAGGTGTAGCGGTAACCACGCCTCGGTTAAACCTCATCGGCTATGGTACCGCACACACATTGTCTGTTGCAAGTATATCACACCGAACGAACGAAAAATGGTGTTTTTACGTCCTCTCGGTCTGGAACAGACACATATGGGACATTTGTAAATACAAAGATGGTGGGAACAATGATCATGGAGGCAATGCCCGGAGGCAGTGCAACTCCAGTAAAGTACCGATTTTTTTTTTTTTAACAATACAGATATGTGTAGCAGTAACCACGCCTCGGTTAAACCTCATCGGCTATGGTACTGCCACCTGTGTAGTGTGTTTTAATATTTGTATGTGGGTCACACCTGGCCAAAACAAACCCACCAAGGGACTTAATCTTGCTGGATCAGTGCATCTTTAAAAGATTACCTCCTCTGCTAACACAAAATATCAACATCGCCAAAAAAAACCCACCCAAAAACAATATAATTTCTTATTATTAATTAAATACATTTTCACTAACTTTGAGCTGAAACTTTCCTATCAAAATTACCGAAACAAAAACAAACAAACAAACAAAATTCACAATTTGTTTTTTTAATTTACCAAGAACAGCAACTCTTTTCAACAGGTTGACTTGACGCCGTGGAAAATTACGTCCCTTGTGTCGGTGGTCCAGTAGTCGCCGTGTAGGGAATCCACGGACTTGAAAATGACCTTTCCTTCTCGATGGTTGCCGATCCGCCTCCATTTGAAGCCCGTGGGGGAGGTGAAGGAGACCCCCTTTCTCACGTAGAGTTCACCGTCGGAACAAATTCCGTAAACGTTTCCGAAAGCCGAGGAGAGGTATTTCATTTTTTCACCTGGAATCTGGAGACAAACGAAGGTGAGGTTGTTCGGCGAAGCGAAAATGGAAAATGGTGTTTTACGTCCTCTCTGGTCTGAATCATAGACACATATGGGACATTTGTAAATACAAATATGGTGGGAACAATACTGGAGGCAATGCCAGGAGGCAGTACGAAACCAGTAAAGTCCCGATTTTTTTTATTAATACAGATAGCTGTAGCGGTGACCACGCCTCGGTTAAACCTCATCGGCTATGGCACCCGGCCACAAATATACCTTAATTTCGTTGTTCGGCTCGGGGAGCTATTGTTTTTGTCTGGTCCGTCCGTCCGTCCGGCTATTCGTCCGTTTTTCTCAAAAACTATTCAGTCTATCATCATCAAATTTGGTATACTAGTTTGCCAAGATGCAAGCTATCCACTGATGTATTTAGTTTTACATTAAGGTCAAGGTCGCGCCAGATACGGGGTTCAAACCCCGAACACACATTATGACATAATCGCTAATATCTCGCGAAGTTTTGCATGTATTTTAATGCAGTGTTTTTCCCACAACATTTCTTGATGAATGGTCTATAACACAGTTGTCATGAATTTTTCTGTGTGCGCGTGTGCGCATGATCGCGCGCGGTCAAATCACGGGTCTGAACCCCAAGGCTATATATATAAAAAAAAACTATTCAGTTAACTGATGCGTTTTATGTAGGGGAAGACGGGGTAAAAAGCGCATGGGCGGGTAAGAAGCCCACCCCAATTATCTCATGAAATAAAGAAAATTTCAGTCAAATTTGCCCATGAGACGAATGCTAGACATTAACGCTCGTCTCATGGGCAAAATGAGACTGAAATTTGTTTCATTTCATGAGATAATTGGGGTGGGCTTCTTACCCGCCCATGCGCTTTTTACCCCGTCTTCCCCTAGTTACGTGCTGTTTTGATGCGTTTTTATGTATGTGTACAGCCGACACATTCCGATTTTGGAGTAGCTCTGCGATGCTGCGAGGGGACTTTGCAGCCGCTCGGCGTTGCACTTAGTTTTTTGTTAGTTTGGTTGGTTGGTGTGGGGTTTTTTTTGACATGGGTGCTACTCTTTCATTTTTACACTGATTTCAGTATTTTTAATTTGACCGGCAGAAACTGAAATTCAGGTGTGTTCTTTCATTCACCTTCCTCCCAAAAAAAAATTAAAAAAAGGAGAAAACAAGCGCGAAATCGCAATAGTTTGTGGCACGCGGTCTATTTTTACCACTCCAATCATGAGTCACCTCCCCTGGCTTTTCAATAATTTTAATCTGTAAACCAGAATGTTATCTCTGCACCATTTCGTAACTTTTTATATCTTTTGGAAAACATTTAAAACTATGTATCCTACTTATACTCATCAAAAGAAGCACCGCATACTCGTCGTGTCTGTTGTAGTGTCTGTATTACGTATGTTTATTATTTTGTACGCTTTTAAAATACATCATTTTAAAGAGCGGCCTCAATTTGAAGCGTAGCCTCGATTTGAAGTGCGACAATTTTGTCAAAATGTGCGACAATTTTGGACAGACAGACAGACAGACAGACCGACCGACCGACAAAGTGAGTTATAGCTTTGTGGCTTGAGCCACAAACAAAAAGAAAGTGACCACAAGCGATTTGGGGCATTTTGAACTTAGTCTAGTTGTTCTTGACCTGGAAGTTTACACAAGGTAATGTAAAAATTTTACAAGGCTTATCAGACTCAAACTGTCTCTGTCCATCATTTTAACTGTCTGTCTGTCTGTCTCGGTATATATATATATATATCTCTCTCTCTTGCATTGCCCTCCTGAATCTTCCAACAGGGCTCTACCCCTGTACCCTGCCGGAGCCATGGGTCCATGGACCCCTGCCTTTCAGGGTTTTTTTCATTTTGGGGAGTTGCACCCATGTTTCAATGAAATTATAATGCGCTAAGGATCCGAGGAGGCGACCCTAAAAACTCGAGTACCGCGTAAATGTCGGACTTTCGCTCGCGATGCGGGTCGAGATACACACTTCATCTATTTATTCCGCTATGTCAGATTTAAAATTTTGCTTTTGAGAGTTGATTTTGAAGGCAAAATGTTGCTCGCGTGTCAGTTAGCATTATTTTGAAGCTGCGTCACCTGGTCCGACTTGACTGCTTTCCCTTCTTCCTCTTATAATGATTTTTTTACAGCGACTTTCGACGAAGCCTTAACAGACCCTTCCATTACGGCGGAGCTAAAGGCTGTATAGTGCTGTAGAGTGGCACAGTGGTATCGCGTTCGCTTCGTGTCAAGTAAACCCGAGTTCGAACCTGGGTACAGGGGATTTTTCCTCTCACTTTGCACTAGGCCTTAACGTGGAGTCTTTCGGATGAGACGATACACCGAGGTCCCGTGTGCCCATGCACTTCATAGTGGCAACGAAAGAGTTGTCATTTGGTCAAAATTTACCACCACCACCCCCCTCATCAGCGACAAAAAATCGCATGCAAAAAAAAAAAATTGTGTGGCGCACCTCTGGCTGTGACGCGCTCTCCAGGTGGGAGCAACCCGAATTTCACAGAGACGCCTCTGTGACTATAAAGTACCTAATACCTAATACCCCTAATAGGCCGCTGCGCGCTATATGTCCGGCAGTAAGGGCAGGCGGAATGTAAACAACACATAACTACTCGGCCTGCTTCTTCAGTGTTTAGCTTCTGTCTGTGTCTGTCTGTCTCTGTCTGTCTCTAGCCTGTCTGTCTATCTGTCTCCCTGTCTCAGTCTTTACTCTGCCTTTTTTCTGTCTCTTGTCAAGCCTCAAACTCTCTGTCACGTGGGTCAGTCTTACTCTCTCTTTCTCCCTCTGTCATCTGTCTCAATTATCTCTCTGTGCCATCTGTCTCTGTCTGTATATCTGTGTGTCTCTCAGTCTGTCTGTCTATCTATTATGTCTCTCGTTTCTCTCTCCCTCCCTTGTCTTTCTTTGTTTGTCTCTCTTTCGCACATTTCTCTTTTCTGTTTGTCTGTGTTTTTATATCGTTTCGTTTCTCTCTCTCTCTCTCTCTCTCTCTCTCTCTCTCTCTCTCTCTCTCTCTCTCTCTCTCTCTCTCTCTCTCTCTCTCTCTCTCTCTCTCTCTCTCTCTCTCTCTCTCTCTCTCTCTCTCTCTCTCTCTCTCTCTCTCTCTCTCTCTCTCTCCCCCCCCCCCCTTGTCTGTCTGCCTTTCTGTATTTTTCTCTCTCTTATCTGTCTGTCTCTTGTATGTCTTGTGCTGAATACAGACAGTTTTCTCGGTTTAGATCTAAAAAGTTAGAACCTGGGCACTAATGGTTCGTGTGTCGTTGTTGGCTTACCCTGGCTAAACGACTCCAGGGATCACCCTAACAGCGGAAGCCACTGTGGTAGGGGAAGACGGGGTAAAAAGCCCATGGGTGGGTAAGAAGCCCATGCCATTTATCATGAAATGAAGCAAATGTCAGTCTCATTTTGCCCATGAGACGAGTGTTAATGTCTAGCATTCGTCTCATGGGCAAATGTGACTGAAATTTGCTTTATTTCATGAGATAATTGGCATGGGCTTCTTACCCGCCCATGGGCTTTTTACCCCGTCTTCACCTACTGTCAGTGCTTCAGCCACGGATGAGAACATTAGGTACATGTGTGACCGGTTTTTTTGTTATTACCCCGCCACGTGGGCGGGCAGCCGCACGCCGACTTCGGGGGATTTTGGAGACTGGTGGCGTTATGCTAGGAGCTTGTCATGGCTTAAAGACCCACCACGTCACGTGTCAAAATCACGATTTTTCACGTGTTTTTCCTCTTATAGCTTGTAAGAAATCTTAAGAAATCTTCCTAGCATAAGAGGGAATGTGACACGTGACGTGTTTTTTTAAAAAGACAATCCCCGCACGACTAGGCATAGCATAGCAACATTTTGATGTAGCCTTGGTGTTCTAGCCTATGTTTATAAATTGGTCTGACGCAGCCTTAAAGACCCACCAGATCACGTGTCAAAATCACGGGTTTCACGTGTTTTCCCCTAATTATAGCTGGTAAGAAATCTTGGTTTGACTCCCATAAAAAATGCCCCCCCCCCCCAAATAAAAAACGAAAAACATCATTTTAAAGAGCAGCCTCAATTTGAAGTTGGGGCATTTGTATGTGGGTCACAGCTACCCAGAAAAAAACCAAGGGACTTAATCGTGGTGGGTCAGTGTGTCTTTCATATAATGAGGCGCTATACTACTCCTTGCCGAGACGAAAGGGCGATAATTTTAGGGCCGAACTGCCGATGCCCCCTTGGTGACGAGTCAGGAGCAGATAATCTTCTGTGGCTACATACTACTAGTTCCTGACAGGCAAGGGCGATAATCTTAAGTAGGTGGCGTTTGCATTTGAGGTCGCGAGACAGGGGCAGATAATTTTCGGTATAAAGTTTGATTAAGCCAAGGCGAATGGTTCGCGTGTGCCACGATTTAGATCCCCAGATTCAATGAACAACAGAACAGAGGGAAAATACTGATATTATAGTACATCCCTCGCAGAGGCATAAATACATACAATGCATCATAATATGAGACGCTATGCATAATGAAGCACGTGACGCCTTACCTGCAGCCAACCGCTGCCCTCCGCCTCATAATCTCCGTAAGTGTCGACCCGGAAGTAGACCTCATCGAGGGGGTCAACGGCCCAGACCCCGGATGTTCCTGCAGAAATCTGGCGAAATTTGCCTTGAATTTGCTTCCAGTTTTCGCCTTGGGGTTTGGATTTTGTTATTCCTGTTAGGAAAGGAAAAAAGAAAGAAAGGGAACAAGATATATCTTTTTCTGCATCATGCATCATGTGGGGCCCGGGTGCCCCAGGCTGAACCGGGGCACAAAACGGTCGTGCGCGATGACTTACTTAGGGGGAAGACGGGGTAAAAAGCGCATGGGGCGGGTAAGAAGCCCACCCCAATTATCTCATGAAATGAAGCAAATTTCAGTCACATTTTGCCCATGAGACGAGCGTTAATGTTCAGCATTCGTCTCATGGGCAAAATTTGACTGAAATTTGCTTTATTTCATGAGATAATTGGCATGGGCTTCTTACCCGCCCATGGGCTTTTTACCCCGTCTTCACCTACTCCCCCTCTTCCACCTACTTCCACTTCAACTTCAAGCCTGTTAAAATAGGGGAAGACGGGGTAAAAAAAAGCGCATGGGCGGGTAAGAAGCCCACCCCAATTATCTCATGAACTAAAGAAAATTTCAGTCAAATTTGCCCATGAGACGAATGGTAGACATTAAGGCTCGTCTCATGGGCAAAATGAGACTGAAATTTGCTTCATTTCATGAGATAATTGGGGTGGGCTTCTTACCCGCCCATGCGCTTTTTACCCCGTCTTCCCCTACCCAACCAAATTGCTGTCTTCGTATCTCTTGAATTGTCATTCTCAACAACAAACACTTATCTATTATCTAATATCTTTTTATCATCAAGTTTGTACAAAAATACATTATTTTCAAGGTGGGGAGAGAGAGAGAGAAAAAACCCTAAACAAAACAACGAACCAAGGAACAAAAAGCGGATACATGCGATCGCATGGTCCATCTTCCATCTGGGGCAGAGGACAAATAAGAACAAGATGATGATGATGATGATGAAGACGATGAAGAACAAGATGATGATGATGATGATGATGAAATGGAAGAAGAGCAGGAGGAAGGAGGAGGAAGAAAAAGAAGCAGAAATATTTTTGAACTAAGTGATACACCACCTCACACACACACACACACATTGAAGCGATTCTGCGCAGTTGTTCATAAAGTATCCTTGGGACAGACAAAAAACAACAACACAGAAAGCAAAAACTGCAACAAACTTATACTCCTTTGCCCTCTAGTCTAAGGTCGGGCAAGGGACATTAAAGGTGGACCCTGACGGATGAGTTTTTGCAAGAAACACGTCGAGATCACCAGAAAGACAGCCTTTTCAAGGATCGGAACACTCACTTTGCTCTGGTTTCCTAGAAATTAAACCGTCAAAAACGGCGATTCCTCCTTTGGCGGAGATGCCGGAGAGAGTAGCCATTTTGGATGGGGTGGGTGGAGGTCACTCATTGTGGTTGAAGCGTTTTCTTTTTTTTTGTAGTGCAGTAAAAAAAAAAAAAGGAGCCATTTCCTTTGTTGTGAGCCGAAACTCCTTTAGATAAACTTGTATAACATAAATAAATAAAAAATATAAAAAGGCTTGTATTGCGAAAATTTCGTGCAAACGATTTGGTCTAAGCGCAGGCGGCCATTAGAAAAGAGACGGCACATGCCTTCTCTTTGGGTGATAGACTTCCAGCACCTCCGCCAAGGAGGAATCGCCGATTTGACGGTTTGATTTCTAGGAAACCAAAGCAGAGTGAGTGTTGCAATTTCTGTAAAGGGTGTTTTCCTGGTGATCTGGACGTGTTTCTTACAAAAACTCATCCGTCAGGGTGCCCCTTTAAAATTGAATAGATATACAATATAAACTGCCACTAACCTGTTCGAATATAGACAAAATTAATAACACATCGTCGTTGACACTCAGTCCTCACACGTGTTGACTGTGACGACGACGACGACGACGACGAAGAGAAAGAAGCAGAAGAAAACGAAGGACAAGATGATGTTTATGATGATGAGGGTGATTGATGAGGAGGAGGGAAAAGAAGAAGAAGAAGAAATGTTGACTTTCTTTCGTTTTGACGACGACGAAGAAGAAGAGGAAGAAGAAGATGATGATGGTGATGGTGATGGTGAAGAGAAGGAGGAGGAAGAAGAAGATGAAGAAGAAGATGATGATGATGGTGATGGTGAAGAGAAGGAGGAGGAAGAAGAAGAGGAAGAAGAAGATGATGATGATGGTAATGGTGAAGAGAAGGAGGAGGAAGAGGAAGAAGAAGATGATGATGATGCTGATGGTGAAGAGAAGGAGGAAGAAGAAGAAGAAGAGGAAGAAGAAGATGATGATGATGGTGATGGTGAAGAGAAGGAGGAGGAAGAAGAAGAGGAAGAAGAAGATGATGATGGTGAAGAGAAGGAGGAGGAAGAAGAAGAAGGAAGAAGAAGAAGATGATGATGATGATGATGGTGAAGAGAAGGAGGAGGAGGAAGAGGAAGAAGAAGATGATGATGATGGTGATGGTGAAGAGAAGGAGGAGGAAGAGGAAGAAAGAAGATGATGATGATGATGATGGTGAAGAGGAAGGAGGAGGAAGAGGAAGAAGAAGATGATGATGATGGTGATGGTGAAAGAGAAGGAGGAGAGGAAGAGAAGAGGAAGAAGAAGAAGATGATGATGGTGATGGTGAAAGAAGGAGGAGGAAGAAGAAGATGATGATGATGGTGATGGTGAAGAGAAGGAGGAGGAAGAGGAAGAAGAAGATGATGATGATGGTGATGGTGAAGAGAAGGAGGAAGAAGAAGAAGAGGAAGAAGAAGATGATGATGATGGTGATGGTGAAGAGAAGGAGGAGGAAGAAGAAGAGGAAGAAGAAGATGATGATGAAGGTGATGGTGAAGAGAAGGAGGAGGAAGAAGAAGAGGAAGAAGAAGATGATGATGATGGTGATGGTGAAGAGAAGGAGGGAGAGGAAGAAGATGAGGATGATGATGGTGATGGTGAGAGAAGGAGGAGGAAGAGGAAGAAGAAGAAGATGATGGTGATGGTGAAGAGAAGGAGGAGGAAGAAGAAGAGAAGAAGATGATGATGGTGATGGGTGAAGAGAAGGAGGAGGAAGAAGAAGAAGATGATGATGGTGATGGTGAGAGAAGGAAGAGGAAGAGAAGAGAAGAAGATGATGATGATGGTGATGGTGATGGTGAAGAGAAGGAGGAAGAAGAAGAAGAAGATGATGATGGTGATGGTGAAGAAGAAGGAGGAGGAAGAAGAAGAGGAAGAAGAAGATGATGATGATGGTGATGGTGAAGAGAAGGAGGAGGAAGAAGAAGAAGAAGAAGAATGATGATGATGGTGATGGTGAAGAGAAGGAGGAGGAAGAAGAAGAGGGAAGAAGAAGATGATGATGATGGTGATGGTGAAGAAGAAGGAGGAAGAAGAAGAGGAAGAAGAAGATGATGATGATGGTGATGAAGAAGGAGAAGGAGGAGGAAGAAGAAGAGTGAAGAAGAAGATGATGATGATGGTGATGGTGAAGAGAAGGAGAGGAAGAGGAAGAAGAAGAAGATGATGATGGTGATGAAGAGAAGGAGGAGGAAGAAGAAGAGGAAGGAAGAAGAAGATGATGATGATTGGTGATGGTGAGAGGAGAAGGAGGAGGAAGAGGAAGAAGAAGATGATGATGATGGTGATGGTGAAGTGAAGAGAAGGAGGAGGAAGAAGAAGATGATGATGATGGTGATGGTGAAGAGAAGGAGGAGGAAGAAGAAGAGGAAGAAGAAGATGATGATGGTGGTGGGTGAAGAGAAGGAGGAGGAAGAAGAAGAGGAAGAAGAAGATGATGATGATGGTGATGAGGAAGAGAAGGAAGAAGGAAGAGAGAAGAGGAAGAAGAAGATGATGGTGATGGTGAAGGAGGAAGAAGAGAAGAGGAGGAGGAAGAAGAAGAAGATGATGATGATGATGGTGAGGAGGAAGAGAAGAAGAAGGAGGAGGAAGAGGAAGAAGAAGATGATGATGATGGTGATGGTGAGAGAAGGAGGAGGAAGAAGAAGAGGAAGAAGAAGATGATGATGATGGTGATGGTGAAGAGAAGGAGAAGGAGGAGAGGAGAGGAAGAAGAAGATGATGATGATGGTGATGGTGAAGAGAAGGAGGAGGAAGAAGAAGAAGAGGAAGAAGATGATGATGATGGTGATGGTGAAGAGAAGGAGGAGGAAGAGGAAGAGAAGAAGATGATGATGGTGATGGTGAAGAAGAAGGAGGAGAAGAAGAAGAGGAAGAAGAAGATGATGATGATGGTGATGGTGAAGAGAAGGAGGAGGAAGAGGAAGAAGAAGAAGAGATGATGGTGATGTGAGAGAGAAGAAGAAGAGGAAGAAGAAGAAGAAGAAGATGATGATGGTGATGGTGAAGAGAGAGAAGGAGGAGGAAGAGGAAGAAGAAGAAGATGATGATGGTGATGGTGAAGAAGAAGGAGGAGAGAAGAAGAAGAGGAAGAAGAAGATGAGATGAAGGTGAAGAGAAGGAGGAGGAAGAAGAAGAGGAAGAAGAAGATGATGATGATGGTGATGGTGAAGAGAAGGAGGAGGAAGAAGAAGAGGAAGAAGAGAAGATGATGATGATGGTGATGGTGAAGAGAAGGAGGAGGAAGAAGAAGAAGAAGAAGAAGAAGATGATGATGGTGATGGTGAAGAGAAGGAGGAGGAAGAAGAAGAGGAAGAAGAAGATGATGGTGTGATGGTGATGGTGAAGAGAAGGAGAAGGAGAAGAAGAAGAGGAAGAAGAAGATGATGATGATGGTGATGGTGAAGAGAAGGAGGAAGAAGAAGAAGAAGAAGAAGAAGATGATGATGATGGTGATGGTGAAGAGAAGGAGGAGGAAGAAGAAGAGGAAGAAGAAGATGATGATGATGGTGATGGTGAGAGAAGGAGGAGGAAGAGGAAGAAGAAGATGATGAGATGATGATGATGGTGAAGAGGAGGAGGAGAGGAGGAGAGAAGAAGATGATGATGATGATGAGGATGGTGAGAGAGAAGAGGAGGAAGAAGAAGAGGAAGAAGAAGATGATGATGATGGTGATGGTGAAGAGAAGGAGGAGGAAGAGAGGAAGGAAGAAGAAGATGATGATGATGGTGAAGAAGAAGAGAAGGAAGAGGAAGAAGAAGAAGATGATGATGATGGTGATGGTGAAGAGAAGGAGGAGGAAGAAGAAGAGAAGAGAGAAGATGATGGTGATGGTGAAGAGAAGGAGGAGGAAGAGGAAGAAGAAGAAGATGATGATGGTGATGGTGAAGAGAAGAAGAGGAGGAAGAAGAAGAAGAAGAAGAAGAAGATGATGATGGTGATGGTGAAGAGAAGGAGGAGGAAGAAGAAGAGGAAGAAGAAGATGATGATGATGGTGATGGTGAAGAGAAGGAGGAGGAAGAAGAAGAGGAAGAAGAAGATGATGATGATGGTGATGGTGAAGAGAAGAGGAGGAGGAAGAGGAAGAAGAAGAAGATGATGATGGTGATTGGTGGAAGAAGAGAAGGAGGAAGAAGAAGAAGAAGAAGAAGATGATGATGGTGATGGTGAAGAGAAGGAGGAGGGAAGAAGAGGAAGAAGAAGAAGATGATGATGGTGAAGAGAGGAGAAGGAGGAAGAAGAAGAAGAAGAAGATGATGATGATGGTGATGGTGAAGAGAAGGAGGAAGAGAAGAAGAAGAAGAAGATGATGATGGTGATGGTGATGGAGAAGAGAAGGAAGAGGAAGAGGAAGAGGAAGAAGAAGATGATGATGATGGTGATGGTGAAGAGAAGGAGGAGGAAGAAGAAGAGGAAGAGAAGATGATGATGAAATGGTGAAGAGAAGAAGGAGGAGGAAGAAGAAGAGGAAGAAGAAGAAGAAGATGATGATGATGGTAGAGAGAGGAGGAGGAAGAAGAAGAGGAAGAAGAAGATGATGGTGATGGTGAAGAGAAGGAGGAGGAAGAGGAAGAAGAAGAAGATGATGATGATGGTGATGGTGAAGAGAAGGAGGAGGAAGAAGAAGAAGAAGAAGAAGATGATGATGATGATGATGGTGAGAAGGAAGGATGGAAGAAGAAGAAGAAGAAGATGATGATGGTGATGGTGAAGAGAAGGAGGAGGAAGAGGAAGAAGAAGATGATGATGATGGTGATGGTGAAGAGAAGGAGGAGGAAGAAGAAGAGGAAGAAGAAGATGATGATGATGGTGATGGTGAAGAGAAGGAGGAGGAGGAAGAAGAAGAAGAAGATGATGATGATGGTGATGGTGAAGAGGAGAAGGAGGAGGAAGAAGAAGAAGAAGATGATGATGATGGTGATGGTGAAGAGAGGATGAGGAAGAAGAAGATGATGATGATGGTGATGGTGAGGAGGAGAGAGAAGGAGGAGGAGAGAAGAGGAAGAAGAAGAGGGATGATGATGGTGATGGTGAAGAGAAGAAGAGGAGAAGAAGAGGAAGAAGAAGATGATGATGATGGTGATGGTGAAGAGAAGGAGGAGGAAGAAGAAGAGGAAGAAGAAGATGATGATGAGGAGGATGAAGAAGAAGAAGGAGGAAGAAGAAGAAGAAGAAGAAGATGATGATGATGGTGATGGTGAAGAGAAGGAGGAGGAAGAAGAAGAGGAAGAAGAAGAAGATGATGATGGTGATGGTGATGGTGAAGAAGAAGGGGAGGAGGAAGAAGAAGAAGAGGAAGAAGAAGATGATGGTGATGATGGTGATGGTGAAGAGAAGGAGGAGGGAAGAAGAAGAGGAAGAAGAAGATGATGATGATGGTGATGGTGAAGTGAAGAGAAGGAGAGGAAGAAGAAGAGGAAGAAGAAGAAGATGATGATGGTGATGGTGATGGTGAAGAGAAGGAGGAGGAAGAAGAAGAGAAGAAGAAGAAGATGATGATGATGGTGATGGTGATGGTGAAGAGAAGGAGGAGGAAGAAGAAGAGGAAGAAGAAGATGATGATGATGGTGATGGTGAAGAGAGGAGGAGGAAGAAGAAGAGGAAGAAGAAGAAGAAGATGATGGTGATGGTGAAGAGAAGGAGGAGGAAGAAGAAGAAGAAGAAGAAGATGATGATGATGGTGATGGTGATGGTGAAGAGAAGGAGGAGGAAGAAGAAGAGGAAGAAGAAGATGATGATGAAGGTGATGGTGAAGAGAAGGAGGAGGAGGAAGAAGAAGAGGAAGAAGAAGATGATGATGATGGTGATGGTGAGGGTGAAGAGAAGGAGGAGGAAGAAGAAGATGATGATGAGGTGAAGAGAAGAAAAAGAGGAGGAAGAAGAAGAAGATGATGATGATGGTGATGGTGAAGAGAAGGAGGAGGAAGAAGAAGAAGAAGAAGAAGATGATGATGATGGTGATGGTGAAGAGAAGGAGGAGGAAGAAGAAGAGGAAGAAGAAGATGATGATGATGGTGATGGTGAAGAGAAGGAGGAGGAAGAAGAAGAGGAAGAAGAAGATGATGGTGATGGTGAAGAGAAGGAGGAGGAAGAAGAAGAGGAAGAAGAAGATGATGATGATGGTGATGGTGAAGAGAAGGAAGGAGGAAGAAGAAGAAGAAGATGATGATGATGGTGATGGTGAAGAGAAGGAGGAGGAAGAGGAAGAAGAAGATGATGATGATGGTGATGGTGAAGAGAAGGAGGAGGAAGAAGAAGAGGAAGAAGAAGATGATGATGATGGTGATGGTGAAGAGAAGGAGGAGAAGAGAAGATGATGATGATGGTGATGGTGAAGAGAAGGAGGAGGAAGAAGAAGAAGAAGAAGAAGAAGATGATGATGATGGTGATGGTGAAGAAAGAAGGAGGAAGAAGAAGAAGAGGAAAGAAGAAGATGATGATGATGGTGATGGTGAAGAGAAGGAGGAGGAAGAAGAAGAGGAAGAAGAAGATGATGGTGATGATGAAGAGAAGGAGGAGGAAGAAGAAGAGGAAGAAGAAGATGATGATGATGGTGATGGTGAAGAGAAGGAGGAGGAAGAAGAAGAAGATGATGATGGTGATGGTGAAGAGAAGGAGGAAGAAGAAGAAGAGGAAGAAGAAGATGATGATGATGGTGATGGTGAAGAGAAGGAGGAGGAAGAAGAAGAAGAAGTAGAAGAAGAAATGTTGACTTTATTTCGTTTTGACGACGACGAAGAAGAAGAAGATGAAGATGAACAAGATTATGATGATAATGATGATGGAGATGATGATGATGATGATGATGATGATGATGATGATGATGATGATGATGAAGAGAAGGAGGAGGAAGAAAAAGAAGAAGAAATGTTGACTTTATTTCGTTTTGACGACGACGAAGAAGAAGAAGATGAAGAGGAACAAGATGATGATGATGATGATGATGATGATAATGACGATGATGATGATGATGAAGAGGAGGAAGAAGAAGAAGAAGAAGCAATGTTGACTTTATTTTGTTTTTACAAAGAAGAAAAACGAAGCAGACGATGAAGAAGAACAAGATTATGATGATGATGATGATGATGATGATGATGATGATGGTGATGAAGATGATGAAGAGGAGGAGGAAGCAGAAGAAGAAGAAATGTTGACTTTATTTCGTTTTGACGACGACGAAGAAGACAATGAAGAGGAACAAGATGATGATGATGATGATGATGAAGAGGAGGAGGAGGAGGAGGAGGAGGAGGAGGAGGAAGAAGCAGAAGCTCTCGTATGCTAAAGAACAAGGTCTCGACATCACAAAAGTCATGTAGCCTACAATGCCCAAATCCAAATAACTTATAATGTTGACTTTATTTCGTTTTGACGAAGAAGACGATGAAGAAAAAGAAGACGATGATGATTATGATGATAATGATGATGATGATGATGAGGAGGAGGAGGAGGAAGAAGAAGAAGAAGAAATATTGACTTTATTTCGTTTTGATGACAACGAAGAAGCCGATGAAGAAGAATATGATCATGATGTTGATGATGAAGATTTATTTTTGAATATCATTTCAATGCAAACGGCAACTAACCTGTTCGAATGAAGACGTCGTCGTTGGCGCTCACCCCCCAGACGTGTCGGTTGGGGCTGGCTGTGATGTGCTTGAGTTCGCCATCTTGCCTCGCCCATTCTGTACCCATTGGACTGGTGGGAGAAATCAATCGATCAAATCAATCAGTGAGCTCAATCAATTAATCAATCAATTAATTAATTCGCCATCTTGCCTCGCCCATTCTGTACCCATTGGACTGGTGGGAGAAATTAATCAAATCAATCGATCAATCAGCTCAATCAATAAAGCAATTAATCAATCAATAAATCAATCAAACAGTCAGCTCAATCAATCAATCAATCAATCAATCACATCAATCGATCAATCAATCGGTCAGCTCAATCAATTAATCAATCAATCAATTAATTAATAAACAAATCAGCCAATTGATAAATTAATCGATCTATCGATCAGTCTGGATCAATCCCTCAATATAAATTAATTAATCAAACAATCTTCTTCTTCTTCTTCTTCTTCTTCTTCTTCTTCTTCTTCTTCTTCTTCTTCTTCTTCTTCTTCGATCGCTCAGACAGTTTCCTGTCAATAGTGAGCGCAGATGCGCCGTGCTGCCGTTATGCGTCTAAGTAAGAAATAATAAATAGGCCCAGCATGTCCGACTTTCTTTTGGCTGGAGGAAATCTTTTTGAAAGTGTTTCTTGAAAAGAAAAGGCAGGAGAATAGACCGGTAAGGACAGAAAGATAGTAGATGACATCAAGCAAAGGGGAAAAGGCAGAGTCAAAGAGAGTGACAGATTAGAGGAAGTTACAAGCACAGAACTACCAGAAGGTGGGGGAACTATTTATGCAAAAGACCCCCCCCCCCCGGTATCCCCACTGGGCGAATCAAACAATCAATCCGTAGAAATCAATCAACATGAAATCAATCAATCAATCAAATACGGTTTTTAAAAAGATAATCAATTCATCAATCAGTCAGTCCGTTTAATTAATTAAGAAAGAATTGACATAAGCACACACAAACACAATTAATAATACACGCGCACATACACGCGCGAGCACGCACGCATACACACACTCACACGCACGGTACGCGGGCGCACACACACACACACACACACACACGCTCGCTCGCGTACATACAAACACGCGCGCGCGCGCGCACACACACACAAATACGTGCGCGCACACACACACACACAGTTTCTTTATTGTTGATCGCAAAGGAGTATGTTTTACCACTTTGGAATCTTTAGTTCCTTCGGGTTTTGGGGGGTTTTTTTACGGATGGCTTGATGATGTAAAAAAAAAGTATATTATTTGCTTATTCAATGTTCCATCTGGAAATAAAATTTTGACTTGACTTGACTTGACACACACACACACACACACACACACACACACACACACACACACACACACACACACACACACACACACGCACACGACACACACACACACACACACACACACACACACACACACACACACACACACACACACACACCGTTTCTTTATTGTTGTCCTTTGCCGATCTACGATCGCAAAGGAGTATGTTTTACCACTTTGGAATCTTTAGTTCCTTTGGGGTTTTGGGGGGTTTGTTTACGGATGGCTTGATGAAAAAAAAAGTATATTATTTGCTTATTCAATGTTCCATCTGGAAATAAAATTTTGACTTGACTTGACTTCACACACACACACACACACACACACACACACACACACACACACACACAACACACACACACACACACACACACACACACACACACACACACACACACACACACACACACACACACACACACACCGTTTCTTTATTGTTGTCCTTTGCCGATCTACGATCGCAAAGGAGTATGTTTTACCACTTTGGAATCTTTAGTTCCTTTGGGGT
>CM065713.1:8319150-8336650 GCA_017654935.2 Phymorhynchus buccinoides
TTCTCCTCTCTCTCTCTCTCTCTCTCTCCTGTGGCTCAACCTGGTTAAACATTTGTATTCGTACTCTCTCCTCCTCTCTCCTCTCTCTCCTCCTCTCTCTCTCTCTCTATCTCTCTCTCTGTTTTTTTCTCTCTGCCTCTTCTCTCTCTCTCTCACTCTCTCTTCTCTCTCTCTCTCCCGTCTCTCTATCTCTCAGTCTGATTTTTTCTCATCCTTGTGAAATCCATTTTTTTAAAGTTTCTTTCTCTGTGAAAGAATTTTGTTTTCGCCCGATTCTGTATCACTGAGAAAAGACCAACTCTTATATTAAGAAAAATTGCAGACAAAGAGAACATTTTGATCACATTGTCAAACGGCTGGTGGTTAAAAATCAGGTTGATTAAATTGAATGAAGAAGAAAAATGGTGTTTTGCGTCCTCTCGGTTGCTGGAAAGTGACACATATTTTTTTTTTTTTTTTTTTAGGAAGATGTTTTTTTTTAAGTTTGGGTTCAATACTGGAGGCAATGATATATGAGGCAGTGCAACTCCAGTAAGAATTCTTATTTTGGCCAGGTGTGACTCCCTCTACAAATTCCCCCATATTCAAAACGAAACAAGAGACTTTGAAGCGCAGCCTCGTTTGCCTATGGGGGGGGCATTTGTATGTGGATGTGAATGAAAATCTGTTTAAAAATGTCCTCTGGTTCTGGAACAGACACATATGGGACATTGGTAGATCTATAAAAAGATGGTGTGGAACGATCCTGGAGGCAATGCCCGGAGGCAGTGTAACACCAGGACAGTCCCGAATTTGTAGCTATTTATGGGACATTAGTAAGATATAAAGCAAATGGTGGGAACGATCCTGGAGGCAATGCAATGCCCGGAGGCAGTGCAACACCAGGAAAAGTCCCGTAAATGTTATCAAGGGCATACATCCCATAGCTTGATTTGTATAGATAGAAATGTGTTATCATTTTACGTCCTCCGACCTGCTTAGAGGCACATGTGGGACTTATTTTGTTAGGATGTTATCTTAACTAACTTGTAATGCGGGAATGAATGAAAAATGGTGCTTTACCGTCCTCTCGTGGTCTGCGAACCAGACACATACATATGGGACATTTGAAAATACAAATATGGTGGGAACAATACTGGAGGCAATGCCCGGAGGTAGTGCAACTCCAGTAACGTCCCGATTTTTTTGCAATTTGAATACAGATAGGTGTAGCGGTGACTAACGTGACGCCTCGGTTAAAACCTCATCCTGGCCACGAATGTCGAGTTGCAAGTATATCATCCCACCGAACGAAAGAAATAATGGTGTTTTTACTTCCTCTCGGTCTGGAACAGACACACGTGGGACATTTGGTCGATATAAAGATGGTGGGGAAACGATCCTGGAGGCAATGCCCGAAGGCAATGCAACACCAGTAAAAAGTCCCGATTTTTTTAAACAATACATATAAGTGTGGCAGTAACCACACCTCGGTTAAAAAACCTCATCGGCTATGTGTACTGGCGACCTGTTGTAGTGTGTTGTTTTATATTGTGGTGGGTCACAACCTGGCCAAAACAAACCCACCAGGGACTTAAAATTATCTTGCTGGGATCGTGCAATCTTTAAAAAGATTATCTACTCGGCTAACACACAAATTATCAAAGCGCCTACCCCCAAAAAAAACCCAAGAAAACCGCCTTAATAAATGAAATTTTCCCTATAACTTTGAGCTGAAACTTTCCTATCAAAATTACCGAAACAAAAACAAACAAACAAACAAAATTCACAATTTGTTTTTTTAATTTACCAAGAACAGCAACTCTTTTCAACAGGTTGACTTGACGCCGTGGAAAATTACGTCCCTTGTGTCGGTGGTCCAGTAGTCGCCGTGTAGGGAATCCACGGACTTGAAAATGACCTTTCCTTCTCGATGGTTGCCGATCCGCCTCCATTTGAAGCCCGTGGGGGAGGTGAAGGAGACCCCCTTTCTCACGTAGAGCTCGCCGTCGGAACAAATTCCGTAAACGTTTCCGAAAGCGGAGGAGAGGTAGTTTTCATTTTTTCACCTGGAATCTGGAGACACAACGAAGTGAGGTTGTTGGGCCAAAGCGAAAATTGTGTTTTACGTCCTCTTGGTATGAATCAGACACGTATGGGACATTTGTAACTACAAATATGGTGGGAACAATACTGGAGGCAATGCACGGCGGCAGTACGGCAAAAACCAGTAAAGTCCCGATTTTTTTAAATGAATACAGATAGCTGTAGCGGTGACCCACGCCTCGGTTAAACCTCATCGGCTATGCGTCACATTGGCCACAAATATCCCTTAATTTCGTCTTCTTGCCGTTCGGCCAGGGAGGCATTGTTTTTTTGTCTGTGCCGTCCGTCCGTCCGTCCGGCTATTCGTTCGTTTTTCTCAAAAAAACTGTTAGGTCTATCCATCATCAAATTTGGTATAGCTAGTGTGCCAAGATGCAAGCGTATCCACTGATGTATTTAGTTTTACATTAGGGTCAAGGTCGCGGCGCCACGTTAAGGATGTTGAAGCGCCCGAAAGCACATGAAATCGCTAATATCTCGCGAAGTTTTTGCATGTATTTTTAATGCAGGCTTTTTTTCACAACATTTCTTGATGAATGGTTTATAACACAGTTGTCATGAATTGTTCTTGTGTGCGCATGATCGCGCGCGCATCCAAATCGCGGGTCCTGCAACCCCAAGGCTATATATATAAAAAATAACTATTCAGTTAACTGATGCGTTTTATGTAGGGGAAGACGGGGTAAAAATCGCATGGGCGGGTAAGAAGCTCATATCCAATTTTCTCATGAAATAAATTGAAAATTTCAGTCTAGGACAATTTGCCCCATGAGACGAATTCTAGACATTGGAACGCTCGACTCATTGGGCAAAATGTGAATGAAATTTGATTCTTCAGCCTCCCCATGAGATAATTGGGGTGGGCTTCTTACCCTCCCATGCCCTTTTTACCCCGTCTTCCCCAGTTACGTGCTGTTTTGATGCGTTTTTATGTATGTGTACAGCCGACACATTCCGATTTCTGAGTAGCTCGGCGATGCTGCGAGTGGGCTTTCCAGCCACCCGGCGTTGCAAATTTAGTTTTTTGTTAGTTTGGGTTGGTTGGTGTGGGTTTTTTTTTGACAGGATGCTACTCTTTCATTTTACACTGATTTCAGAGATTTTTTAATTTGACCGGCAGAACTGAAATTCAGGTGTGGTCTTTCATCACCTTCCGCCCAAAATTTTTTTTTAAAAAGGAGAAAACAAGCGCGAAATCGCAATAGTTTGTGGCACGCGGTCTATTTTTACCACTCCAATCATGAGTCACCTCCCCTGGCTTTTCAATAATTTTAATCTGTAAACCAGAATGTTATCTCTGCACCATTTCGTAACTTTTTATATCTTTTGGAAAACATTTAAAAATATGTATCCTACTTATACTCATCGAAAGAAGCACCGCATACTCGTCGTGTCTGTTGTAGTGTCTGTAGTGTACGTATCTAGTTTATTATTTTGTACGCTTTTAAAATACATCATTTTAAAGAGCGGCCTCAATTTGAAGCGTAGCCTCGATTTGATAAGTGCGACGACATTTTGTCAAAATGTGCGACAATTTTGGACAGACAGACAGACAGACAGACCGACCGACCGACAAAGTGAGTTATAGCTTTGTGGGCTTGAGCCACAAAACAAAAAGAAAAAGTGACCACAAGCGATTTGGGGCATTTTGAACTTAGTCTAGTTGTTCTTGACCTGGAAGTTTACACAAGGTAATGTAAAAAATTTACAAGGCTTATCAGACTCAAACTGTCTCTGTCCATCATTTTAAACTGTCTGTCTGTCTGTCTCGGTATATATATATATATATATCTTGCATTGCCTCCTGAATCTTCCGACAGGGCTCTGCCCCTGTACCCTGCCGGAGCCATGGGTCCTATGGACCCCTGCCTTTCAGGTTTTTTTTCATTTTGGGGAGTTGCACCCATGTTTCAATGAAATTATAATGCGCTAAGGATCCGAGGAGGGGACCCTTAAAAACTCGAGATACCGCGTAAATGTCGGACTTTCGCTCGCGATGCGGGTCAAGATACACACTTCGTCTATTTATTCCGCTATGTCAGATTTAAAATTTTGCTTTTGAAAGTTGATTTTGAAGGCAAAATGTTGCTCGCGTGTCTGTTGTTGGCATTATTTTGAAGCTGCGTCACCTGGTCCGACTTGACTGCTTTCCCTTCTTCCTCTTATAATGATTTTTTTACAGCGACTTTCGACGAAGCCTTAACAGACCCTTCCATTACGGCGGAGCTAAAAAGGCTGTATAGTGGTGTAGAGTGGCACAGTGGTATCGCGTTCGCCTTGTGTCAAGTAAACCCGAGTTCGAACCTGGGTACAGGGGAATTTTCCTCTCACTTTGCACTAGGCCTTAACGTGGAGTCTTTCGGATGAGACGATACACCGAGGTCCCGTGTGCCCATGCACTTCATAGTGGCAACGAAAGAGTTTGTCATTTTGGTCAAATTTACCACCCCCCCACCCCCCTCATCAGTCACACAAAAATCGCATGCAAAAAAAATTAAAAATTGTGTGGCGCGCCTCTGGCTGTGACGCGCTCTCCAGGTGGGAGCAACCCGAATTTCACAGAGACGCCTCACTGTGACTATAAAGTACCTAATACCTAATACCCCTAATAAGGCCGCTGCGCGCTATATGTCCGGCAGTAAGGGCAGGCGGAATGTAAACAACACATAACTACTCGGCCTGCTTCTTCAGTGTTTAGCTTCTGTCTGTGTCTGTCTGTCTCTGTTCTGTCTCTAGCCTGTCTGTCTATCTGTCTCCCTGTCTCAGTCTCTACTCTGCCTTTTTTCTGTCTCTTGTCAAGCCTCAAACTCTCTGTCACTGTCAGTCTTATTCTCTCTTTCTCCCTCTGTCATCTGTCTCAATTATCTCTCTGTGCCATCTGTCTCTGTCCTGTCTGTCTGTCTCTCAGTCTGTCTGTCTATCTATTATGTCTCTCGTTTCTCTCTCCCTCCCTTGTCTTTCTTTGTTTGTCTCTCTTTCGCACATTTCTCTTTTCTGTTTGTCTGTGTTTTATGTCTTTATGTCGTTTCATCTCTCTCTCTCTCTCTCTCTCTCTGTCTCTCTCTCTCTCTCTCTCTCTCTCTCTGGCTCCTCTCTCTCTCTCTCTCTCTCTCTCTCTCTCTCTCTCTCTCTCTCCTCCCCCCCCCCCCTTGTCTGTCTGCCTTTCTGTATTTCTCTCTCTTATCTGTCTGTCTCTTGTATGTCTTGTGCTGAATACAGACAGTTTTCTCGGTTTAGATCTAAAAAGTTAGAACCTGGGCACTAATGGTTCGAGTGTGTCGTTGTTGGCTTACCCTGGCTAAACGACTCCAGGGGATCATCCCAACAGCGCGGAAGCCACTGTTGGTAGGGGAAGACGGGGTAAAAAGCCCATGGGCGGGTAAGAAGCCCATGCCAATTATCTCATGAAATGAAGCAAATTTCAGTCTCATTTTGCCCATGAGACGATGCGTTAATGTCTAGCATTCGTCTCATGGGCAAATGTGACTGACATTTGCTTTTATTTCATGAGATAATTGGCATGGGCTTCTTACCCGCCCATGGGCTTTTTAACCCGTCTTCCCCTACTGTCAGTGCTTCAGCCACGGATGAGAACATAGGTACGTGTGTGTGTGACCGGTTTTTTTGTTATTAACCCCGCCACGTGGGCGGGCAGCCGCACGCCGACTTCGGGGGATTTTGGAGACTGGTGGCGTTATGCTAGGAGCTTGTCATGGCTTAATAGACCCACCACGTCACGTGTCAAAATCACGTTTTTTCACGTGTTTTTCCTCTTATAGCTTGTAAGAAATCTTAAGAATCTTCCTAGCACTAAGAGGGAATGTGACACGTGACGTGTTTTTTTAAAAAGACATCCCCGCACGACTAGGCATGAGCATAGCAACATTTTGATGTAGCCTTGGGTGTTCTAGCCTATGTCAATTGGTCTGACACAGCCTTAAAGAACCCACCAGATCACGTGTCAAAATCACGGGTTTCACGTGTTTTCCCTCTAATTACAGCTGGTAAGAAATCTTGGTTTGACTCCCATAAAAATGCCCCCCCCAAAAAAAACCCAAACGAAACATCATTTTAAAAAGAGCAGCCTCAATTTGAAGTTGGGGCATTTGTATGTGGGTCACAGCTACCCAGAAAAAAACAAAGGGACTTAATCGTGGTGGGTCAGTGTGTCTTTCATTTAATGAGGCTTTATACTACTCCTTGCCGACACGAAAGGGCGATAATTTTAGGTCCGAACTGCCGATGCCCCCCTGGTGACGAGTCAGGAGCAGATAATCTTCTGTGGCTACATACCTCTAGTTCCTGACAGGCAAGGGCGATAATCTTAAGTAGGTGGCGCTCGCATTTGAGGTCGCGAGACAGGGACAGATCATTTTCGGCATAAAGTTTGATTAAGCCAAGGCGAATGGTTCGCGTGTTACACGATTTAGATCCCCAGATTCAATGAACAACAGAACAAAGGAAAAATACTGATATTATAGTACACCCCTCGCAGAGGCATAAATACATACAATGCATCATAATATGAGACATTATGCATAATGAAGCACGTGACGCCTTACCTGCAGCCAACCGCTGCCCTCCGCCTCATAATCTCCGTAAGTGTCGACCCGGAAGTAGACCTCATCGAGGGGGTCAACGGCCCAGACCCCGGATGTTCCTGCAGAAATCTGGCGAAATTTGCCTTGAATTTGCTTCCAGTTTTCGCCTTGGGGTTTGGATTTTGTTATTCCTGTTAGGAAAGGAAAAAAGAAAGAAAGGGAACAAGATATATCTTTTTCTGCATCATGCATCATGTGGGGCCCGGGTGCCCCAGGCTGAACCGGGGCACAAAACGATCGTGCGCGATGACTTACTTAGGGGAAGACGGGGTAAAAAGCGCATGGGCGGGTAAGAAGCCCACCCCAATTATCTCATGAAATGAAGCAAATTTCAGTCTCATTTTGCCCATGAGACGAGCGTTAATTTCTAGCATTCGTCTCATGGGCAAATGTGACTGAAATTTTCTTTATTTCGTGAGATAATTGGTGTGGGTTTCTTACCCGCCCATGCGCTTTTACCCCGTCTCCCCCTACTTACTTCTTCTATCTTATATTTCACTAAAATTTTACTCCCCCCCTCCACCACCTACTTCTACTTGAATGAAAGTGTGTTTTACGTCCTCTCGACCCGGGTAGGGGCACATGACCTACTTCTCCCACTTCAAACTTCAAGTCTGTTAAAATACCCAGCCAATCCCTCTCTTCATAGGGTAAGACGGGGTAAAAAGCCCATGGGCGGGTAAGAAGCCCATGCCAATTATCTCATGAAATAAAGAAAATTTCAGTCAAAATTTGCCCATGAGACGAACGCTAAACATTAACACTCGTCTCATGGGGCAAAATGTGACTGAAATTTGCTTCATTTCATGAGATTATTGGCATGGGCTTCTTACCCGCCCATGGGCTTTTTACCCCGTCTTCCACCTATCTCTCGAATTATCATTCTAAACAACAAACACTTATTTATTATCTAATATCTTTCTCAAATCATATCATATCCCATGCTGCGCATCTTCGTCTTTGAACCACCTGTATAATTATGTCAATAATTGCCGATAATGCATGGGTGCAACTTTTCCTGGTATACAAGGATTTCCTGTTTTTCAATGTTACCAGAAAAGGAAGTTCCTTTTTTTTTAAATTTGTCAAACAAGATCTTTGTGTGTCTACTGTATTTTTCAAACGCTTTAACAATAAGCGTTTGTATAAACTGTGGAAAAAATCCAACTAAAATACCTTCATAGGGGAAGACGGGGTAAAAAGCGCATGGGCGGGTAAGAAGCCCACCCCAATTATCTCATGAAATGAAGCAAATTTCAGTCTCATTTTGCCCATGAGACGAGCGTTAATGTCTAGCATTCGTCTCATGGGCAAATTTGACTGAAATTTTCTTTATTTCATGAGATAATTGGGGTGGGCTTCTTACCCGCCCATGCGCTTTTTACCCCGTCTTCCCTAACTAAATTTTTGATTCAGCTGCAGGGGGACATTACCCCTGGACCCCGGCCTTTCAGGGTTGTTTTCATTTTGTGTAGTTGCACCCATGGTTAAAATGGAAGGTGGACATTACTGGAAGAAGAACAACAACAAGAAGGAAAAAGAGAGGGCAAAACTTTGGAAAGGGGTAAGCCGGTAACGTTCGAGACGTGACAGCATCAATTTTGTTTTTATATATATAAAGGAAAGGTGACACTTGTGATCATCAAATTTGGAAATAAATTTAAGAAAAACACCTACATATTTTCAAAGTAGGGAGAGAGAGAGAGAAAAAAACTAACAAAACAACGAACCAACGAACAAAAAGCGGATACATGCAATCGCATTGTCCATCTTCCATCTGGGGCAGAGGACAAATAAGAACAAGATGATGATGATGAAGAAGACGATGAAGAACAAGATGATGATGATGACATGGAAGAAGAGGAGGAGGAGGAGGAATAAAAAGAAGCAGAAATATTTTTGAACTAAGTGATACACCACCTCACACACACACACATTGAAGCGATTCTGCGCAGTTGTTCATAAAGTATCCTTGGGACAGACAAAAAACAACAACACAGAAAGCAAAACTGCAACAAACTTATACTCCTTTGCCCTCTAGTCTGAGGTCGGGCAAGGGACATTAAAAGGGGACCCTGACGGATGACCTTTTGCAAGAAACACGTCGAGATCACCAGAAAGACAGCCTTTTCAAGGATCGGAACACTCACTTTGCTCTGGTTTCCTAGAAATTAAACCGTCAAAACGGCGATTCCTCCTTTGCGGAGATGCCGGAGAGAGTAGCCATTTTGGATGGGGTGGGTGGAGGTCACTCATTGTGGTTGAAGCGGTTTTCTTTTTTTGTAGTGCAGTAAAAAAAAAAAAGGAGCCATTTCCTTTGTTGTGAGCAAAACTCCTTTAGATAAACTTGTATAACATAAATAAATAAAAAATATAAAAAGGCTTGTATTGCGAAAATTTCGTGCAAACGATTTGGTCTAAGCGCAGGCGGCCATTAGAAAAGAGACGGCACATGCCTTCTCTTTGGGTGATAGACTTCCAGCACCTCCGCCAAGGAGGAATCGCCGATTTGACGGTTTGATTTCTAGGAAACCAGAGCAGAGTGAGTGTTGCAATTTCTGTAAAGGGTGTTTTCCTGGTGATCTGGACGTGTTTCTTTCAAAAACTCATCCGTGAGGGTGCCCCTTTAAAATTGAATAGATATACAATATAAACTGCCACTAACCTGTTCGAATATAGACAAAATGAATAAGACATCGTCGTTGACACTCAGTCCTCACACGCGTTGACTGTGACGACGACGACGACGACGACGAAGAGAAAGAAGCAGAAGAAAACGAAGGACAAGATGATGTTGATGATGATGAGGGTGATTGATGATGAGGAGGAGGAGGAGGAGGAGGAGGGAAAAGAAGAAGAAGAAGAAATGTTGACTTTCTTTTGTTTTGACGACGACGAAGAAGAAGAGGAAGAAGAAGATGGTGATGATGGTGATGGTGAAGAGAAGGAGGAGGAAGAAGAAGAAGAAGAAGATGATGATGATGGTGATGGTGAAGAGAAGGAGGAGGAAGAGGAAGAAGAAGATGATGATGATGGTGAAGAGAAGGAGGAGGAAGAAGAAGAAGAAGAAGAAGGTGATGATGATGGTGATGGTGAAGAGAAGGAGGAGGAAGAGGAAGAGGAAGAAGAAGATGATGATGATGGTGATGGTGAAGAGAAGGAGGAGGAAGAGGAAGAAGAAGATGATGATGATGCTGATGGTGAAGAAGAAGGAGGAAGAAGAAGAAGAGGAAGAAGAAGATGATGATGATGGTGATGGTGAAGAGAAGGAGGAGGAAGAGGAAGAAGAAGAAGATGATGATGGTGATGGTGAAGAGAAGGAGGAAGAAGAAGAAGAGGAAGAAGAAGATGATGATGGTGAAGAGAAGGAGGAGGAAGAGGAAGAAGAAGAAGATGATGATGGTAATGGTGAAGAGAAGGAGGAGGAAGAAGAAGATGATGATGATGGTGATGGTGAAGAGAAGGAGGAAGAAGAAGAAGAAGAGAAGAAGAAGATGATGATGATGGTGATGGTGAAGAGAAGGAGGAGGAAGAAGAAGAGGAAGAAGAAGATGATGATGAAGGTGATGGTGAAGAGAAGGAGGAGGAAGAAGAAGATGATGATGGTGATGGTGAAGAGAAGGAGGAGGAAGAAGAAGAGGAAGAAGAAGATGATGATGATGGTGATGGTGAAGAGAAGGAGGAGGAGGAAGAAGAAGAGAAGAAGAAGAAGATGATGATGATGGTGATGGTGAAGAGAAGGAGGAGGAAGAAGATGATGATGGTGATGGTGAAGAGAAGGAGGAGGAGAAGAAGAAGAGAAGAAGAAGAAGATGATGATGATGGTGATGGTGAAGAGAAGGAGGAGGAAGAAGAAGAGGAAGAAGAAGATGATGATGATGGTGATGGTGAAGAGAAGGAGGAGGAAGAAGAAGAGGAAGAAGAAGATGATGATGATGGTGATGGTGAAGAGAAGGAGGAGGAAGAAGATGATGATGGTGATGGTGAAGAGAAGGAGGAGGAAGAAGAAGAGGAAGAAGAAGATGATGATGATGGTGATGGTGAAGAGAAGGAGGAGGAAGAAGAAGATGATGATGATGATGATGATGTGATGGTGAAGAGAAGGAGGAAGAAGAAGAAGAAGAAGATGATGATGGTGATGGTGAAGAGAAGGAGGAGGAAGAAGAAGAGGAAGAAGAAGATGATGATGATGGTGATGGTGATGGTGAAGAGAAGGAGGAGAAGAAGAAGAGGAAGAAGAAGATGATGATGATGGTGATGGTGAAGAGAAGGAGGAGGAAGAAGAAGAGGAAGAAGAAGATGATGATGATGGTGATGGTGAAGAAGAGGAGGAGGAAGAGAAAGAAGAAGATGATGATGATGGTGATGGTGAAGAGAAGGAGGAGGAAGAAGAAGAGGAAGAAGAAGATGATGATGATGGTGATGGTGATGGTGAAGAGAAGGAGGAGGAAGAAGAAGAGGAAGAAGAAGATGATGATGATGGTGATGGTGAAGAGAAGGAGGAGGAAGAAGAAGATGATGATGATGGTGATGGTGAAGAGAAGGAGGAGAAGAAGATGATGATGGTGATGGTGATGGTGAAGAGAAGGAGGAGAGGAAGAAGAAGAGGAAGAAGAAGATGATGATGATGGTGATGGTGAAGAGAAGGAGGAGGAAGAGGAAGAAGAAGATGATGATGATGGTGATGGTGTGAAGAGAAGGAGGAGGAAGAGGAAGAAGATGATGATGATGGTGATGGTGAAGAGAAGGAGAGGAGGAAGAGGAAGAAGATGATGATGATGGTGATGGTGAAGAGAAGAGGAAGAAGAAGAAGAAGAAGAAGAGATGATGATGGTGATGGTGAAGAGAAGGAGGAGGAAGAAGAAGAGGAAGAAGAAGATGATGATGATGGTGAAGAGAAGGAGGAGGAAGAGGAAGAAGAAGATGATGATGGTGATGGTGAAGAGAAGGAGGAGGAAGAAGAAGAGGAAGAAGAAGATGATGATGATGGTGATGGTGAAGAGAAGGAGGAGGAAGAAGAAGATGATGATGATGATGATGGTGATGGTGAAGAAGAAGGAGGAAGAAGAAGAAGAAGAAGAAGATGATGGTGATGGTTGAAGAGAAGGAGGAGGAAGAAGAAGAGGAAGAAGAAGATGATGATGGTGATGGTGAAGAGAAGGAGGAGGAAGAAGAAGAGGAAGAAGAAGATGATGGTGATGGTGAAGAGAAGGAGGAGGAAGAAGAAGAGGAAGAAGAAGATGATGATGATGGTGATGGTGAAGAGAAGGAGGAGGAAGAAGAAGAAGAAGAAGAAGAAGATGATGATGATGGTGATGGTGAAGAGAAGGAGGAGGAAGAAGAAGAAGAGGAAGAAGAAGATGATGATGATGGTGATGGTGAAGAGAAGGAGGAGGAAGAAGAAGAAGAAGAAGAAGAAGAAGATGATGATGATGGTGATGAGTGAAGAGAAGGAGGAGGAAGAAGAAGATGATGATGATGGTGATGGTGAAGAAGAAGGAGGAGGAAGAAGAAGAAGAAGAAGAAGAAGATGATGATGATGGTGATGGTGAAGAGAAGAGGAGGAAGAAGAGGAAGAAGAAGATGATGATGATGGTGATGGTGAAGAGAAGGAGGAAGAAGAAGAAGAAGAAGAAGATGATGATGGTGATGGTGAAGAGAGAAGGAGGAGGAAGAAGAAGAGGAAGAAGAAGATGATGGTGATGGTGATGGTGAAGAGAAGGAGGAGGAAGAAGAAGAGGAAGAAGAAGATGATGATGATGATGTGATGGTGAAGAGAAGGAGGAGGAGAAGAAGAAGATGATGATGGGTGATGGTGATGGTGAAGAGAAGGAGGAGGAAGAAGAAGAGGAAGAAGAAGATGATGATGATGGTGATGGTGAAGAGAAGGAAGAAGAAGAAGAGATGATGATGATGGTGATGGTGAAGAGAAGGAGGAGGAAGAAGAAGATGATGGTGAAGAGAGGAGGAGGAAGAAGAAGAAGAGGAAGAAGAAGATGATGATGATGGTGATGGTGAAGAGAAGGAGGAGGAAGAAGAAGAGGAAGAAGAAGATGATGATGATGGTGATGGTGAAGAGAAGGAGGAGGAAGAAGAAGATGATGATGATGGTGATGGTGAAGAGGAAGGAGGAGGAAGAAGAAGAGGAAGAAGAAGATGATGGTGATGGTGAAGAGAAAGGAAGAGGAAGAAGAAGAGGAAGAAGAAGGTGATGGTGAAGAGAAGGAGGAGGAAGAAGAAGAGGAAGAAGAAGATGATGGTGATGGTGATGGTGAAGAGAAGGAGGAGGAAGAAGAAGAGGAAGAAGAAGATGATGGTGATGGTGATGGTGAAGAGAAGGAGGAGGAAGAAGAAGAAGAGAAGAAGAAGAAGAAGAAGATGATGGTGATGGTGAAGAGAAGGAGGAGGAAGAAGAAGAGGAAGAAGAAGATGATGGTGATGGTGATGGTGAAGAGAAGGAGGAGGAAGAAGAAGAAGGAAGAAGAAGATGATGATGGTGATGGTGAAGAGAAGGCCAAGGAAGAAGAAGAGATGAGGATGATGATGGTGATGATGAAGAAGAGGAGGAGGAAGAAGAAGAGGAAGAAGAAGATGATGGTGATGGTGAAGAGAAGGAGGAGGAAGACGAAGAGGAAGAAGAAGATGATGATGGTGATGGTGAGAGAAGGAGGAGGAAGAAGAAGAGGAAGAAGAAAGATGAGTGGTGATGGTGATGGTGAAGAGAAGGAGGAGGAAGAAGAAGAAGAAGAAGATGATGATGATGGTGATGGTGAAGAGAAGGAGGAGGGAAGAAGAAGAGGAAGAAGAAGATGATGGTGATGGTGATGGTGAAGAGAAGGAGGAGGAAGAAGAAGATGATGATGATGGTGATGGTGATGGTGAAGAGAACGGAGGAGGAAGAAGAAGAGGAAGAAGATGATGATGATGGTGATGGTGAAGAGAAGGAGGAGGAAGAAGAAGAAGATGATGATGGTGATGTGTGAGGAGAAGGAGGAGAGAAGAAGAAGAGGAAGAAGAAGATGATGATGGTGGTGATGGTGATGTGTTGAGAGAGGAGGAGGAAGAAGAAGAAGAGGAAGAAGATGATGATGATGGTGATGGTGAAGAGAAGGAGGAGGAAGAAGAAGAGGAAGAAGAAGATGATGGTGATGGTGAAAAGAGAAGGAGGAAGAAGATGATGGTGATGGTGAAGAGAAGGAGGAGGAAGAAGAAGAAGAAGAAGATGATGATGATGGTGATGGTGAAGAGAAGGAGGAGGAAGAGGAAGAAGAAGATGATGATGATGGTGATGGTGAAGAGAAGGAGGAGGAAGAAGAAGAGGAAGAAGAAGATGATGATGATGGTGAAGAGAAGGAGGAGGAAGAGGAAGAAGAAGAAGATGATGATGGTGATGGTGAAGAGAAGGAGGAGGAAGAAGAAGAGGAAGAAGAAGATGATGATGATGATGGTGATGGTGAAGAAGAAGGAGGAGGAAGAAGAAGAAGAAGTAGAAGAAGAAATGTTGACTTTATTTCGTTTTGACGACGACGAAGAAGAAGAAGATGAAGATGAACAAGATTATGATGATAATGATGATGGAGATGATGATGATGATGATGATGATGATGATGAAGAGAAGGAGGAGGAAGAAAAAGAAGAAGAAATGTTGACTTTATTTCGTTTTGACGACGACGACGAAGAAGAAGAAGATGAAGAGGAACAAGATGATGATGATGATGATGATGATGATGATGATGATGATGATGATGATGATGAAGAGGAGGAGGAAGAAGAAGAAGAAGAAATGTTGACTTTATTTTTGTTTTTACAAAGAAGAAAAACGAAGCAGACGATGAAGAAGAACAAGATTATGATGATGATGATGATGATGATGATGATGATGGTGATGAAGATGATGAAGAGGAGGAGGAAGCAGAAGAAGAAGAAATGTTGACTTTATTTCGTTTTGACGACGACGAAGAAGAAGATGAAGAGGAACAAGATGATGATGATGATGATGAGGAGGAGGAGGAGGAGGAGGAGGCGGAGGAGGAAGCAGAAGCTCTCGTATGCTAAAGAACAAGGTCTCGACATCACAAAAGTCATGTAGCCTACAATGCCCAAATCCAAATAACTTATAATGTTGACTTTATTTCGTTTTGACGAAGAAGAAGAAGAAGAAGAAGAAGACGATGATGATTATGATGATAATGATGATGATGATGATGATGAAGAGGAGGAGGAAGAAGAAGAAGAAGAAATATTGACTTTATTTCGTTTTGACGACAACGAAGAAGCCGATGAAGAAGAATATGATCATGATGTTGATGATGAAGATTTATTTTTGAATATCATTTCAATGCAAACGGCAACTAACCTGTTCGAATGAAGACGTCGTCGTTGGCGCTCACCCCCCAGACGTGTCGGTTGGGGCTGGCTGTGATGTGCTTGAGTTCGCCATCTTGCCTCGCCCATTCTGTACCCATTGGACTGGTGGGATAAATCAATCGATCAAATCAATCAGTGAGCTCAATCAATTAATCAATCAATTAATTAATTCGCCATCTTGCCTCGCCCATTCTGTACCCATTGGACTGGTGGGAGAAATTAATCAAATCAATCGATCAATCAGCTCAATCAATAAAGCAATTAATCAATCAATAAATCAATCAAATCAATCAAGCAGTCAGCTCAATCAATCAATCAATCAATCAATCGGTCAGCTCAATCAATTAATCAGTCAATCAATCAATTAATTAATAAAAACAAATCAGCCAATTGATAAATTAATCGATCTATCGATCAGTCTGGATCAACCCCTCAATATAAATTAATTAATCAAACAATCTTTCTTCTTCTTCTTCTTCGATCGCTCAGACAGTTTCCTGTCAATAGTGAGCGCAGATGCGCCGTGCTGCCGTTATGCGCCTAAGTAAGAAATAATAATTAGGCCCAGCATGTCCGACTTTCCTTTGGCTGGAGGAAATATTTTTGAAAAGAAAAGGCAGGAGAATGGACCATAAAGGACAGAAAGATAGTAGATGACATCAAGCAAAGGGGAAAAGGCAGAGTCAAAGAGAGTGACAGATTAGAGGAAGTTACAAGCACAGAACTACCAGAAGGTGGGGGAACTATTTATACAAAAGACCCCCCCCCCCGGTATCCCCACTGGGCGAATCAAACAATCAATCCGTAGAAATCAATCAACATGAAATCAATCAATCAATCAAATACGGTTTTTAAAAAGATAATCAATTCATCAATCAGTCAGTCCGTTTAATTAATTAAGAAAGAATTGACATAAGCACACACAAACACAATTAATAATACACGCGCACATACACGCGCGAGCACGCACGCATACACACACTCACACACGCACGGTACGCGGGCGCACACACACACACACACGCTCGCTCGCTCGCGTACATACAAACATGCGCGCGCGCACGCACACACACACAAATACGTGCGCGCACACACACACACACACACACACACCACTTTGGAACGCACGGATGGCTTGATCAAAAGCACGTTCCATCTGGAAATAAAATTTTGACACTTGACACACACACACGCACACACACACACACACACACACGCGCGCGCGCGCACGTACACACACACACACACTCTCTCACACACACACACACACACACACACACACACACACACACACCGTTTCTTTATTGTTGTCCTTTGCCGATCTACGATCGCAAAGGAGTATGTTTTACCACTTTGGAATCTTTAGTTCCTTTGGGGTTTTGGGGGGTTTGTTTACGGATGGCTTGATGAAAAAAAAGTATATTATTTGCTTATTCAATGTTCCATCTGGAAATAAAATTTTGACTTGACTTGACTTGACACACACACACACACACACACACACACACACACACACACACACACACACACACACACACACACACACACACACACACACACACACACACACACACACACACACACCGTTTCTTTATTGTTGTCCTTTGCCGATCTACGATCGCAAAGGAGTATGTTTTACCACTTTGGAATCTTTAGTTCCTTTGGGGTTTTGGGGGGTTTGTTTACGGATGGCTTGATGAAAAAAAAGTATATTATTTGCTTATTCAATGTTCCATCTGGAAATAAAATTTTGACTTGACTTGACTTGACACACACACACACACACACACACACACACACACACACACACACACACACACACACACAGAGAGAGAGAGAGTAGGGGAAGACGGGGTAAAAAGCGCATGGGCGGGTAAGAAGCCCACCCCAATTATCTCATGAAATTAAGCAAATTTCAGTCTCATTTTGCCCATGAGACGAGCGTTAATGTCTAGCATTCGTCTCATGGGCAAATTTGACTGAAATTTTCTTTATTTCATGAGATAATTGGGGTGGGCTTCTTACCCGCCCATGCGCTTTTTACCCCGTCTTCCCCTATATAATGCTCACTTGTCTATAGTGATGCCTGCTCTGCAATAGACGTGGTTGTCTGGGCTCACTCCCCATACAACATTTGTTCCCACATCCAGCTGCTTGAGATTGACACCTGTGCACATCCAAACAAACACACACATACACACACACACACACACACACACACACACACACACACACACACACACACACACACACACACACACACACACACACACACACACACACACACACACACACACACACGTTGGTATGTGTATGTGTAAGACGGGGTAAAAAGCCCATGGGCGGGTAAGAAGCCCATGCTAATTATCTCATGAAATAAAGCAAATTTCAGTCAAATTTGCCCATGAGACGAATGCTAAACATTAACACTCGTCTCATGGGCAAAA
>CM065713.1:8349150-8351385 GCA_017654935.2 Phymorhynchus buccinoides
ACCGTTTTTTTAACTGCAAACTGAAAGTAAGTTTTTTTCTTAGAAATAACGCATTCGGTTTTCAGAGGATTGGACTTCAGACTATTTTCGAAAAACAACACTGATTCTCAACGCAGATTGGATGTTTGTAAACCAAGAGTGGGGTCTAGTTGTGCATAAGTATTATAGTGAACGAAAAAAAAAAGTAGTTATTTTTAGACGGAACTACTTCACTTGAATGTTGAGTGTTGAGTTAGAGTGTGTGCGTTGTGTCATAAGTCATACAGGGGTTTCTGTGTGTCTCTTGTGTGTGTGTGTGTGGTGTGTGAGACGTGTGTGTGTGCCCATGCACTTAGCATACGTTAAAAAACCCAGTGTGTGTGTGTGTGTGTGTGTGTGTGTGTGGGTGTGTGTGTGTGTGTGTGTGGGAGTGTGTGTGACTATGTGTAATACCTGTATGTGTGTGACGTCGTCACGTATCGCGTATACGTGTGGCTAGGCCCGTGCGTGCGGATGTGTGTTTTTGTAAGAAACACGTCCAGATCAACAAGAAAATTTTACAGATGACAAATAAATATGTGTTTGCATAGGTGAAACTAGTGATGCGAGTACTGGTTAAAAAAACGCGGTTCGGTAAAACCGGTTTTTAGACCAAATCGTTTAAACAACAGCAAAGCGGAAAGAGCGCAACACGAAAACCGGTTCTAAAAGTTTTGAACCGGTTCTCAACTCTATTAATCAGTGTTGTCCCTCTTCAGTCTGGGGCCTTGACGGCCCTTTTACCGCAGTTTTCAGAGGATTGGACTTCTGACTATTCTGATGCCTGCCCGAACACGAGCCTGAGAAAATAACTTTTCTTCTTTTTGTTTTGTATCGGATATTTTATTCGCTTCGTGTTTTGGGGTCTAGTATGTGTGCATAATTATTATAGTGAACGGGGAAAAGAAATAGTTATTTTTTCGTTTAAAAAAAAAAGTTCCCCCACCTTCTGGAAGTTCTGTGCTTGTCATGTCTTCTAATCTGCCACTCTCTTTGACTCTGCCTTTTTCTCCTTTGCTTTTTTTTATCATCCGCGTTATTCGCGCGGCGACCGTTATCTAGAGAAACTAGACCCAGTAGGGGCTTAGCGCGTGATATTCTTTTTTGGGGGTAGTGAGAGAGAGAGGGGGGATCATCTCACCTCTCTCTCTCTCTCTCTCTCTCTCTCTCTCTCTCTCTCTCTCTCTCTCTCTCTCTCTCTCTCTCTCTCTCTCTATCTCTCTCTCACTACCCCCCAACTAAGAATATCACGCGCTAAGCCCCTACTGGTTTGATTGCCCCCTGGCGGTCAAACCAGCGTCCTAACCGAAAAAGCTAAAGTTTAAAACTGACACCCTTTGTTTTGGGGGGAACTAGCTATGCACCAATAGGCCTATTTTAATTTTAAAGGGGCACCCTGATGGATGAGATTTTTGTGCAAGAAACACTGTCAAGATCAACAGAAAGACAGCCTTTTCAAGGATAGGAACACTCGCTTTGCTCTGGTTTCCTAGAAGTCAAACCGTGAAAACGGCGATTCCTCCTTGGTGGAAGTGCCGGAGAGAGACGTCATTTTGGCTTGGGGTGGGTGGAGGCCACTGATTGTGGCTGAAGCTTTTTTTTCTTCTTTGTAGTGCAGTTTTTAAAAAATTTGGAGCGATTTTTTTTGTTGTGGGCAAAACTCCTTTATGTAAACTGTATGAAATTTTAAAAATAAAAATATATAAAAACCCTTGCATTGTGGAAATTGCGTGCAAACGATTTGGTCTAAACTCAGGCGGCCATTAGAAAGAATTTGACTTCCAGTACCTCCGTCAAGGAGAGGAATCGCCGATTTGACGGTTTGATTTCGGCAGCGATTTAATGCTCCCCCAAAATAGATGATTTTGACCCAAAAAAACAGATGCTTGTGGCAAAAGAAAAGACCATCTAACCTTAACCCTATCCCTAACCCTAACCCTAACCCTATCCCTATCCACGGAAAGAACCAAGAAATAGAGCAGGAGGGTGTAAATCTACATATTTGCCGAGAAATCGATGTACAAAGCCATGCACTTATACTATTTTTTTGCTGGAACCATTCCTTTTTTTGGTTGATAAATTTTAAGTCTTTGATTTCTAGGAAACCAGAGCAAAGTGAGTGTTGCGATTTCTGTAAAAGGGTGTTTTCCTGATGATCTTGACGAGTGGTGTGTTTTTTCTTCACAAAAACTCATCTGTCAGGGTGCCCCTTTAACC
>CM065713.1:8351885-8359385 GCA_017654935.2 Phymorhynchus buccinoides
CAATCACCCCCCCCCCCCATTTCCACCCACCCCCCCCCAACTGATGTGCCCTATCATCTACTCCCCCCCGTTTTTTCGATGATCGCGCTATTCGTCAAATATCCTATATCATAATTCTGACATAGGAGTCATTCTATAACCTAGAATAAAATTCTATAACCTAGAATGTTTTGTCTGTTTTTATAGAAATAAAACCAAAATGCTTATTCTGCTATAGAATAATCTGTCTTATAGGAAGACTTTACTCATAAACGTTTTTTCATAATGAAAATCTCTCCCTATAGAATATCCCACAATTTTATAGAAGCATCAGAACATATAAAATAATTATTCTTTGGAAGCAATCTATATTTAGAATGCCTTCTTATAATACATGAATCATGGGAAGGAGCTACGTCTGCTTCAGGTGAGCCCAACATTTGGATGCGTAAAAGAATAATAAACATCATTAATCAAAGTAATTAGTTTTGTTCCACCCTCTCCTCTCTCTCTCGTCTCTCTCTCCTTCTACTCTCCTCTCTCTCTCTCTGTCTCTCCTCTCTCTCCTCTCTCCTCTCTCCTCTCTCTGCCTCTCTCTCTCTCGCTCCTCTCGTCTCTCTCCTCTCTCTCTCTCTTCTCCGTTTCATTTCTCTTTTTATATATGTATTCTGTCAGAGGGCTGGATTAACAAAAGCTGTTAATTGCTTACCCTTTACCCTCTATAATAAAATTCAATCAATCTCAATCATCGTCTCTCTCTCGTCTCTCTCTCTCTTTATCTCTCTCGCTCTCTCTCATCACTACGCCAACTAAGCATATCGCTTGATAAGACCCTAGTAGTTTGGATGCCCCCTGGGCGGTAAATCCGCGTCATAAGTGTGACCATTGTAAAAAGTCGAGTTGGAAAGCCCTAGGTTGGTAAAAGTGCCATATGTGAAAAGTCCGTGTGGAAACGACCTATGGTGGAAAATTGCGGGTGTAAAAATTCGTGGGAAAAATCCTGAAAATCATCGAATAAACACCCACATAAAAACAATGACAGGCATCAAGAGCACCCCGCCCTACACACACACAACACACACACCACACACACGCACGCACGCACGGAAGCAACGGCACGCAGACAAAACAACGCACACGCACACGCACACGCACAACCACACACACACACACCGACCATAAACCGAACATAATAAAGATAACCCTCTCTCTCTCGAGACTCTCTCTCTCTCTCTCTCTCTCTCTCCCTCCTCTCTCTCTCTCCCCCCCTCTCCTCTCTCTCTCTCTCCTCTCTCTCTCTCTCTCTCTCTCCTCTCTCTACTCTCCTCCCTCTCCTCTCTCTCTCTCTCTTCTCTTTCTCTCATAATTATGTTATTTCATATACATATCATTTCCTGGAAGATAGATAATGTTTATATTCAGAACTTTTTTTTTCTGTTACTAAAGTTTGTTTATTCTTTGTTTGTTGGTTTCTTGAATATATAGGATCTACGTTGTATTTGTAAAGTTTAATTGTGAACATGTACATTAATTCCTACCCCCCCACCCCCCCACCTCACTCCCCTTTGTTTCCCTGGACGTAGTGCAAGATTTGTTAGCTGAATGTTGTTATATGTAAGACGTGTATTATAACGTATTCAGAGATGCATTTTTGTATTTGTCTCGCCGCTGGACGCTGTGCCGCCCGCTGGGTCTCCCCGAGCAAAAAACAGCAATTAAAAAGCTCCCCCCTCCCCCCCACACCCCGCCACCCCCCTCCCCCCACCTGCGTGCGCTTCTTGACCCTTCCAACGGAAGTGTCGACATGTTTGTCAGATTTGTGTGTAAACAGCATCGATCTGGCATTTTTCAAATAAAAGGTCAGGACTAAGATGGCGGTCTCTTCTCCCATTTTTTTTTTTTTTTTAATAAGGGAGCGCCCTTGTTGCCGGATATGTACCCGGACACGTGTATAGTACAAGCCATTAAATTCCTTTGTCCAAAAAGTCAAACCGAATTATGGCTGATGGGCTACCTATGTATAAAGTCCACGGAACCGCGAACTCGCCGAACCGGTGCAGTCCAGAGTCGAACAGCCGAAACGCCGGAAGTGAGGTGTGATGATGTTTTGAGCGTTATCTATACTGGCGATGCTTTATTGAGTAACATCGTGTTATGGTGTTATTGTGTTTGGCAAAATCAAAGTGTCCCCCTCCCCCCCCCCCCCTTCCTCTTAAATCACTTTGGACATAGTTACTTTAATTTGTGGTGAGTATTTGGAGTGCAAAAACCAAGCTATTTTTTTGCCATAAAACTATTTACACCAAAACTCTACACTCTGCTTTCAGTAGTCATATTCACATTCGTTTCACTTCATATTTCAAAGATGTTGCACATATTAGTCCCCGAGCCGAAGGTTTTGATTGTTTTTGTCTGGTCCGTCCGTCCTTGACGTCGGGTCCGTCAGTCCGTCCGGCGTCATCCTTCCGTCCGGCTCCGGCTATTTCATCCGTTTTTCTCAAAAAACTATTCAGTCTATCATCATCAAATTCTTGCAGTTCTATACTAGTGTGCAGAGATGCAAGCTAGCCACTGAGGTATTTAGTTTTACATTAATGTCAGGGTTGCGCCAGTTACGGGGTTCAAACCCGCGAAAAACATAATCGCTAATATCTAGCGACCTTTTACATGTATTTCAATGCAGTTTTATTCACAACATTTCTTGGTAGTTGTTGCTTTTGTTATGTATCATTTTTTCGAACCCCCTCCCCCCCCCCCACCGCAACACAAACTCCACCCACCCCACCCTGACGCACGTTGCTATGTCTGTAATCACTCTTTCATTGCAAACGTTGCAAATGTTGTTGTTTATGTATTTGTTAGTAACCCCCTTCCCACTCTCCCACCCAACCCAACGTACCTTCCTATGTCTCTTTGTGCTTTGTACTCACCATATATTTGTTGTTTCATAATTCATGTTGTGTGTGTGTGTCTTCCCTCTCTTCATCTCTCCATCTCTGTCTGTCTAGCCTAGCTTTGGTACTCTGTGTGTGTCTGTTAATATACCTATCGTTGTCTTTATTTTTTAATTTTTTAATCTAACTCACTCGCGCTTTTGATTTCACTCTCTCTTTCTCTCTATCTCTGTATGCCATTTGTTTTATCGCCTACCTCCTCCATTCACCCTCTACAAACAGATCGTCATGTGTTCATCTTCAAGACAAAATTTTTTTTCTTTGACGTCGTTTATCATTTTTATCTTCATCTTGTTGTATTGATATGTAGCGTTTTAAGTGTTTTTCAGCAGTTCGATTGTTAATGTATCTGTTCTGCTGTTTTCTCTGTTCTGCTGTTTTCTCTGTTCTGCTGTTTTCTCTGCTGTTTTCTCTGTTCTGCTGTTTTCTCTGTTCTGCTATTCATCTCTTCATCATTTTCATTTACATCGATTACTAATTATCAATTTGTTTTTAATAATGTATATGATATAAGAAACATCGGTTATAAAGAAGCAAAAAAAAGTTGTGTTCCCTCTACTTCTAATAAGTTGCGTTTGCAGGATTAGGGAAGACGGGGTAAAAAGCAGCATGGGCGGGTTAGAAGCCCACCCCAATTATCTCATGAAAATAAAGAAAATTTCAGCAAAATTTGCCCATGAGACGAATGCTAGACATTAACGCTCGTCTCCAGGGCAAAAATGAGACTGAAATTTGCTTCATTTAATGAGATAATTGGGGTTGGCTTCTTACCCGTCCATGCGCTTTTTACCCCGTCGTCCCCTAATTATTATTTACTAAATATTTATTATTGTTTAAGTGAAGAAAAAAAGCCCAACCCAGACATGGATAGAACCCGAAACGCTCGCGTGACAGACTAAGACACTGACCACTAGGCTGTTGCGACAATCACAGTCCAAGAGCAAAGTTGTAGCTATGTAGGAACACGCAATCGTCGCTCACATCGCTTCGCTCTATCGTTCAAGGCAAACTCTGAATAAAGTCGAGTTGATTGGAAATGAAAAAAAGTCGGATGATTGAATACTTAATGCATAGGGGAAGACAGTGTAAAAAGCGCATGGGCGGTTAAGAACCCCACCCCAATTATCTCATGAAATGATAGCAAAAGTCAGTCTCATTTTGCCAATGAGACGAGCCTTAATGTCTAGCATTCGTCTCATGGGCAAACTTTGACTGACATTTTCATCATTTCATTGAGATAATTGGCATGAGCCTCTTACACGCCCATTGGGCTTTTTACCCCGTCTTCCCCTAGTTGTCTTGAGACTTGTAGGCAGAACACAGGTATTCATAACAGAACAAAGAAAATGAAGTTCACACGAAAGTAGGTTAAAGCATAAGGCCTATTTGGTAAGAGTAGGCCTAGGTCGTGTTGTGCTAGTGGAATGGATCACACGAATTCACACAGCATGCATCCTGTGCGCCAATAGCGGTCTAAATGAAAACTTTTGGCGCGCGGCAGGATAAGCATCCCCAAACAGAAGAAGAATCTACACTTCCCCAGTGTTGCGAAAAGCCAGTCAAGGATAGGTCTGTGGTTTTTTCCTGCCTAACATTGATAGCCCTATTTATTTCGCGCATCCCATGCAGGGCCTCAGCTGGAGAAAAAGTTAATGCTTCCCAGGGTTCCATGTAACATAGAATGGTCTTCCAAAATATAGATTTTTTTGTGTAATTAAGAAGCAATTGTGACAGTGCATAGGAAAAACAGAAATAATGGAATGTTGACATAAATTGAGATATAAATGTTTCATGGTGGAGCAAAGATTCCTTGTGACTACACAGAAAACCGAATTGAGTTTATCTTGTCTAGTTTCTATTTTATAAGTCATTTGAAGTTTGACATTCGAGATTGATCGTTTGCAGAAATTGGACATAGAAGATACGACTTTGCCTCTTTGTTTCTATTTACTTGACTAAAAAAAACCCCAATCAAATAAGCAAATAACATCCATTCCAAATTGTCTTTTGTATTGTGGATACAGGTAGAATTCATAACAATAGACATAAATAGGCCCTAAATAGATAAATTGATATTTTGGGGTTGTTGACTATTTTTGGATTTTTGATAAGAACATGCTGAACGACTTATGTAGGTTGTTCCCATGCACCATCACAATTCTATAATGCTGCGTAGCTTTCTGTGAAGTTGTGACCATTCTATGTTATGGAATGTAAATTCTATGGCTCCAACCCCACCTGCGTGCGCATCTCGACACTTCCAACGGAAGTGTCGCCATCTTAGTCCTTATTGGTGTGTAAACAAAGTGAAAATGTTATCTAAACTGTGTAAAGAAAACATCCAGATGTTATAAATACATTTTAGATAAGTTTCGAAATTGGAACAGCCAAATACGCAGCATCGATCTGGCATTTTCAAACAAAGTTAGTGACTAAGATGGCGGTCTCCCATAATATGGCGCTCCTTGTGGCCGGATATGACGACACGTGGGTACCAGCCATAGCCATATACAATTTAGTTTTCATTCAGCTGCCCATACCCACTGACGCAACAGTTCTCAACCAGCGTAACACCCACCCACCCCACCTCGACCCCCACCCCACCCCATCCCACCCTTACAGACAGACAGACAGACAGACAGAGGAATAGTGGCCATAATGCGTGGGTCCAGTCTGGAATGAAAGGTCGTGTAGAGTGCATTATCTCCCTTGTCAAGGGAGTTAAGTTTTGTTTATCATTGGGCCATTGTGTTTTTTCGTTTAAAAAAATCCGGTATCTGTATCGTAATACTGAGAAATTAAATATTTTACCACGCAAAAAAATTGTTAGGTGACACCTGTTCACCATACCTACTAGGTTTAAATCCACGGATTATATTCGAAATGTTCAGTGTCTTTGTAATATTCAAAATGTACTCACTGGGATTACGTTGATATGGCTTGTCCTTCTGTGAGAGGGGAGAAAGAGAGAGAGAGGGAGGGCATTAGAAAAATTACGTTTGCACAGCATGCACGTATTTGACAGTGACAGATTCGTTTAACTTGTAAATGCCTGAAATGAAGCGAATAACGATGAAAAACAAAGTGATCGGACTTTGCGATGGGCTGGTTTGTCTGTTGTTGTTGTTTTTTTCTTCTTTTTTTTTTCTGTCTGTCCCAAGGATATCTCCCGAACCGCTTGACCGAATCGCGTCAAATTTTGTGTGAAGGTGTGCCACCTTAATAGGAAGAGATCCGCGCAAACCATTTTGCCGTCGTGACCTTGACCTTGACGTACGACCTTGAAAACCGAAAATCTATTTTTAGCCATATCTCGCGCACCGATCAACATAGGATGTTGAAACTTGGTATGAAGGTGGTTTGGCTTATGCCCGTTCTGATGATGGCATACCGATCAAGGTCAAGGTCAAGGTAAAAAAGATCGCTGCGGCCTGAAAATCGGAGGGTCATTTTTTCTCCTTCTGTCTGTCCCAAGGATATCTTTCGAATAGGTTGGCATAATCGCTTCACATTTTGTGTGGAGGTGTGCCACCTTAATAGGAAGAGATCCGCGCAAACCATTTTGCCATCGTGACCTTGACCTTGACGTACGACCTTGAAAACAGAAAATCTATTTTTAGCCATATCTCGGGCACCGATCGACATAGGATGTTGAAACTTGGTATGAAGGTGGTTTGGCTTATGCCCGTTCTGATGATGGCATACCGATCAAGGTCAAGGTCAAAAAGATCACTGGAGCCTGAAAATCGGAGGGTCATTTTGTCTCCTTCTATCTGTCCCAAGGATATCTTTCGAACGAGTTGACAGAATCACGTCAAATTTTGTGTGATGGTGTGTCACCATGAGAGGAAGGCATCCGCGCAAACCATTTGCCCCCCGCCGTCGTGACCTTGACCTTGGCGTACGACCTTGAAAACCAAAAATCTTTAAGGGGCCATAACTCCCACACCGTCGGTGATAGAGTCTTCAAATTTGAAATGGAGGTACTTTGGCGTATGCCCGTTATGATGGTGTCATACCGATCAAGGTCAACGTCAAGGCCAGAGAGATCGGTAGGCCTTGAAAGTGGTAGGGGTCTACAAATTGGGTTTTAAGCCATATATTTTGCACATTTGTACTTGACAGAAGCGCTTCAGATTGTGTGTGGTACTGTATACCCTTAATAGGAAGAGATCCAAACATGAATTTTTAAGGTCAAGTCATGATCTTGATGAATGACCTTGAAAACAGAAAATCAAATCATACATACAATCACTTGATATTTTGTGTAATACAAACATGTAGAATAATCATGTTGGTGCCTAAATTATGCTACGGGGTGTCGCAAGTGCGTGGCATTGCTGGTGACGGACATGTCTGCCGCTCTGCGACGCCCTTGTTCATTTATATATATTTTCGAAATCTGTATGTGTGGTCTGTCTGTCTGTCTGTGTGTGTTGTGTGTGTGTGTGTGTGTGTGTGTGTGTGGTGTGTGTCGTGTGTGTTGTGTCCTTATGCACGGCCACAGTTCTCAACCGATCGACACCAAATTTCGTCAAGAAGAAGGTTATGCCGTCCTTAGTTTTCG
>CM065713.1:8364385-8383198 GCA_017654935.2 Phymorhynchus buccinoides
AACAAACAAACTATAATATAAATGACACTGTCCAACAGAATGATCATGAGGGGTGTGGTATGCCCGATGGTTCCATCACAGAAACAAACTATAATATAAATGACACTGTCCAACAGAATTATCATGAGGGGTGTGGTATGCCCGATGGTTCCATCACAGAAACAAACAAACTATAATATAAATGACACTGTCCAACAGAATGATCATGAGGGGTGTGGTATGCCCGATGGTTCCATCACAGAAACAAACTATAATATAAATGACACTGTCCAACAGAATTATCATGAGGGTGTGGTATGCCCGATGGTTCCATCATAGAAACAATCAAACTATGATATAAATGACACTGTCCAACAGAATTATCATGAGGGGTGTGGTATGCCCGATGGTTCCATCACAGAATCAAACTATAATATAAATGACACTGTCCAACAGAATTATCATGAGGGGTGTGGTATGCCCGATGGTTCCATCATAGAAACAAACTATAATATAAATGACACTGTCCAACAGAATTATCATGAGGGGTGTGGTATGCCCGATGGTTCCATCACAGAAACAAACTATAATATAAATGACACTGTCCAACAGAATTATCATGAGGGGTGTGGTATGCCCGATGGTTCCATCATAGAAACAAACAAACTATAATATAAATGACACTGTCCAACAGAATTATCATGAGGGGTGTGGTATGCCCGATGGTTCCATCACAGAAACAATCAAACTATAATATAAATGATACTGTCCAACAGAATTATCATGAGGGGTGTCGTATGCCCGATGGTTCCATCACAGAAACAAACTATAATATAAATGACACTGTCCAACAGAATTATCATGAGGGGTGTGGTATGCCCGATGGTTCCATCACAGAATCAAACTATAATATAAATGACACTGTCCAACAGAATTATCATCAGGGGTGTGGTATGCCCGATGGTTCCATCACAGAAACAAACTATAATATAAATGACACTGTCCAACAGAATTATCATGAGGGGTGTGGTATGCCCGATGGTTCCATCATAGAATCAAACAAACTATAATATAAATGACACTGTCCAACAGAATTATCATGAGGGGTGTGGTATGCCCGATGGTTCCATCATAGAAACAAACTATAATATAAATGACCAAACCAACGCGCAGACCCGTTAGTACTCTAGTACTTTCTGGCAAAAATAAAACCCCTCGAATTAGGACTGTCCACTCTTACATAATGTGAAATAAGTCCGTGCGGTTAATACGGTTAACGAGATGTTACACTCACACACACACACAGACACACACACGCACGCACGCATACACACATACACACACACACGCACGCACGCACGCGCGCACGCACAAACACACACGCACGCAAGCACACACACGCACGCACGCACACACAAACACACACACACGCACACACACACGCACGCACGCACGCACGCACGCCCACACACACACAGACGCACACACACACACGCACGCACACACACACACGCACACACACACACAGACGCACACACACACACATACACACACATACACACACGCACACATACACGCGCACCCCCCCCCCCCCCCAACACACACACCAATCGAAATATCCGGAAAGGGGGCACAAAATGTAACATAATTATAAACTGGTCAGATTAAAAAAAAAATTTTTTTTATTTACCTAGCAGGAGGTCACAAAACAGCAGGGAACGATTTGTACGATTTGCACGCCATCGTTCCCTGCACTGTTGATCGCCATGTTGGCGTGTGACCATCTAACCAGGGTGAGTTTCTCTAGACAACGGTCGCCGCGCGCAGAACTGTTATGCCAAAAGGGGTATAAGAAACACCGGGAATAACGTTAGCTAAGTAAAGATAACTCTAATAGCTTACTCTTCACTTTCAGAGAGTGAAAAGAGTTGCTACCAAAAGGGAGATAAATCATACCTCACTGACAGGTCGTACAAATATTTCGATTTCATTGTCAGTCTATTTGTGTGCAGAAAATTAAGTTTGCATTGCATTGTGCCATCTAATATGATGAAAAATTAAAGAAAGAGCACACAAAAATACTTGTATTTGTTTACTTTGCCTAAAATCATCCCATATATTTTCGCTGTAAAGTGAAGAATATTTGTCTGTATCCACTTTCTAGACTTTGTCTTCCATTTGTAAACAAAAAGTAACGTTCTCGCGAGAACTAATTTTATCCGGAAGTAAAAAAAAAAAGTTGCACATTTCCCATGATGCAACTAACAGTTTGCGGCAAGCTAGCGCGCGAGAGAACAAAACGTTACGCGAACTATCGGCAAACGAAGGGTGTTTCTTAGACCGTTTTTGTTTTTTTTAACCGATTTGCGCTCACGCTACGTAACGTTAGCCCTTGTGAAACGGCCCCCAGGCAGACATCAGAGTAGCAGCCTGGCCAAGCCTGTTTAGCAGTGGTCAGTCTAGCTCCCCCTTTGTTGACAAATAGGGATAATGGTTTCTCGTTCTTCCTGGCGAAGTGATAATTGCATTGTAAGCGTCAGACCCTCGGAGACCTCTAACTTGCTACAGTGCATGCTTGTGGGGAAAAAAGAGAGAAAAGTGTGTGGTAAATATAATTATACATTTTTGTTGTTGTTATTGTTGTTGTTGTGGCTGCAGGCTATCTTCGTTTGCTTTGTGTTGTTGATTCATCCCCCCCCCCCCCCCTGACAGATTGGCCTACTTTGATGTGGATTCAACACAGTTTAAATTCTTTGTCTTTTCTTTTCTTTTCTTTTTCTCCGCACAAATGAAGATGGCGCCAACAAATGACGAAAGAAGATGATGAGAACAATCAACTAAAAAACAATAGTTCCCCGAACCTTCGGCTCGGGGACTAATCATGATGATGGTGGTTGATTATTTTGTTGATGATAATGAGGAGGGGAAATACGAAAATGATGATGATAATGATGGTGATGAATTATTATATGATAGTTAGTTAGTCTATTATATAGTCCCGTCAACAGCTATGGTTATCTCATGACTGTCACCGCGCAAAGTTCGACCACGTATAGCAAAACACACATCAATGATTCTTAACAACGTCCCAAAACCTGAAAACAAAACAAAAATAAACAGTACAATTCACGACATGGCATCTTCATCATTGTACCCTACAGCTCATAATTTCACACAGTGCTGGAAACGTTGAGCCACTCTACTCTACTTATCGGATCCAGGTTTTAAAAAAAACAGTAGAAAAAGAATAACAATCCTAGTAAAAAATAAATATACAAAAAAGGCCATATAGGCAAATACATGTGCCCACTCAAGTGCGTAAGGTCTCACGCGTGAAAGCCAGTGAACAATAAAGAAAAACTGGCATGTCGTAAATTGTAAATGAGGATGGAGAGAATGAAAAATGGGGACGAGGGGCTACTCTTAGTTTAAAGCTCCCCCACCACGACAAGGTGGAAGCCCGCGGGGGACACAAATAATGATGAAGATTATGATAATGATGATGATGATAATAATGATGATTGATTAGGCCTATATGTTGATGATATTGTGGAGAAGGACAAACATGATGATGGCGACACAAAGGATGATGATGATAATGAAGACGATGAATGATTATAATTATGTCGATGATAATGAGGAGGAGGACGAAAATGATGATGACGACACAAATGATGATGATGATGATGATGAAGGGTTATATGTCGATGATAATGAGGAGGAGGACGAAAATGATGACGACACAAATGATAATGATGATGATGATGATGAATAATGATAATGGCATGAAGAGCAGGAGGAAAAATACGACGACGACGACGCCAGTAATCTCAACGATGATGCTGAGGAGGAGGAAGAGGAAAAGAAGGATAATGATGATGATGATGATGATGGTGATGATGATGATGATGATGATGACAGTGGTGGTGAGCTTAACGCTTTTCCTCCTACATACTATTAGTAGCAGATGGTATTCCTTTGACAGGACTATGATGCATATTTAAATAGCCTTAAAACTCTAATCAAAAAGGAGATTCACAACACAAACAAACTCAGTCAGACGATTAGAAAGCCCAACACGGACCACACGTCATAATCATCAAATTATTGATGGAGGATGAAGAAGAAGATTAGGGGAAGACGGGGTAAAAAGCGCATGGGCGGGTAAGAAGCCCACCCCAATTATCTCATGAAATAAAGAAAATTTCAGTCAAATTTGCCCATGAGACGAATGCTAGACATTAACGCTCGTCTCATGGGCAAAATGAGACTGAACTTTTCTTCATTTCATGAGATAATTGGGGTGGGCTTCTTACCCGCCCATGCGCTTTTTACCCCGTCTTCCCCTAACTCCAGACTAATACAATATCATCGTCGCATGTCCCACCCTACGCCGTCTTTTAACCCTTTCAACCGCCAGCCATATTTCAGCCAAACAATTCCATTCAATTTACCTGGGTAGAGAACAAAATCCATCTGCAGTATTGGGGATTCTTCTGTGACATAGGGGGGCCTATATGAAATAAGGTCTATGCTTACTTCCCAAAACTTAAGTAAATAGTTTTTTGGGGACAATAGACCCCAATTTTGATGCCTTTTAGTGACATAGAAGTTAAATCATTGTGGGTGCTAAAATGCGACTTCGGCGGTGAAAGGATTAAGGTACGGAGTGGCACAGAGGTAACGGGGTTTGCCTCGTATAATTAATAATAATAATAATAATAATAATAATAATAATAATAATAATAATGTGAAATAGGATTTTACGCCCTCTGCGGTCTTTCGACCATGTGGGGCATTTTTAAATACAAAGAGGGTGGGAACAATACGATGGCTTGGAGTCAAAACGGACTATCTTTAGATAGTCCATTGACATATTATTGAACTTATTGCGAAAAGTAATAACTTGTATAAAAATTACAAAAACCGGCAGAAAACAACAACAACACAATCCCCATTTTTGCAGACTTTTTTTAATACAAGTTCTTAGTTTTTGCAATAACTCCCATAATAAGTCAATGGGCTATCTAAAGATAGTCCGTTTTGACTCTAAGCCATCGAATACTGGAGGCAATTCCCGGAGGCAGTGCAACACCAGTAAAGTCCCTTTTTTTTAATACAGATAGGTGTATCAGTAACCACGCCTTGGTTAAACCTCATCGGCTATGGTACCGCCAGAAGTAATGGTGTTGTTTCGTATTAATAATAATAATAATAATAATAATAATAATAATTGGCACTTATATAGCGCACATATCTAGAAAATTCTATTCATGGCGCTTTACAAAGAAATAAAACTATAAACATTCCCATTCACACACACACACACACACACACACACACACACAACACACGCACGCACGCACACACATACACACACACACACACACACCACACACACACACACGCATCAGTCACACAAAAATGGCATGCAAAAAAAGCCCCACAAAAACGTGTGGTGCGCCTCTGGCTGCGACGCGCTCTCCAGGTGGGAGCAACCCGAATTTTACAGAGACGCCTCTGTGACTATAAAGCACCAAACATCAAACCTTTACACGTTCATCAGTGTGGTTTCTTACCAGCCGCAATGCGAAGCTGACAATGTTTTCAGCGGTGTTTGTCCGTTTGTTCCTGGCTGGCTGACTCGCTGGCTATGCACGTACATATATCAAGTCAAGTCAAAATTACCTTTATTGACGATAAAGGAGTAAGCTACAAGCTTTTTTTTCTTTTTCATCCTGTCGTCATGAAAAGAAAAACCCCATACTGAATCGGCAAATAAAATGTAAAGATCCACAATGAAAATTGGCGTAAGGAACCAAAAGCACAATGAACAAATATCAAAAACAAATCATGCATAAATCATGACTAGCAAATACATTATGTACAAAATATAAATAGAAATGCAATCATAGTTTGAAAGGGAGAGAGCAAGAGGTGGGACAAGAGAAAAAGATTGAGACATAGACGCTGATAGAGACATCGTAAAGAGGAGGAAAATAAAAAAGGAGTCTGATAGAGTGTGTGGTGTGTGTGTGTGTGTGTGTGAGAGAGAGAGAGAGAGAGAGAGAGAGAGAGAGAGAGAGAGAGAGAGAGAGAGAGAGAGAGAGAGAGAGAGAGAGAGAGAGAGAGAGAGAGTGAGAGAGAGAGAGAGAGAGAGAGAGAGAGAGTGAGAGAGAGAGAGAGAGAGAGAGAGAGAGAGAGAGAGAGAGAGAGAGAGAGAGAGAGAGAGAGAGAGAGAGAGAGAGAGTGAGAGAGAGAGAGAGTGAGAGAGAGAGAGAGAGAGTGAGAGAGAGAGAGAGAGAGAGAGAGAGAGAGAGAGAGAGTGAGAGAGAGAGAGAGAGAGAGAGAGAGAGAGAGAGAGAGAGAGAGAGAGAGAGAAGAGAGAGAGAGAGAGAGAGAGAGAGAGAGTGGAGAGAGAGAGAGAGAGAGAGAGAGTGAGAGAGAGAGAGAGAGAGAGTGAGAGAGAGAGAGAGAGAGAGAGAGAGAGAGAGAGAGAGGAGAGAGAGGAGAGAGAGAGAGAGAGAGAGAGAGAGAGAGAGAGAGAGAGAGAGAGAGAGAGAGAGAGAGAGAGAGAGAGAGATTGCGGACGTGCAACAAATCTAACTTACAAATGTTTGTATGTTACCACAATAACGTTTGAACGGAGGGACCTAGGAGGCTGAAATAAATGTTGTATGCGCGTAGGCAGTTAGGATATCCAGGCCCTGTTTAAAAGTGTAGGTCGTTGGTTAAAAGGTCGCTGACTGGAGCAGAAAATGATGTGCCGCGCGGATTGTGATACAGCGTCTTCACGCACTAGTCCTTTGTTGGTTGGTTTCATGATAGCAAGAGGTGAAAATAGGGTTTCACGCCCTCTTCGGCCTTTCGGCCATGTGGGGCATTTGTAAATACAAAGATGGTGGGAACAATACTGGAGGCAATGCCCGGAGGCAGTGCTAAACCAGTAAAGTCCCGATTTTTTAATAATACAGATATGTGTAGCAGTACCAACGCCTCGATTAAACCTCATCGGCTATGGTACCACCACAATAAATCTAAGTATGTAGGACCTGAGACAAATCATTATATACCGATCTGCTATACATGATGCATAGGGGAAGACGGGGTAAAAAGCCCATGGGCGGGTAAGAAGCCCATGCTAATTATCTCGTGAAAAAAAAGAAAATTTCAGTCAAATTTTGCCCATGAGACGAGTGTTAATGTTTAGCATTCATCTCATGGGCAAATTTGACTGAAATGTTCTTTATTTCATGAGATAATTGGCATGGGCTTCTTACACCGCCCATGGGCTTTTTACCCCGTCTTCCCCTAGTAGCGAGCCGAGTGGTTATATGAACTCATTATTAAATTAACTTCATAATACTAGCATGTCATTATTATCATTTTGCAAATTCCACCCGCAGTTTGTGGATACTGGCCACCCCTCATTTTTCTAAAAACAATGTTTGCAAGTCGCTGACTCGCATCCTGCGGTTTCAAACTTCGACGCCATGCCGCCATGGTTTTAAACCGAGTAAGTCCAGGTAATCAACTCTAATTTTCACGAAGTGCTCTCCCCTAGTTTTTTCTTCTTCCGAAAATCGTCTGTTAGGCCACAGGCCCATACGCAAATGCAGTTCACATAGACATGATTATGATAGGCATACATGTGTTTAGAACATGTAACTAAAGTCCTCGCAGAACTTCTCCCCTAACTAGATACGATTTATACATATATTTACAAACTCTGAGAACTAGGCCATTATTGCTATTTAAGTAGTATTTCATGTGACAGTAATTACAATAGTGTCATTTTGTTCAATATGAAGTAGAGAGAGAGAGAGAGAGAGAGGAGAGAGAGAGAGAGAGAGAGAGAGAGAGAGAGAGAGAGAGAGAGAGAGAGAGAGGAGAGAGAGAGAGAGAGAGAGAGAGAGAGAGAGAGAGAGAGAGAGAGAGAGAGAGAGAGAGAGAAGCATGAAGCTATGTCAAAATAAGGCGCTTTGAATAAGAAATTGTTTCGATTTTGTAAACAGTTCTGTTTTTCTTTAACCCTTTCACCGCCAAAGTCGCATTTTAGCACCACATTGATTTAACACCTATGTCACTAAAAGGCATCAAATTGGGATCTATTATCCAAAGACCCCATTGTCTTAGTTTGGGGAAGTAAGGATAGACATTATTTTATATATTTCACAGAAGAATCCCCAATACTGCAGATGGATTTTGTTCTCTACCCAGGTAATTTAATGGAGATTTTTGGCTTAAATATGGCTGGCGGTGAAAGGGTTAAAAAAAATGTGTACAGAACGGAATGACTTTTGGACGACTTTTAATTCACCGATATACAGGCATATTAGGCCTATAATGATCTAAAAGCTAGTAGGATTGGTGCTGCGGTCTGTGCCTGAGAAAAGAGATGAACATGAATAGGTAGGTATTAGGTACTTTATAGACACAGAGGCGTTTCTGTGAAATTCGGGTTTTGCTCCCACCTGGAGAGCGCGTCGCAGACAGAGGCGCGCCACCCATTTTTTTTTTTTTTTGTATGCGATTTTTGTGTGACTGATGAGGAAGAAAGGGGGCGGGGGGGGGGGATTGGGGGGAGGGGGGGGGGGGGGGGGGGGGGGGGGGGGGGATTTTGACCAAATGACAACCTTTTCGTTGCCACTGGGATTAACGTGTGCTAAGTGCATGGGCACACGGGACCTCGGTTTATCGTCTCATCCGAAAGACGTTACGTTCAGAACGTAAGGCCTAGTGTAAAGTGAGAGGAAAAATCCCTGTACCCAGGTTCGAACTCGGGTTTACTTGACACAAGGCGAACGCGTTACCTCTGTGCCACTCTACAGTAACGCATAGGCTCAATAACGCATGGTAAGGCCCGTCGCTGATTAGTAAACCTACTCGAGATACTGCCTCGATAATCCACGTCAAAACAATCAATGCCGTCGACGATGACAATGATGACGGTGACGACGACGACAAAGGATGGGAGTATTAACAATAATGGTAGCAGCCATTGTAATCTACACAACCCAGACATCGTCTATTTGGAATAATGAGGTGGAAATCCAGTCGCCGGTGTCGTATAGAATATTGTCGCCGTGAAATACGGTCGCTGCGACAGCATTTCACCGTAGATCCTATCGCTAGCGACACGATCTATGGTGAAATTCGGTCGCTGCCGTGAAATACGGTCGCCGCGACAGAATGTCACCGTTGATCCTATCGCTAGCGACACGATTTATGGTGAAATACTGTCGCGACACTATTTCACCATAAAAACAGTCGCTCTATTTCATAGCAAATACACTATTTCACAGCAAATACGATCGCTACGCGACACTATTTCACCATAAAAACAGTCGCTCTATCGACAATATTTCACGGCAAATACGGTCGCTTCCGCGACACTATTTCACAATAAAAACGGTGGCTACATTGAGCGACACTTTTTCACAAAAAATACGGTCGCTACTCCGACAATATTTCACGGCAAATGCAGTCGCTTCCGCGACACTATTTCACGGCAAATGCGGTCGCTTCCGCGACACTATTTCACGGCAAGAACGGTCGCTACTGCGACACTATTTCACGGCAAAAACGGTTGCTACTGCAACACTATTTCACGGCAAAAACGGTCGCTACTACGACACTATTTCATGGAAATTACGGTCGTTAATGCAATTTTGTTTTGTTTTGTTATCATCCAGCCTACCGAATAGCAAGCATCTGCACAGGGCTGCTACCTGACAGTTATAGTCAGAAACAAGTCAGTTGACTCACACACACATAATTATTATGTATGTATGTATGTGTGTATGTATGTATGTATAGTATGTATGCATGCATGGATGTATTTGTGTATGTATGTATGTATGTATGTATGTATGTATGTATGTATGTACGTATGTATGTATGTATGTATGTGTGTATGTATGTATGTATGTGTGTATGTATGCATGTATGTTTGTTTGTATGTATGCATGTGTGTATGTATGCATGTATATATGTAAGCATGCATACATGTATGTACGTATGTATGTATGTATGTATGCAGGTAAGTAGGTAGATAGGTATGTATGTATGTATGTATGTATGTATGTATGTATGTATGTTTGTTTGTATGTATGCATGTGTGTATGTGTGTACGTATGTATGTATGTATGTATGTATGTAAGCATGCATGCATGTATGTATGTATGTAGGTAGGTAGGTAGGTAGGTATGTATGTATGTATGTATGCGTGTGTGTCCGCGTGCGTGCACGTGTGTGCATATGTACCTGTATATGTATGTATGCATAATATATGTATGAGCCTATGTGTGTATGTGTGTGTGCGTGTGCACGTGTGTCCGCGTGCGTGCGTGCGAGGTATTTATGTGTATGTATGTGAGACTAAGCCTTTTGCCCCCTGGCCGACCATTTGCCCCTACATACATACATACATACATACATAAGTACATATGTACGTACATACATACATACACACATACATACATACACACACACATACATACATTCATACATACATACATGCATGCATGCATACATACATACATACATACATACATACGTACGTACATACATACACACATACATCCATCCATGCATGCATACATGCATACTATACATACATACATACATACATAGGCATACATACATACATATATGTGTGTGAGTCAACTGACTTGTTTCTGACTATGACTGTCAGGTAGCAGCCCTGTGCAGATGCTTGCTATTCAGGTAGGCTGGATGATAACAAAACAAAACAAAATCGCATTAAGCGACCGTAATTTCGGTGAAATAGTGTCGGAGTAGCGACCATAGTGACCATATTTTTGGTGAAATAGTGTCGCAGTAGCGACCGTTTTTGCCGTGAAATAGTGTCGCAGTAGCAACCGTTTTTGCCGTGAAATAGTGTCGCACTAGCGACCGTTTTTGCCGTGAAATAGTGTCGCAGTAGCGACCGCATTTGCCGTGAAATAGTGTCGCGGAAGCGACCGCATTTGCCGTGAAATAGTGTCGCAGTAGCGACCGTATTTTTGGTGAAAAAGTGTCGCTCAATGTAGCGACCGTTTTTATTGTGAAATAGTGTCGCGGAAGCGACCGTATTTGCCGTGAAATATTGTCGATAGAGCGACTGTTTTTATGGTGAAATAGTGTCGCGTAGCGATCGTATTTGCTGTGAAATAGTGTATTTGCTATGAAATAGAGCGACTGTTTTTATGGTGAAATAGTGTCGCGACAGTATTTCACCGTAAATCGCGTCGCTAGCGATAGGATCAACGGTGAAATTCTGTCGCGGCGACCGTATTTCACGGCAGCGACAGAATTTCACCATAGATCGTGTCGCTAGCGATAGGATCTACGGTGAAATGCTGTCACAGCGACCATATTTCACGGCGGCAATATTCTATATGACACCGGCATTAATGTTGTACTGTGGAGATTATCTGTCCATCTTCTACGTAGGCCTAAGACTGTGGAAGATTTCTCCGGTGTTGTTTTGGTCATCACGACCACGGCTTCTGTTTCGTTAGGGTATAACTAGTGATTAGCTTAATTAATGAACGAACCGAAGTAGCAGGTGTGTGAATTGGATGTGTATTAGTGTTCTTCTTCTTCTGTTTTTCCCATCACTTCACATTACTTTATCTCTCGCATTACAACAAATACATAACACATCATCACTTCACATTACTTTACTCTCTCATTACAACAAATACATAACACAGACATCATCACTTCACATTACTTTATCTCTCATTACAACAAATACATAACACAGAAATCATCACTTCACATTACTTTACTCTCTCACTACAACAAATACATAACACAGAAATCATCACTTCACATTACTTTACTCTCTCACTACAACAAATACATAACACAGAAATCATCACTTCACATTACTTTACTCTCTCACTACAACAAATACATAACACAGAAATCATCACTTCACATTACTTTATCTCTCTCATTACAACAAATACATAACACAGACATCATCACTTCACATTACTTTATCTCTCGCATTACAACAAATACATAACTCAGACATCATCACTTCACATTACTTTACTCTCTCATTACAACAAATACATAACACAGATCATCACTTCACATTACTTTACATTACAACAAATTTATCTCACGTTACTTTATCTCTCGCATTACAACAAATACATAACACAGAAATCATCACTTCACGTTACTTTATCTCTCATTACAACAAATACATAACACAGAAATCATCACATCACATTACTTTATCTCTCATTACAACAAATACATAACACAGACATCATCACTTCACTCTTACTTTATCTCTCATTACAACAAATACATAACACAGAAATCATCACTTCACATTACTTTATCTCTCTCATTACAACAAATACATAACACAGAAATCATCACTTCACATTACTTTACTCTCTCATTACAACAAATACATAACACAGACATCATCACTTCACATTACTTTATCTCTCATTACAACAAATACATAACACAGACATCATCACTTCACATTACTTTATCTCTCTCATTACAACAAATACATAACACAGACATCATCACATCACATTACTTTATCTCTCATTACAACAAATACATAACACAGACATCATCACTTCACATTACTTTATCTCTCTCATTACAACAAATACATAACACAGAAATCATCACTTCACATTACTTTATCTCTCTCATTACAACAAATACATAACACAGACATCATCACTTCACTTTACTTTACTCTCTCTCATTACATTACTTTAAATTACAACAAATACATAACACAGACATCATCACTTCACATCACTTTACTCTCTCACTACAAAACATACATAACACAGAAATCATCACTTCACATTACTTTATCTCTCTCATACAACAAATACATAACACAGACATCATCACTTCACATTACTTTATCTCTCTCTGCAACTACATTACAACACTCTCTCAATACAAATACATAACACAGACATCATCACTTCACATTACTTTATCTCTCTCATTACAACAAATACATAACACAGACATCATCACTTCACATTACTTTACTCTATCACTACAAAACATACATAACACAGAAATCATCACTTCACATTACTTTACTCTCTCACTACAACAAATACATAACACAGAAATCATCACTTCACATTACTTTACTCTCTCACTACAACAAATACATAACACAGACATCATCACTTCACATTACTTTATCTCTCTCATTACAACAAATACATAACACAGACATCATCACTTCACGTTACTTTATACTCTCTCACTTACAACAAATACATAACACAAGAAATCATCACTTCACATTACTTTATCTCTCATTACAACAAATACATAACACAGACATCATCACTTCACGTTACTTTATCTCTCTCATTACAACAAATACATAACACAGACATCATCACTTCACATTACTTTATCTCTCTCACTACAACAAATACATAACACAGACAATACTTTACTCATCACTTCACACTTCGCATTACTTTATCTCTCTCATTACAACAAATACATAACACAGACATCATCACTTCACATTACTTTACTCTCTCATTACAACAAATACATAACACAGACATCATCACTTCACATTACTTTACTCTCTCATTACAAAAAATACATAACACAGAAATCATCACTTCACATTACTTTACTCTCTCACTACAACAAATACATAACACAGACATCATCACTTCACATTACTTTACTCTCTCATTACAACAAATACATAACACAGAAATCATCACTTCACATTACTTTACTCTCTCACTACAACAAATACATAACACAGACATCATCACTTCACATTACTTTATCTCTCATTACAACAAATACATAACACAGAAATCATCACTTCACGTTACTTTATCTCTCTCATTACAAACAAATACATAACACAGACATCATCACTTCACGTTACTTTATCTCTCTCATTACAACAAATACATAACACAGAAATCATCACTTCACATTACTTTATATCTCTCATTACAACAAATACATAACACAGAAATCATCACTTCACATTACTTTATCTCTCATTACAACAAATACATAACACAGACATCATCACTTCACATTACTTTACTCTCTCATTACAACAAATACATAACACAGAAATCATCACTTCACATTACTTTATCTCTCATTACAACAAATACATAACACAGAACATCATCACTTCACATTACTTTACTCTCTCACTACAACAAATACATAACACAGAAATCATCACTTCACTTTACTTTATCTCTCTCATTACAACAAATTAACACAGACATCATCACTTCACATTACTTTATCTCTCTCATTGTTACACAAATACATAACACAGAAATCATCACTTCACGTTACTTTATCTCTCTCATTTACAACAAAATACATAACACAGAAATCATCACTTCACTGTTACTTTATCTCTCTCATTACAACAAATACATACATAACACATAAATCATCACTTCACGTTACTTTACTCTCATCACTACAAAACAAATACATAACACAGACATCATCACTTCACATTACTTTACTCTCTCACTACAAAAAATACATAACACAGACATCATCACTTCACATTACTTTACTCTCTCATTACAACAAATACATAACACAGACATCATCACTTCACATTACTTTATCTCTCTCATTACAACAAATACATAACACAGAAATCATCACTTCACATTACTTTATCTCTCTCACTACAACAACACAGACATACATAACACAGACAGACAAATACATAACACACTTCATCACTTCACTTTACTTTATCTCTCACTACAACACATACATAACATAGAAATCATCACTTCACATTACTTTATCTCTCTCATTACAACAAATACATAACACAGAAATCATCACATCACATTACATTATCTCTCTCATTACAACAAATACATAACACAGAAATCATCACTTCACATTACTTTACTCTCTCATTACAACAAATACATAACACAGAAATCATCACTTCACATTACTTTACTCTCTCATTACAACAAATACATAACACAGACATCATCACTTCACATTACTTTATCTCTCTCATTACAACAAATACATAACTCAGACATCATCACTTCACATTACTTTATCTCTCTCATTACAACAAAATACATAACACAGACATCATCACTTCACATTACTTTACTCTCTCATTACAACAAATACATAACACAGAAATCATCACTTCACGTTACTTTATCTCTCTCATTACAACAAATACATAACACAGACATCATCACTTCACGTTACTTTATCTCTCATTACAACAAATACATAACACAGAAATCATCACTTCACATTACTTTACTCTCTCATTACAACAAATACATAACACAGAAATCATCACTTCACATTACTTTATCTCTCATTACAACAAATACATAACACAGAAATCATCACTTCACATTACTTTACTCTCTAAGACAAAAAATACATAACACAGACATCATCACCTCACATTACTTTACTCTCTCACTACAACAAAATACATAACACAGAAATCATCACTTCACATTACTTTACTCTCTCTCATTACAACAAATACATAACACAGACATCATCACTTCACATTACTTTATCTCTCATTACAACAAATACATAACACAGACATCATCACTTCACGTTACTTTATCTCTCATTACAACAAATACATAACACAGACATCATCACTTCACATTACTTTATCTCTCTCATTACAACAAATACATAACACAGACATCATCACTTCACATTACTTTATCTCTCATTACAACATTACAACACTTCAAATACATAACACATTAACATCATCACTTCACATTACTTTATAACCAGACACATCTCATTACAACAAATACTATAACACAGAAATCATCACTTCACATTACTTTTCTCTCTCATACAACAAACAACAAATACATAACACAGAAATCATCACTTCACATTACTTTACTCTCTCACTACAAAAAATACATAACATAGACATCATCACTTCACATTACTTTACTCTCTCACTTACACAACAAATACATAACACAGAAATCATCACTTCACATTACTTTATCTCTCATTACAACAAATACATAACACAGACATCATCACTTCACGTTACTTTATCTCTCGCATTACAACAAATACATAACACAGACATCATCACTTCACGTTACTTTATCTCTCTCATTACAACAAATATCATAATTACATGTACTGCATCATTACAACTTCACAGAAATTACTTTACTTTATCTCTCATTACAACAAATACATAACACAGACATCATCACTTCACGTTACTTTTATCTCTCATTACAACAAATACATAACACAGACATCATCACTTCACGTTACTTTATATCTCTCATTACAACAAATACATAATACAGACATCATCACTTCACGTTACTTTATCTCTCTCATTACAACAAATACATAACACAGACATCCTCACTTCATATTACTTTACTCTCTCATTACAACAAATACATAACACAGACATCATCACTTCACATTATTTTATCTCTCATTACAACAAATACATAACACAGACATCATCACTTCACATCACTTTATCTCTATCACTACAAAAATACACAACACAGAAACATCACTTCACATTACTTTACTCTCTCACTAAAACAAATACATAACACAGAAATCATCACTTCACGTTACTTTATCTCTCATTACAACAAATACATAATACAGACATCATCACTTCACGTTACTTTATCTCTCATTACAACAAATACATAACACAGACATCATCACTTCGCATTACTTTACTCTCTCACTACAACAAATACATAACACAGACATCATCACTTCACATTACTTTATCTCTCTCATTACAACAAATACATAACACAGACATCATCACTTCACATTACTTTATCTCTCATTACAACAAATACATAACACAGACATCATCACTTCACGTTACTTTATCTCTCTCATTACAACAAAAATACATAACACAGATATCATCACATCACATTACTTTACTCTTTCACTACAAAAAATACATAAACACAGACCTCATCACTTCACATTACTTTATTCTCTCACTACAAAACATGCATAACATAGAAATCATCACTTCACATTACTTTATCTCTCTCATTACAACAAATAAATAACACAGACATCATCACTTCACATTACTTTATCTCTCACTACAACAAATACATAACTCAGACATAATCACTTCACGTTACTTTATATCTCGCATTACAACAAATACATAACTCAGACATCATCACTTCACATTACTTTACTCTCTCATTACAACAAATACATAACACAGACATCATCACTTCACGTTACTTTATCTCTCTCATTACAACAAATACATAACACAGACATCATCACTTCACATCACTTTACTCTCTCACTACAACAAATACATAGCACAGAAATCATCACTTCACATTACTTTACTCTCTCACTACAAAAAATACATAACACAGACATCATCACTTCACATTACTTTACTCTCATTACAACAATAATATTAATACATACACCGAAAATCATCACGTCACATTACTTTATCCTCTCTCACAACAACAAATACAAGACACAGAAATCATTCAACTCACTCTCTCACCATAACTTCGTTCTGCTAAATCTTTTCCAGTCTTTCAAAACCGCTCTTAAAACTCCACCTCTTCCGGCAATACCTCTGATTTCTTCTTGGTCCTGTTTCCTGCCTTAAAATGATGTCCCCACATGTGGTGGGTGGGTGTGCGCGCGTAGGTGTGGTGTGGTGGGGCGTGTGCGTGTGCGTGCAGTGCGTGCATGTTGTTGGCTGTGTGCATGTTTTTGATAAGTTGATATTGTAGTAGCTATTTATGATTTAATGTATTTGTTTAAACAATTGTGAAGCGCTGTGACTCAAAGAGAAAGGGCACTCTATAATGTTTCTTTATTACTTATTATTATTATTTATTCCAAATCCATAACACAGAAACAATCACTTCATCATTACTTTACTCTCTCCCGGGGGGGGGGGGTTACAGTTAACATAACACGACCTCATCACTTCACCTCACTTTACTCTCTCATTAAAATACATACACAGAAACCATCACTTCATACATTACTTTACTCTCTCACCATTGCAAATACATCATCACTTCACATTTACTTTACTCTCTCCACTACAAAAAATACATAACACAGAAATCACCCTTCACATTACTTTCTCTCTCACTACCAAATACATAACCGAGAACAATCACTTCACATTACTTTACTCCTCTCATTACAATACTAAACACAGAAACCATCACTTTCACATTACTTACTCTCTAGCAACCATTGCAAATACATCATCACTTCACATTACTTTACTCTCTCACTACACAAATACATAACACAGAAATCCTCACTTCACATATACTTTACTCTCTCACCGTTACAAATACATAACACGAATCATCCTTCACATACTTTACTCTCTCACCGTTACAAATACATAACATAACAGACATCATCCTTTCATACTTTACTCTCTCACTATTAATGTTCTTCTAGTCTAGCTCCAACGAAGGCAATTTCATTGCTCTCAGAAAAAAACCGTAGACTGATTTTTTTGGTTTTTTTCGTTTGTTCTCTTTCTCTTTTTTTTAAATCTTTTTGTCTAGCTTTCGGTTTTCTCTCTCTCTCTCTCTCTCCTCGCTCTTAGCTGCACCCACCCTTTTTCGCTAAACATATATATTCCATGGTCGCCGAGCGCAGCTTACATTTCCTCGCGGGCTATACCTAGCACTCATCAGCACACCATTTGTAGGTACTTAATGGTTCAAACATGTTTCAATA
>CM065713.1:8388698-8398698 GCA_017654935.2 Phymorhynchus buccinoides
CTCTATTTCTTGGTGGTTCTTTCCGTGTAGATTGAGCACTTATATATCAATATGTTAAATAATAGTTGACTTATTTATCACATGAAAGAAGAATGGCTCTAGTGCGCCTTTGAAGGGTACTTATTTCACGATAGGTACTTATTTCACGGTAGGTATTTATTTCTCATGACACCGGACAATCAACAACAGGCTGCTAGCAGAGAAAGTGCCTCTGCTAATTAACGATAACAACAACAACAACAACAACAACAACATCAACAACAACAACAACAAGCGACAACAACAACAACAACAACAACAACACAACAACAACAACACAACAACAACAAACAACAACATACAGTGTTGTATATGGCGCTGAATCTTGAATATGTGTGTGTGTGTGTGTGTGTGTGTGTGTGTGTGTGTGTGTGTGTGTGTGTGTGTGTGTAAGCCTATGCAGCCTATTACAAAGAAGGTCAAGAAACAAATGTGTATGTTTGTGCGTGCGTGCGTGCGTGCGTGCGTGCGTGCGTGCGTCGTGTGCGTGCGCTGTGTGTGTATGTATTTGAGGCCTGCCCGCGTACGCGTGTGCTCACAACTGATGATGATGGTGATGACGTAATATAAGGGCAGAAAAAACGAGGCTGCCTGCTTCACGTGACGTCATGATGATGTCATAAGCTTAAAATGACGAAAGCTTAGGACGGATGGATGGTTGAACGTTGCGCGTGAAGCATCCACCCTCATACTGCTGCCTTTATATCGTCACCAGGGCCTGTATTCACGTTGAGATAGCATGAGACTTAGCATGATGCTAACTTAGAAGCTCTTCCAATGTCCTATAGGATTTAATAGGACTTTGGGAAGAGCTTCTAAAGTTAGCATCATGCTAAGTCTCATGCTATCTCAACGTGAATACAGGCCCTGATCAAGATGATTTTATCTTGCTCTTTTTATATATATTTGTATAAAAACTATGAATCTATCTGTTATGGGTTTGTTTTTTAACACCAAGTATCAAAACCGTTCTTGTCGTTTCATCGTATTTTGCTACCCTGACACCCCTAATTCATTCTCTCTAATCTACAACCACGCACGTGCGCGCACGCGCACACACGCACACACACACACATGCACGCACGCACGACAACACGCACACACAGCGTGCACACAACACACACACACACAACACACACACACACACTTCACACACACTCACCATAACACACCCATTCACACACACACACACACACACCACACACATCCACACAGCACTACACACACAACAAACACACATACACACACACACACACAAATACACACACACACACACAGACTCTCACACACACACACACACACATTCTATTCACACACAACACACACACACACACACACACTCTCTCTTCTCTCTCTCTCTCGTTCTTCTCTCTCTCTCATCTCTCTCTCTCATCTCTCCTATCCTTTAGTATTACCCACGCACTTATTTCCGAACCTATTTCTCACAGTCCTGATTGTAAAACTGGTGTTATATTCAACAAGAGTTAGTCGATGGTGGTGATAAGATTAGCGGCCAATCGGCCAGAGACCCTTATGGACGGTAAGAGTCAAGGTCTCTTTTCCCTCTAATCTTAGTTCTAGGCCTAGGTTTGTCTCCTTTGATTGCCTAATCTACAATAGGCCCCGTACCCATGCGCTTTTTACCCCGTACCCCCACATGCCCTTCCTTTTTACGCACGCACTTATTGTTTTTGTTTTAGTTCCAGACCCCCACTGTCTGGAACTCCTTGCCTGTTCATCTCCGTCAAAATTCAGTACTTCTCATTTTCAAAACCCAAATGAAAACTAACTTGTTTCAAAGAATTGCTTTCTCTCTCTAACTTTTCACATGAATTTGATGATGATCGAATGAATGTGTATGTTAGCCCCAATTGCGTGTGAATCAGTGAATGTGAGCGCCTTGAGTTTAATTCTGAAGAAAGGGGCTATATAAATACTATGTTGTTCGTCCGTTGACTGTTATTATTATTATGTGTTATTATTATTCGTCTCTCTATTATTATTATTATTATCGTATTATTCTTTGCATCAGTCAAGCTTTTCTTCTTCTATTATTATTTATTATTATTATTATTATTATTATTATTATTATTATTATTATTATTATTGTTGTTTGTTGTTGTTGTTATTTTATTATTATTATTATTATTATTATTATTTATTATTATTATTATTATTATTATTTGCACAGTCAAGCGTTTTCTTCTTCTTCTTCTTCTTCTTCATCTTCTTCTTCTTCGTTCCCAGGACAAAATGGCCATAATGGGTAAGGTACGCATGTGTCCGGTTTTTCAGTTTTTCACTGGTCTCCCAGCTGCGTGCAGCCGACACATTCCGATTTCGGAGGAGCTCAAAGAAGAAAACGTTTTTGGAGATTTTGAAAAAATTGGGAGAGAAAAAAAAAGCAGGCAGGAGGTGGCCAGTAAGTCAGAAAGATAGATAGATGTCAGTAAAGCAAAGGGAAAAGGCAGAGTCAAAGAGAGTGGCAGATTAGAGGAAGTGTCTACAAGCACAGAGCTTTCCATAAGGTGGGGGGACTATTTTTAACGAAAGACCCCCCCCCCCCACACACACACACACACACACCCCGGTATCCCCATGGGGAGAGACTCGTGGAGGGGGGGGGGTCGTCCAGCTCCCCGTATGGAGGCACGAGGCAATCACCCACTGCCCCGTTTTGTAATGATGGTAAGCACCACCGTACAGTGATATGCTGTTAGTGTTTTTTGGGTTTTTTAAAGCGTTTTATTATGTACAGTTTAGATGTTTGCATCATTCTCTCCATCTACTTTTTAAAAAGTGTTTTAAAACAAAACCCAACACTCACCAAGAAGAGAACGTTAACGTGTACTAATTTTACTATGTCATAATGTGTGTGTGTGTGTGTGTGCGTGTGCGTGCGTGTGTGTGTGTGTGTGTGTGTGTATGTGTGTGTGTTAGGAGAGAGAGAGAGAGAGAGAGAGAGAGAGTGTGCGTGCGTGTGTCCTTAGTAAAGCAGCGAGAGAGAAAAAAAGAATGTGTGTTGTGTGTTGTGTGTTTGAGTGTGTGTGTGTGTGTGTGTGTGTGTTTGAGTGTGTGTGCGTGCGTGTGTGTGCGTGCATGTGCGTGCGTGCGTGTGTGTGTGTGTGCGTGTTAGTGGAGAGAGAGAGACAAGAGAGAGAGAGAAGTGTGTGTGTGTATGCTTCAGTGTGTGCGAATGTGTGTGTATGTGTGTGCACGCGCGCGAGCGTGTACTCACACGCGCGAGCCGTTTACACTGATGACGATTTAAGGGCTGAAAATGAGGCTGCCTGCTTCACATGACGTCATGATGATGTCATAAGCTTAAAATGACGAAAGCTTAGGACGGATGGTTGGTTGGGCGTTGCCCGTAAAGCATGCACCCTCTATTGTCTTTATATCGTCACCTGATTCATTAATTCATTCATCAATGTATCTATTCATCCATCCATCCATTCATTCAATTTTTGGCTCACTCGTGAGTCTATAGTATGATAGTTGTTCGGTTGTGTGTATGTGTGTGTTGCATCCGTTTTCTAATCTCCAAATTTTAACGTTGGCATTTTCTCGGGAAATAGAAGGCATACATTGTTCAAACTTTGCACACATATAGATGTCTATGCAAGCTTTCAAACAATAATGATTTGAATAATTAAATACTTAAAACAACACTGTAAACAGATAACAAACAGATAACATTTTAGATTAGTGGGTTAGAGAGTATTCCACAGGCAACATGAGTTAAGAAACTCATCAACACTGAAAGCCTCGATAGCTCATTGGTAGAGTGACTGTCTGTCATGCCAATGGTTCCGGGTACGATTCTCGGCACGGGCACTTTTTATTTTAATGTTTCAGTTGTATCTATTAACGATAGTTTCATTTGTACTTTAACATTTTATTGGCAATCTTGTACTTTAGACACCCCCCTCAATCTTTGTTGCTGTCCCACATGTTCCTGTTCGAGTGAGCCTTGAAGGCTTTGCCTCTTGTTCTTTCTTTAACCCACAGGTTTTTCTTGTTATACAATTAGGCTACTGTTGTCCTCCAAACACAACACACACACACACACACACCTACACACACACACACACACACACACACACACACACATTCACTCACACACACACACACCACACCTACACACACACACACACACATTCCCTCACACACTCACACACACACCACACATACACACACAGGACACATACACACACACACACACACAAACACACACACACACACACACACACACACACACCTACACACACAACACACACACCACTACACACACACACACACAACACACACACACACACACACACACACACACCACACACACACACCACACACACACACACACACACACACACACACACACCACACACACACACACACAAACACCAACACACACACACCACACACACACACACACACACACACACACACACACATACCCGCACACACCCCACCCTCCCCGTCACCCCACTTTGTACTCTGCCTTCTCTTAAGGTCTCTGTCCACACGTGAACATATTTCACTTTTCGCCCATGAGGTAAAACAACACCAACACGGTGATATGCAAGTCACATTATAGTACCTGCCTATCACTGTGTTGACATGGGGAAAAGCGAAAAATGTTCACGTGTAGGCCTACAGACCATTTATTAGCTTAATTAAGTTTTGTCTTGTATTGCTTGTTATATAACTTGAGTTATGTGGAAGGTTGTTGATTGCTAGTATTGAGATACAGTGGAACCTCCCTTACAAGACCCCTCCCTTATAAGACCTTCAAAAAATCGTCCAAAATGAGGTCTTATAAGAGGTTTTATAAGGGAGGGGGTCTTATAAGGGAGAGTAATTTTAATACTTACAAAGAAGGGCAATGTCTCAGAGAAGTAGGTCTTATATGGGAGGGAGTCTTATAATGGGAGGGAGGTCTTATAAGGGAGGTCCCACTGTATTGTGACATCATAATATCATGCCCAATTGATAGTGATCTAGTGTTGTTGAAGTTTCTGTTCGATATTGTGAAATGTGAATGCTTGTAATTAGTTTTTGTCTTGTATGAAATAAACAGATCGTACATTTTAACTTGTGTGCGTGCGTGGTGCGTGTATGCGACCGTGTGTCTTGTAAGGACAAAATAAAAACGTTAGTGTTATTGTGCGTGCATGCGTGCACAACGTCCACGTGCGTGCACACTGAAAAACAAACGCTGTACCATTATTATTCCATACACCATAATCAACACCGTTAATTATAACATAGCACACACACACGATACACACAATAAAGAGCCATTTAATTGACTTGACTTACAACCACACACACTTCAATATTTATCACACTCAAGCAATCACACACACAAGCCACACTCACGCACACACGCACACACGGCACGCACACACCACAAAGAGAAACCATTATCCGAAAACAAACAACAAAGTAGGTCTATATTGCCCAGCCAACAAAAATTGCATTTTTCGTATATATTAGTATTCCATACACCAGAAACACAACTTTAGTAATAGGCCTAACACACACACATACACACACACACCACACACACACACACACGCACACACACGCACACGCACACACGCACACGCACGCACGCACACACACACACACACACACACACACACGCACACACACACACGCACGCACACACACACGCACACACGCACACCACACGCACGCACGCGCACAAACACGCACACACACACACGCACGACACACGCACACACACACAGAGAAAACATTATCGAAAACAAACAACAAAGTAGGCCTATACTGCCCGGCCAAAACCCCCGAAAAAAACGCACACAAAAACCTGGCATTTACTCTTGCAAAAAGTGGTCGTTGCAGTGGCCAATAGAAACAGAAAACGGTTAAAGGTGGACCCTGACGGATGAGCTTTTGCAAGAAACACGTCGAGATCACCAGAAAGACAGCCTTTTTCAAGGATTGGAACACTCATTTTGCTCTGGTTTCTTAGAAATTAAACCGTCAAAACGGCGATTCCTCCTTGGCGGAGATGCCGGAGAGAGAAGCCATTTTGGATGGGGTGGGTGGAGGTCACTCATTGTGGTTGAAGCGTTGTTTTTTGCAGTGCAGTAAAAAGAAAAAAAAAAAAAAGGAGCTATTTACTTTGTTGTGAGCGAAACTCCTTTAAACTGCATAAAAAAATAAAAAATAAAAAAGGCTTGTATTGCGAAAAATTCGTGCAATCGAATTGGTCTAAATGCAGGCGGCCATTAGAAAAAGAGACTGGCACACGCCTTCTCTTTGGGCAACAGAATTTGACTTCCAGCACCTCCGCCAAGGAGGAACCGCCGATTTGACGGCTTGATTTCTGAGAAACCAGAGCAAAGTGAGTGGTGCAATCTCTGTAAAGGGTGTTTTCCTGGTGATCTGGACGTGTTTCTTACCACAAAAAACTCATCCGTCAGGGTGCCCCTTTAATAAATAAATAAATAAATAAATAATGGTGTCAGGATGAGCCGTCGTCGTTTCCACCCCTCGTCCGCTGGAAAAAGTCGCTTATTATGCAGTCAGAGCACGAGGTCACGTGCATTCCCTGAATCAGGTCAGGGTGATCCTTGAACAGGCTGGAGATCCGTTTAGTCACTTCTGGCATTTCGATCCTAGAAGGAAAAAAAAGAAAGCCAGATACAAAAAACTCGACATCGCATCGCACTAATTCATACGTGCCAAAGCAATAATAACAACAACAACAACAACAACAACAACAACAACAAAAACAAGGCATCGCCGAGCGGCAGATATGTCCTTTGCCGGTTACGCCCTGTACATGCCCCGCCCTGTACCTCCCTTCCCCCTCACATCTTAGGCCCCCGTCCTCCTTGTGACCTTTTGGGTGATGCACCTACACACCCTTGACTGGGTGCAAATCGTTTTCCGGGATGCACACCCTTAAATGGTGGGGTGTACACCCTTAACACTGAGACATGTCTGCCACTCGGCGACATTTAAGCCCCACGTGGCACATTTTGTGCTAGGATGTCTTGGACGTTTAGTATTAGACCCCCTCCTTTACCGGAATGAACATCCTTACTTAGTGGGATGTACACCCTTAATGAGGTGTACACCCTTAACTCGGAGACATGTCTGCCGCTTGGCGACATTAAAATCCCACGTGCATAATTTGTACTGCAGTGTCTTCTACTCTTCTTTTTACACACCCACACAAAATTTGGAGTGATTCTATACAGTATTTCACGAGATATAGGAGGGTGAAGAAAAACGGAAACATGTCTGCCGCTCGGCGACATTGTATTTCCGAGGGATAATTTATATACGAATGCCACATCCTCACACAAAATATGAAGGGATTCTGTCTTCTAGTTCACGAGATACAGCTTGGACTCCCAAAAAATATATAGCGCAAAGAAGGAAATTTCGGTTTTCAAGGTCAAACTTCAAGGTCAAGGTCAGCATGGCGATAATTTATGCTCGGATGTTTTCTACTCTAGGTTATACAGTACCACACACCATCTGAAGCGCTTCTGTCAAGTACAAATGTGGAAAATATGGCTTAAAACCCAATTTTTAAACCCCTACCACATTCAAGGCCTACCGATCTCCCGGACCTTGACCTTGACCTTGATCGGTATACCGTCATCAGAACGGGTATAAGCCAAAGTACCTCCATGCCAAATTTGAAGTCTGTAAGACCAACGGGGCCATAACGTCCACACCGTTGGTCTTACAGACTTCAAATTTGGCATGGAGGTACTTTGACTTATACCCGTTCTGATGACGAAAAGATTTTTCGGTTTTCAAGGTCGTACGCCAAGGTCAAGGTCACGACGGCGAAATGGTTTGCGCGGATGCCTTCCTCTCATAATGACACACCAGCACACAAAATTTGAAGCGATTCGGTCAAGCGGTTCGGGAGATATCCTTGGGGCAGATAGAAAAAACAGAAGAAAAAACAACAACAAAGAAACATACACGAACGAAAATAGACTCCTTTGCGATCTATCGTAGATCGGCAAAGGACAATAAATTTGAGTGCGAAGATTCAGATATCACAAACAGACAGCAGTGTATTAACCCTTTCACCGCCAGCCATATTTCAGCCAAACATTTCCATTAAATTTACCTGGGTAGATGAACAAAAACCATCTGCAGTATTGGGGATTCTTCTGTGACAAATATAAAATAAGGTCTAACCTTTCTTCCCAAAACTAAGACAATAGGGTCTTTGGATAATAGACCCCAATTTGATGCCTTTTAGTGACATAGGTGTTAAATCACTGTGGTGCTAAAATGCGACTTTGGCGGTGAAAGGGTTAAAGAACATAGGGGAAAGAAGAAAAAAAAAACTACCTGAAAAAAAAGGGGGGAAAGAAAAAAAAGAGAAAAGGAACAAGCAAAAAAAAAGGAAGGAAGGAAAAAAGAAAAGAAAAGGTTAAAAATGAAGGCGGAAGTGGTGGTGGGTTGCATGATGAGTGAGCAAGACAGCGGAGAGCGGATGAATGATTTGGGTGTGGTTGGTGTGAGAGTTACATAGGAGGGTATGTATGTTGTTGTTTTTTTCTATTTGTTTTTGTGTACATTTATGCTTCATATTTTTTTGGATTAAATGTTTTTTTGTTTTTTATATATATTATATCTCATCTTATTTTACATGGCGGAAGACAAGTTTCCGTGTGCGTTGTCCAATGCCAATGGACAGTAAAGAAACTTATGACTTATGACTTTCAAAGAATACGCACAATTCTTTTTTTAATCTTTTTTTTTTATCATCATTCTGAAAGAAACCTCTAAACAGACTGAAACTTCTTTTGTGACTGTTGAAAATTTTAAAAAACAAAACATTAAAAAACAAGCGCGAAATCGCAATAGTTTGTGGCACGCGGTCTATTTTTACCACTCCAATCATGAGTTACCTCCCCTGGCTTTTCAATAATTTTTAATCTGTAAACCAGAATGTTATCTCTGCACCATTTCGTAACTTTTTATATCTTTTGGAAAACATTTAAAACTATTTATCCTACTTATACTCATCGAAAGAAGCACCGCATACTCGTCGTGTCTGTTGTAGTGTCTGTATTACGTATGTTTATTATTTTGTGCGCTTTTAAAATACATCATTTTAAAGAGCGGCCAGAAGTGTAGCCTCGATTTGAAGTGCGACAATGTCCCATATGTGCCTCCCGGGTCGAGAGGACGTAAAACACCAAAATTCTCTCTCTTTGAAGTGCGACAATTTTGTCAAAATGTGCGACAATTTTGGACCGACAGACCGTCCGACCGACAAAGTGAGTTATAGGTTTGTGGCTTGAGCCACAAACAAAAACACGGTCCCGAAGGTCATCGGTCGAAGGTGAAAGCACGCTTGAAGAGTGAATGTTGAAGAAAAAAAAGAAACTCGTAAAAACATTTTTGTTTTGTTTTAGCAAAACATGTTCATTTTCATGTTTGTAGCAGCATTTCGAATAGAAAATGGAAGAGAAAAAAAAATCCAGAAAAATCAGAAAAGAACATTCTTGAAGAAAAAAAAGTTCCAGAAAATTCAGAAAAGAACATTCTTGGTAAGAAACGGGTTAGCGAACAAAGTGCAGTGTTTATTGGCCACTGCAACAACCATGTTTTGCTAGAGTGAATGCCCTTGGTAGATGCTTGAGTACTGACCAAACAAGGGAGCAACTCTCGCCAATAACCCTATTTGAGGCCACTAAATGGCTGCCTTTCACGACGAGAGTTCATTCCCTTTTCAGTACTGACCAACAAGGGCTTCACTCTCACTCTCAAGGGCGTCAATTCTTCTTCTTCTTCTTCTTCTTCGATCGCTCAGACAGTTTCCTGCCAATCATGAGCGCAGATGCGTCATGCTGCCGTTATGCCGCCCAACTAAAAGAAATAGTTAGGCCCAGCAAGTCCGACTTCGGCTGGAGGAGGAAATGCTTTTGAAAGTGTGTCATTGAAA
>CM065713.1:8403698-8413111 GCA_017654935.2 Phymorhynchus buccinoides
TGAAACATAGGACAGCCCCTCTTGAAACTGAAACATAGGACATCCCCTCTTGAAACTGAAACATAGGACATCCCCTCTTGAAACTGAAACATAGGACATCCCCTCTTGAAACTGAAACATAGGACATCCCCTCTTGAAACTGAAACATAGGACATCCCCTCTTGAAACTGAAACAGGACATCCCCTCTTGAAACTGAAACATAGGACAGCCCCTCTTGAAACTGAAACATAGGACAGCCCCTCTTGAAACTGAAACATAGGACATCCCCTCTTGAAACTGAAACATAGGACATCCCCTCTTGAAACTGAAACATAGGACATCCCCTCTTGAAACTGAAACATCCCCTCTTGAAACTGAAACATCCCCTCTTGAAACTGAAACATAGGACATCCCCTCTTGAAACTGAAACATAGGACATCCCCTCTTGAAACTGAAACATAGGACAGCCCCTCTAGGACAGCCCCTCTTGAAACTGAAACATAGAAACTGACAGACCCCTCTTGAAACTGAAACATAGGACATCCCCTCTTGAAACTGAAACATAGGACATCCCCTCTTGAAACTGAAACATAGGACATCCCCTCTTGAAACTGAAACATAGGACATCCCCTCTCTGAAACATAGGACATCCCCTCTTGAAACTGAAACATAGGACATCCCCTCTTGAAACTGAAACATAGGACATGAAACATAGGACATCCCCTCTTGAAACTGAAACATAGGACATCCCCTCTTGAAACTGAAACATAGGACATCCCCTCTTGAAACTGAAACATAGGACATCCCCTCTTGAAACTGAAACATAGGACATCCCCTCTTGAAACTGAAACATAGGACATCCCCTCTTGAAACTGAAACATAGGACATCCCCTCTTGAAACTGAAACATAGGACATCCCCTCTTGAAACTGAAACATAGGACATCCCCTCTTGAAACTGAAACATAGGACAGCCCCTCTTGAAACTGAAACAAGGACATCCCCTCTTGAAACATAGGACATCCCCTCTTGAAACTGAAACAAAGGAATAGGACATCCCCTCTTGAAACATAGGACAGCCCCTCTGAAACATAGGACAGCCCCTCTTGAAACTGAAACATAGGACAGCCCCTCTTGAAACTGAAACATAGGACATCCCCTCATCCCCTCTTGAAACTGAAACATAGGACATCCCCTCTTGAAACTGAAACATAGGACCCCTCTTGAAACTGAAACATAGGACATACCCTCTTGAAACTGAAACATAGGACATCCCCTCTTGAAACTGAAACATAGGACATCCCCTCTTGAAACTGAAACATAGGACATCCCCTCTTGAAACTGAAACATAGGACATCCCCTCTTGAAACTGAAACATAGGACATCCCCTCTTGAAACTGAAACATAGGACATCCCCTCTTGAAACTGAAACATAGGACATCCCCTCTTGAAACTGAAACATAGGACATCCCCTCTTGAAACTGAAACATAGGACATCCCCTCTTGAAACTGAAACATAGGACATCCCCTCTGAAACATAGAAACTGAAACATAGGACATCCCCTCTTGAAACTGAAACATAACATCCCCTCTTGAAAATGAAACATAGGACATCCCCTCTTGAAACTGAAACATAGGACATCCCCTCTTGAAACATAGGACATCCCCTCTTGAAACTGAAACATAACATCCCCTCTGAAACATAGGACATCCCCTCTTGAAACTGAAACATAGGACATCCCCTCTTGAAACTGAAACATAGGACATAGGACAGCCCCTCTTGAAACTGAAACATAGGACAGCCCCTCTTTGAAGGACAGCCCCTCTTGAAACTGAAACATAGGACATCCCCTCTTGAAACTGAAACATAGGACATCCCCTCTTGAAACTGAAACATAGGACATCCCCTCTTGAAACTGAAACATAGGACATCCCCTCTTGAAACTGAAACATAGGACATCCCCTCTTGAAACTGAAACATAGGACATCCCCTCTTGAAACTGAAACATAGGACATCCCCTCTTGAAACTGAAACATAGGACATCCCCTCTTGAAACTGAAACATAGGACATCCCCTCTTGAAACTGAAACATAGGACATCCCCTCTTGAAACTGAAACATAGGACATCCCCTCTTGAAACTGAAACATAGGACATCCCCTCTTGAAACTGAAACATAGGACATCCCCTCTTGAAACTGAAACATAGGACATCCCCTCTTGAAACTGAAACATAGGACATCCCCTCTTGAAACTGAAACATAGGACATCCCCTCTTGAAACTGAAACATAGGACATCCCCTCTTGAAACTGAAACATAGGACATCCCCTCTTGAAACTGAAACATAGGACATCCCCTCTTGAAACTGAAACATAGGACATCCCCTCTTGAAACTGAAACATAGGACATCCCCTCTTGAAACTGAAACATAGGACATCCCCTCTTGAAACTGAAACATAGGACATCCCCTCTTGAAACTGAAACATAGGACATCCCCTCTTGAAACTGAAACATAGGACATCCCCTCTTGAAACTGAAACATAGGACATCCCCTCTTGAAACTGAAACATAGGACATCCCCTCTTGAAACTGAAACATAGGACATCCCCTCTTGAAACTGAAACATAGGACATCCCCTCTTGAAACTGAAACATAGGACATCCCCTCTTGAAACTGAAACATAGGACATCCCCTCTTGAAACTGAAACATAGGACATCCCCTCTTGAAACTGAAACATAGGACATCCCCTCTTGAAACTGAAACATAGGACATCCCCTCTTGAAACTGAAACATAGGACATCCCCTCTTGAAACTGAAACATAGGACATCCCCTCTTGAAACTGAAACATAGGACATCCCCTCTTGAAACTGAAACATAGGACAGCCCCTCTTGAAACTGAAACATAGGACATCCCCTCTTGAAACTGAAACAGGACATCCCCTCTTCTTGAAAGGGACATCCCCTCTTGAAACTGAAACATCCCCTCTTGAAACTGAAACATAGGACATCCCCTCTTGAAACTGAAACATAGGACATCCCCTCTTGAAACTGAAACATAGGACATCCCCTCTTGAAACTGAAACATAGGACATCCCCTCTTGAAACTGAAACATAACATCCCCTCTTGAAACTGAAACATAGGACCCCTCTTGAAACTGAAACATAGGACAGCCCCTCTTGAAACTGAAACATAGGACATCCCCTCTTGAAACTGAAACATAGGACATCCCCTCTTGAAACTGAAACATAGGACATCCCCTCTTGAAACTGAAACATAGGACATCCCCTCTTGAAACTGAAACATAGGACATCCCCTCTTGAAACTGAAACATAGGACATCCCCTCTTGAAACTGAAACATAGGACATCCCCTCTTGAAACTGAAACATAGGACATCCCCTCTTGAAACTGAAACATAGGACATCCCCTCTTGAAACTGAAACATAGGACATCCCCTCTTGAAACTGAAACATAGGACATCCCCTCTTGAAACTGAAACATAGGACATCCCCCTCTGAAACATAGAAATCCCCTCTTGAAACTCTGAAACATAGGACATCCCCTCTTGAAACTGAAACATAGGACATCCCCTCTTGAAACTGAAACATAGGACATCCCCTCTTGAAACTGAAACATAGGACATGAAACTGAAACATAGGACCCCTCTTGAAACTGAAACATAGGACATCCCCTCTTGAAACTGAAACATAGGACATCCCCTCTTGAAACTGAAACATAGGACATCCCCTCTTGAAACTGAAACATAGGACATCCCCTCTTGAAACTGAAACATAGGACATCCCCTCTTGAAACTGAAACATAGGACATCCCCTCTTGAAACTGAAACATAGGACATCCCCTCTTGAAACTGAAACATAGGACATCCCCTCTTGAAACTGAAACATAGGACATCCCCTCTTGAAACTGAAACATAGGACATCCCCTCTTGAAACTGAAACATAGGACATCCCCTCTTGAAACTGAAACATAGGACATCCCCTCTTGAAACTGAAACATAGGACATCCCCCTCTTGAAACTGAAACATAGGACATCCCCTCTTGAAACTGAAACATAGGACATCCCCTCTTGAAACTGAAACATAGGACATCCCCTCTTGAAACTGAAACATAGGACATCCCCTCTTGAAACTGAAACATAGGACATCCCCTCTTGAAACTGAAACATAGGACATCCCTCTCTTGAATCCCCTCTGAAACATAGAACATCCCCTCTCTTGAAACATAGGACAGCCCCTCTTGAAACTGAAACATAGGACCCCTCTTGAAACTGAAACATAGGACATCCCCTCTTGAAACTGAAACATAGGACATCCCCTCTTGAAACTGAAACATAGGACATCCCCTCTTGAAACTGAAACATAGGACATCCCCTCTTGAAACTGAAACATAGGACAGCCCCTCTTGAAACTGAAACATAGGACATCCCCTCTTGAAACTGAAACATAGGACATCCCCTCTTGAAACTGAAACATAGGACATCCCCTCTTGAAACTGAAACATAGGACATCCCCTCTTGAAACTGAAACATAGGACATCCCCTCTTGAAACTGAAACATAGGACAGCCCCTCTTGAAACTGAAACATAGGACATCCCCTCTTGAAACTGAAACATAGGACATCCCCTCTTGAAACTGAAACATAGGACATCCCCTCTTGAAACTGAAACATAGGACATCCCCTCTTGAAACTGAAACATAGGACATCCCCTCTTGAAACTGAAACATAGGACATCCCCTCTTGAAACTGAAACATAGGACATCCCCTCTTGAAACTGAAACATAGGACATCCCCTCTTGAAACTGAAACATAGGACATCCCCTCTTGAAACTGAAACATAGGACATCCCCTCTTGAAACTGAAACATAGGACATCCCCTCTTGAAACTGAAACATAGGACATCCCCTCTTGAAACTGAAACATAGGACATCCCCTCTTGAAACTGAAACATAGGACATCCCCTCTTGAAACTGAAACATAGGACATCCCCTCTTGAAACTGAAACATAGGACATCCCCTCTTGAAACTGAAACATAGGACATCCCCTCTTGAAACTGAAACATAGGACATCCCCTCTTGAAACTGAAACATAGGACATCCCCTCTTGAAACTGAAACATAGGACATGAAACTGAAACCCTCTTGAAACTGAAACATAGGACAGCCCCTCTGAAACTGAAACTGAAACATAGGACATCCCCTCTTGAAACTGAAACATAGGACATCCCCTCTTGAAACTGAAACATAGGACATCCCCTCTTGAAACTGAAACATAGGACATCCCCTCTTGAAACTGAAACATAGGACATCCCCTCTTGAAACTGAAACATAGGACATCCCCTCTTGAAACTGAAACATAGGACATCCCCTCTTGAAACTGAAACATAGGACATCCCCTCTTGAAACTGAAACATAGGACATCCCCTCTTGAAACTGAAACATAGGACAGCCCCTCTTGAAACTGAAACATAGGACATCCCCTCTTGAAACTGAAACATAGGACATCCCCTCTTGAAACTGAAACATAGGACATCCCCTCTTGAAACTGAAACATAGGACATCCCCTCTTGAAACTGAAACATAGGACATCCCCTCTTGAAACTGAAACATAGGACAGCCCCTCTTGAACTGAAACATAGGACATCCCCTCTTGAAACTGAAACATAGGACATCCCCTCTTGAAACTGAAACATAGGACATCCCCTCTTGAAACTGAAACATAGGACAGAACATCCCCTCTTGAAACTGAAACATAGGACATCCCCTCTTGAAACTGAAACATAGGACATCCCCTCTTGAAACTGAAACATAGGACATCCCCTCTTGAAACTGAAACATAGGACATCCCCTCTTGAAACTGAAACATAGGACATCCCCTCTTGAAACTGAAACATAGGACAGGACATCCCCTCTTGAAACTGAAACATAGGACAGCCCCTCTTGAAACTGAAACATAGGACATCCCCTCTTGAAACTGAAACATAGGACATCCCCCCTCTTGAAATCTGAAACATAGGACAGCCCCTCTTGAAACTGAAACATAGAACAGCCCCTCTTGAAACTGAAACATAGGACAGCCCCTCTTGAAACTGAAACATAGGACAGTCCCTCTTGAAACTGAAACATAGGACAGTCCCTTCTTGAAACTGAAACCCTCTTGAAACTGAAACATAGGACATCCCCTCTTGAAACTGAAACATAGGACAGCCCCTCTTGAAACTGAAACATAGGACATCCCCTCTGAAACATAGAACATCCCCTCTTGAAACTGAAACTGATAACATCCCCTCTTGAAACTGAAACATAGGACATAGGACATCCCCTCTTGAAACTGAAACATAGGACAGACATCCCCTCTTCTGAAACATGACATCCCCTCTTGAAACATAGGACAGGACATCCCCTCTTGAAACTGAAACATAGGAAACTGAACAGCCCCTCTTGAAACTGAAACATAGGACATCCCCTCTTGAAACTGAAACATAGGACATCCCCTCTTGAAACTGAAACATAGGACATCCCCTCTTGAAACTGAAACATAGGACATCCCCTCTTGAAACTGAAACATAGGACATCCCCTCTTGAAACTGAAACATAGGACATCCCCTCTTGAAACTGAAACATAGGACATCCCCTCTTGAAACTGAAACATAGGACATCCCCTCTTGAAACTGAAACATAGGACATCCCCTCTTGAAACTGAAACATAGGACATCCCCTCTTGAAACTGAAACATAGGACAGCCCCTCAGTACATCCCCTCTTGAAACTGAAACATAGGACATCCCCTCTTGAAACTGAAACATAGGACATCCCCTCTTGAAACTGAAACATAGGACATCCCCTCTTGAAACTGAAACATAGGACAGCCCCTCTTGAAACTGAAAACATAGGACATCCCCTCTTGAAACTGAAACATAGAACATCCCCTCTTGAAACTGAAACATAGGACATCCCCTCTTGAAACTGAAACATAGGACATCCCCTCTTGAAACTGAAACATAGGACATCCCCTCTTGAAACTGAAACATAGGACATCCCCTCTTGAAACTGAAACATAGAAACTGACAGCCCCTCTTGAAACTGAAACATAGGACATCCCCTCTTGAAACTGAAACATAGGACATCCCCTCTTGAAACTGAAACATAGGACATCCCCTCTCTTGAAACTGAAACATAGGACATCCCCTCTTGAAACTGAAACATAGGACAGGCCCCTCTTGAAACTGAAACATAGGACATCCCCTCTTGAAACTGAAACATAGGACAGCCCCTCTCTAAACTGAAACATAGGACATCCCCTCTTGAAACTGAAACATAGGACATCCCCTCTTTGAAACTGAAACATAGAAACATAGGACATCCCCTCTTGAAACTGAAACATAGGACATCCCCTCTTGAAACTGAAACATAGGACATACATCCCCTCTTGAAACTGAAACATAGGACATCCCCTCTTGAAACTGAAACATAGGACATCCCCTCTTGAAACTGAAACATAGGACATGAAACTGAAACATAGGACCCCTCTTGAAACTGAAACATAGGACAGGACATAGGACATCCCCTCTTGAAACTGAAACATAGGACAGCCCCTCTTGAAGCTGAAACATACATCCCCTCTTGAAACTGAAACAGCCCCTCTTGAAACTGAAACATAGGACATCCCCTCTTGAAACTGAAACATAGGACATCCCCTCTTGAAACTGAAACATAGGACATCCCCTCTTGAAACTGAAACATAGGACATCCCCTCTTGAAACTGAAACATAGGACAGCCCCTCTTGAAACTGAAACATAGGACATCCCCTCTTGAAACTGAAACATAGGACAGCCCCTCTTGAAACTGAAACATAGGACATCCCCTCTTGAAACTGAAACATAGGACATCCCCTCTTGAAACTGAAACATAGGACATCCCCTCTTGAAACTGAAACATAGGACATCCCCTCTTGAAACTGAAACATAGGACAGCCCCTCTTGAAAACTGAAACATAGGACAGAACATCCCCTCTTGAAACTGAAACATAGGACATCCCCTCTTGAAACTGAAACATAGGACATCCCCTCTCTAAACTGAAACATAGGACATCCCCTCTTGAAACTGAAACATAGGACATCCCCTCTTGAAACTGAAACATAGGACATCCCCTCTTGAAACTGAAACATAGGACAGCCCCTCTTGAAACTGAAACATAGGACATCCCCTCTTGAAACTGAAACATAGGACAGCCCCTCTTGAAACTGAAACATAGGACAGCCCCTCTTGAAACTGAAACATAGGACATCCCCTCTTGAAACTGAAACATAGGACATCCCCTCTTGAAACTGAAACATAGGACATCCCCTCTTGAAACTGAAACATAGGACATCCCCTCTTGAAACATAGGACATCCCCTCTTGAAACTGAAACATAGGACATCCCCTCTTGAAACTGAAACATAACATCCCCTCTGAAACATAGAACATCCCCTCTTGAAACTGAAACATAGGACATCCCTCTTGAAACTGAAACATAGGACAGCCCCTCTTGAAACTGAAACATAGGACATCCCCTCTCTTGAAATCCCCTCTTGAAACTGAAACATAGGACATCCCCTCTTGAAACTGAAACATAGGACAGCCCCTCTTGAAACTGAAACATAGGACATCCCCTCTTGAAACTGAACATCCCCTCTTGAAACTGAAACATAGAACATCCCCTCTTGGACAGCCCCTCTTGAAACTGAAACATAGGACATCCCCTCTTGAAACTGAAACATAGGACATCCCCTCTTGAAACTGAAACATAGGACATCCCCTCTTGAAACTGAAACAAAGGAACATAGGACATCCCCTCTTGAAACTGAAACATAGGACATCCCCTCTCTAATCTGAAACATAGGACATCCCCTCTTGAAACTGAAACATAGGACATCCCCTCTTGAACAGCCCCTCTGAAACATAGGACATCCCCTCTTGAAACTGAAACATAGGACATCCCCTCTTGAAACATAGGACATCCCCTCTGAAACATAGGACATCCCCTCTCTAAGTTGAAACATAGGACATCCCCTCTTAAACATAGGACATCCCCTCTGAAACATAGGACATCCCCTCTCTAAGCTGAAACATAGGACAGCCCCTCTTTGAAACATAACAGCCCGTCTGAAACATAGGACATCCCCTCTTGAAACTGAAACATAGTACAGCCCCTCTTGAACTGAAACATAGGACATCCCCTCTTGAAACTGAAACATAGGACATCCCTCTTGAAACTGAAACATAGGACATCCCCTCTTGAAACTGAAACATAGGACATCCCCTCTTGAAACTGAAACATAGGACATCCCCTCTTGAAACTGAAACATAGGACATCCCCTCTTGAAACTGAAACATAGGACATCCCCTCTCTAAGAAACTGAAACATAGGACATCCC
>CM065713.1:8413611-8431111 GCA_017654935.2 Phymorhynchus buccinoides
ACAATATAAAAAGGCTTGATTGCGAAATTTCGTGCAAACGATTTCGGTCTAAGCGCATGGCGGCCATTAGAAAAGAGACGGATACATGCCTTCTCTTTGGGTATTAGACTTCAAGCACCTCCGCCAAGGAGGAATTCGCCGATTTTGGGGACGGTTTGATTTCTCGGAAACCAGAGCAGAGTGCAGTGTTGCAATTCTGTAAAGGGTGTTTTCCTGGTGATTGGACGTGTTTCTTTTCAAAAACTCATCCGTGAGGGTGCCCCTTTAAAATTGAATAGATATACAATATAAACTGCCACTAACCTGTTCGAATATAGACAAAATGAATAAGACATCGTCGTTGACACTCAGTCCTCACACGCGTTGACTGTGACGACGACGACGACGACGACGAAGAGAAAGAAGCAGAAGAAAGAAGAAAGAAGAAGAAGAAGAAAAAGAGGAAGAGGAAGATTGAAGAAGAAGAAGGAAGAGGAAGAAGAGAAGAGAAGAAGAAGAAAGAAGAAAAAGAAGAAGCTTTTTCTTTTGTTTTGAAAACGACGAAGAAGGATTGATTAAGAAGAAGAAGAAGAAGAAGAAGAAGAAGAAGAAGAGAGGGGAAGAAGAAGAAGAAGAAGATGATGATGGATGAGGAGGATGAAGATGAAGAGGAGGAGAAGAAGAAGAAGAAGAAGAAGAAGAAGGAAGAGAAGGAAGAGAAGAAGAAGGAAGAAGAAGAAGAAGAAGAAGAAGATGAAGATGGTGATGGAAGAAGAGAAGAAGAAGAAGAAAGAAGAAGAAAGATGAAGAAGAATAAGAAGAAGAAGAAGATGGAGGAAGAAGAAGAAGAAGACGAGACCTGATGATGATGATGGTGATTGGTGAAGAGAAGGTTGAGAAGAGGAAGAGGAGAAGAAGAGACGATGATGAAGAAAGAAGAAGAAGAGAAGGAGGAAGAAGAAAGAAGAAAAGAATGAAAAAGATGAATGATGAGAGAAGAAGAAGGGAAGAAAGAAGAAGAAGAAGAAGAAGACAGAGAAGAAGAGATGAAGAAGATCGAGAAGAAGAAAAGAAAGAAGAAGAAAAGAAAAAGGGAAGAGAAGAAGAAGAAGAAGATGATGGTGATGGTGCAAGGAGAAGTAGAAGGAGGATGAGGAAGAAGAAGAGAGGAGAGAAGTGATGAGGAAGAGAAGGAGAGAAGGAAGAAGAAGAAGGAGGAAGGAAGGAAGACAGATGATGGATGAAACCTGAAGGAGAAGGAAGAGAGGAAGAAGAAGAAGATGATGGTGAAGGTGAAGATAAGGAGGAGGAAGAAGAATGAGAATGAGAAACTAAGAATATGATATGATGGTGAAGAATGAAGAAGAGAAGAAGATGGAAGCAGATGAGGAAGAAGAAAAATGATGAATGAAGGTGATGGTGGAAGAGAAAGGAGGAAAGGGATTTAGAAGAAGAAGAGAAGAAGAAGAGCAGGAGGGAAGAAGAAGAGAAGAAGAAGCACTGAAGAAGAATGAGTTGAAGACGTGTCTGAGTGGAGAGGAAGAAGAGAGAAAGGAGGAGAAGAGAGTGAGGATGAGTAGGAAGTTCGAGAGACTGAGAAGAAGAGGAGATTTTGGGATGGATAATGTCCGATGAACCTCTTCCGAGCAGAGACTTTCGATGTGGAGTGGGCGTAAGATGGCCTTGACGAAGAAACTCTGGAACAAGACTGAGATTTAATCGAGTATGAAGAAGTACGGAGGATAAGAAGAGGAAGAAGATGATGATCTTGAGGGAGAGGATGAGGGAGAGTGATGTTCGGAGAAGAAGAGAAGAAAGGGGAATTGTTGCACTCCCGATTTTGCATGAGGTAATTGATTGTGTATGACCGAGTGATTGGACTGATGAGTGATTGAGGCGAGGGAGATTGCAGAATTGTGAGAGAGAGAACCGTAAGGAGAGGAGGAGAGATAGTCGCGAGGAGAGAGGCTCGCGATTGAGAAGATGATGTCTGATGATGAGAGAGAGAAGAGAGAGGAGAGAGAAAGAGCTAGGAGGAGAGAAAGAGCAGGGGGAGAGAGAGTGGCGAGAGATCGAAGGAGAAAGGAGAGAGGAGAGAGACGAGATGAGAGAGGTGGATCCGAGAGAGGAGAGAGGAGGAGGAAGGAAGAATGAGGAAGTGAAGGGAAATGAAGAAGGATGATGAGAGAAGAGAAGATTGAGAGAAGAGAGAAGAGAAGTCAGAAGAGAGAGAGGGAGGGAGAGAGAGATAAGGGAGAGAGAGGAGAGAGAAGGAGGAGAAGCGAGGAGGAGATGGGAGGAGAAGAAGAATGACGAGGAGCAGAGAAAGAAAGATTTAGGAGTCGAAGAGGAGGAGACTGAGAAGTGAGAGAGGAAGGAGAAGAATGAGGAGAGAGAAAGAAGAGCGAGGAAGAAGAAGAATGAATGAGGAATGTAAAGGAGACGGTAAGGAAGGGAGAGGAATCGAAGGAGGAGGAGGCAGGAGGATATCTTAAGGGAAGCAGAGAAGAAGAGGAGGAAGATAGAGAGAGGAATTGAAGAAATGGAAGATAGAAAGACAGAGGAGATGGAGGGAAGAAAAAGAGACGGAGGATAGAGATGAACGAGGGAATTCAAGAGACAAGAAGAAAGAAGAGGAGAAGGAAGAAGAGGAAGAAGAGGAGGAGAAGACAGACAGGAGGTAGGAGGAACGAAGATGAGAGGGGGAGGAGGACAGGAAGGAATAGGAAAGAAGAGCAAGAAGGAAGAGATAAAAGAAGAAGATGAAGATGAGCATGAAGTGGACGAGAGGAGAAAGAGAGAGGAAGATGGAAGAGAAGGAGAAAGAAAAGAAGGAGGATGGAAGAGATGAGGAGGCAAAGAATGCATCAAGAAGATGAAGATGAGGAAGAAGAAGATGAGAGGAGAAGTGAGGAAGGAGAAGGTGAAGTGAGATGCGAGGAGAAGAAGGAGAAGATGGAGCTGACCGAAGAAGATGAGACGAAGGAAGAGAGGAAGTGATTGAGAGTGATTGATTGACGGAGGAGGAGGGAGGAGAAAGAGGAGAGAACAGAAGAGCAGAGGAGAAGAAGAAGAACCGAGATTGAAAGAATAAGAAGAAGAAGGTGAAGGATAAGATGGAAACGATAACAGAGAGAGAAGGCCCAGAGAGAGAGAAAGAGGAGAGAGAGAAAGAGGAGAGAGATACAAGGAGAGATGAAGAAGGACAAAGGACATTAAGAACGGAGAGAGAGAGGAAAGCAGAAGAATAGAACGGATAAAGGAATATGAGAAGGATGAGAGGGGAAGGAACTGAGAAGGGAGTCGAGAGAAATAAGATGAGGGATGATGACAGGAGAAAGAAGAGAGGAGGGAATAGCCGTAAGAGAAGAGAGAGAGTCTGAGGAAGACATGAGAAGACGATTCGGAAATGGGAAGGGAGAAGGTGAAGATTGAGAAGGAAAAGAAAAAGATGGGAGGACTGAGGAGGAACTAGAGGAGAAGGAGGAAGAGATTCAGAGCGGGAGAAGAGGAAAGAGAGGGACGAAAAACGACCAGATAGAAGAAAGAAGTATGAAAGGAGACTGAGGGGACAAGGAGAATGGAAGAGTGACTGAAGAGAAAGAGGTAGGCCACAGAAGAGGAGAACGCCCAAAGAATGCAGAGAATCGGAAAAGAAGAAGATTTGAAGAATGAGAGAGGAGAACTGGCAACGAGAGGAGAGAGAGGAGCAATACAATGAGGAATGATCGAGGATGTAAGAGTAGGGGAGGAGGAGAAGAGAGGAGAGAGGAGACAGAAGAAAGGGAAGATGGAGAATAGAAAGAATTAATGTAGAAATAGATGAGAGAGGAGATGAGAACAAGAAGAGGAGGAAGGAAAAATGGAAGGAGAAACGTGGAGAGATAGAGAACGAGAAGGAGAGAAGATGAAAGGGAAGAGAGATGGAGAGAGAAGAAGAAAGGAGAGAGAAGATGAAGGAAGAGGAGAAGAGGAGGGCAGGAAGAGAAAGATAGGAGAAAGGAGAGAGAGAGACTACGAATGAGAGAGAGAAGGAGATAGGAAGAAAGAAAGAGTCGAACTAAGAAGATTTGAGAGAGAAGAGAGAGAGAAGAAAGAAGGAGAGACAGAGAGAAAGAAGAAGAAAGAGAGAAGAGGAAGGAGGATGAAGACGAGGAAGAAAAAGAAAGATGAAGAAGCGAGAGAGAGAGAAGAGAGAAAGAACGCGTGAGGGAAGGAAGAGAGATGACGACGAGGATTAGATAAGGGACAATCAGAGAGAGAAAAAGAAAGATGGAGAAAGATAGAAGAGGAGAGTGAAGGAAGAGAAGAAGAAGGAGAGTAGAGAGGGGAGAGGGAAGAAGAAAGAAAAGAAGGGAGAGAGGAGGAAGATGGATGAAGAGATAGAGAAGAGAGAAGGTGGGAGAAGAATGAGACGAGAGGGAGAGGAAAGAGGAGAAGCGAAGAGATAGGAGGAGGAGAAGGAATAGTAAAAGGAGATAGAAGGTTGAATGAAAAAGTATAGAAAAGAGGAGAGAGAAGAAAAGACAAGAGCGGAGACAGAGCGAGAACGATAAGAAGATGGATACGGAAGAGAAGAAGAATGGCGGAGAGAATAGAGAGAGAGCAGAGAGATGAATGAAGAGGGAGAGGAAGAGAGATGAGATAGAGAAGAAGAGAAGATCTAGAGAGAGAAAGTGGAATGAAGAGGAGAGGGAAAGAGAGAATGCGTGAGAGCAGATTTGACGAGAGGAAGGAGAGAGAGATGAGAAGAAGAAGAGAGAGAATGAGGAAGATAAGAAAGAAGAGAGGAGGAAGGAGAGAGAGAAGACGGACAGGCCAGAAGAGAGAAAATAAGAAGAATAGCGGAGAAAGAAAAGAAAGGCAGTTGAGACGAGGAGGAGAGAGATGAGGACGAAGGGAGGAACTGAGGAGAAAGGAGGGGAGACGAGAAAGAGAAGAATAGAAAGGAGATTGCAGAGATAGAGGATAGAGCGATATGAGGGAAGATTGAAGAGTGGAGAGAGAGAAGAGGATGGAGATGCGAGAGAGAGGTGGAAGGAAAAGATCAAGAGGAGATTGAAGGAGTGAATAGAGAGTAGATGAGAGAAGAGAGGAGAGAAGAAGAAGAGATAGAGAGAGAAGAGAGGCAGAGAGAAGAGAGAGAGGAGTAGCGAGAGCGATGACGAGAGAGATTCGAAGAAGAGGAGGAGAGAGAAGAGAGGAAGAGGAGCCGAGAGTAGGAGAGGAGAGAGAGTAGAGGAAAGAGGAGAGAGAGAAGAGAGAAGAGGAGAAGAGAGAAGAGGAGAGAAAGCCGATGATTGAGGAGAGGGAGAGAATATTTTTTTGAGAGTGCATGAAGAAGTAGAAACGAGAGGTAGAATTGCGTGGGCGAGGAGGAGAGGAAGAGGCGAGAGAAGAGAGAAGCAGTGGAGAAAGAAGGTACCGAGAAGTAGAGATTAGAAAAGATTAGGAGATAGGGATGAAGAGCGAGAGGAAGATGACGTGAAGAATAGAGAAGAAGATGAGAAGATAGAGATGAAGATAGAGAAGAAACAGAAAAAAAATTTAAGAAGAAGAGGAGATTGGAGGAGGCAATTTACAGAAGAGAAGAGGAAAAGGAAGAAGAAGAAAGGGAATAAGAAAAACAAGACAGAAAGAAGAAGGAAGGAAGAAGAACAAGAGAAGAGGGAAGGGAAGAACTAGAAGAAAAGAAAGGAAGGAGAAAAAGAGTTTTAGGAATATTGAAGAAGAAGAACGAAAGAAAAGAAAGAAGGAAAGACAGAACAAAGAAGTAGGAGGGAGGAGGAAGCCACGAAAGGAGGAAAGAAAGAGAAGAAAGGAATCGATTATGAGGGAAGGGGGAGAACCCTTAACTAGATACTGAAATAGAAGAGAAAGACCCATTGAGGAAAAGAGGAAAACGTATCCATATAAAGATAAGGACGGAAAGAAAGGGAAGAGGAAGAGGTTGAAATTAGGAGGCAAAGATGAAAGAAGGAGTGAGAATCCAGACTTGGAAGATGAGAAGAGATATGAGAAGAAATTTAATACGCAACACGCCTAAAGCTCCTAAGAACGAAGAAGAAAAGAAAAGAAAGAGAAAGGAAGCGACGAGAAGAAGAAGAAGGAGAGTGAGAAGAAGAACGCAGATGAAAGATAGAAAGAAGAAGAGATGAAGAGGAACAAGATGATGATGACTGATGATGAGAGGAGGAGGAGGAGGAGGAGGCGGAGGAGGTAAGCAGAAGCTCTTCGTATGTAAGAACAAGGTTCTTCGAACATCCAAAAGTCAATGTAGCCTAAATCGCCCCAAATCCAAATAACTTATAATGTTACTTATTTCTGTTTTGACAAGAAGAAGAAGAAGAAGAAGAAGACGATGATCGATTATGATGATAATGAGGATGATGATGATGATGAAGAGAGGAGAAGAAGAAGAGAAGAAATATGGACTTATTCGTTTTGACGACAACGAAAGAAGCCGATGAAGAAGATGTGGATGCATCATGATGTTGATGATGAAGATTTTATTTTTGAATATCATTCAATGCAAAACGGCAACTACCTGTCTGAATGAAAGACGTCGTCGTTGGCGCTCACCCACCAGACGTGTCTGTTGGGGTGGCTGTGATGTGCTGAGTTCGCCATCTCGCCTCGCCCATTCTGACCCATTGGACTGGTGGGATAAATCAATCGATCAAAATCATCAGTGAGCTCAATCAATTAAATCAATCAATTAAATTAATCTCGCCATCTTGCCTTCGCCCATTCTGTACCCCATTGGCTGGTGGGAGAAATTAATCAAATCAATCGATCAATCAGCTAATCAATAAAGCAATTAATCAATCAATAACTCAATCAAATCAATCAAAGCCGTCAGTCAATCCAATCAATCAATCAATCAATCGGTCAGCTCCAATCAATTAACAGTCAATCCAAATCAATAATTAATAAAACAAATCAGCCAATTGATAAATTAATCGCTCTATCGATCAGTCTGGATTCTAACCCCTCAATATAAATTAAATTATCCCAACAATCTTTCTTCTTCTTCTTCTTCGATCGCCTCAGACAGTTCCTGTCAATAGTGAGCGCAGATGCCGCCGTGCTGCCGTTCATGCGCCTAAGTAAGAAATAATAATTAGACCAGCATGTCCGACTTTACTTTGGCTGGAGAAATATTTTTGAAAAAGAAAAGCAGGGAGAAATGGGACCATAAAGGACAGAAGGATAGTAGATGACACAAGCAAAGGGGGAAAAGGCAGAGAGTCAAAAAGGTGGAGGGCCCCATGACAGATTAGAGAAGTTTACAAGCACAGAACTACCAGAAGGTGGGAACTATTTATACAAAAGACCCCACCCACCCCGGTATCCCCCACTGGGCGAATCCAAACAATCAATCCGTAGAAATCATATCAACATGAAATCAAATCAATCAATCAAATACGGTTTTTAAAAAGATAAGCAAATTTAATCAATCAGTCAGTCCGTTTAATTAAATTTAAGAAAGATTGACATAAGCAACACTAAACACAATTAATAAATACACGCGCAAAACACGCGCGAGCACGCACGATACACACACTCACACGTCACGGTACGCCGGTCGCACACACACACACACACGCTCGCTCGCTGACATTACAAACATGAAGCGGCGCGCCGCACGCACACACCACACAAATGACGTGCGCGCACAACACACACACACCACCGCACGCAATTCAAAAGCACGCCACCACGCAGCTCCACACACACACATCACCGCGCGCGCGCGCGGTACACACACACACACTCTCTCTCTCACACACAACACACACAACACTACCGTTTCTTTATTGTTGTTCTTTGCCGATCTACGCTCGCCAAGGGAGTATGTTTTACCACTTGGGATCTTTAGTTCCTTTGGGGTTTTGGGGGTTTGTTTACGGTATGGCTTGATGAAAAAAAGTATATTATTTGCTATCAATGTTCCATCGGAAAATAAAATTTTTGACTTGACTTGACTTGACACACACACCACACACCACCACACACACACACACACACACACACACGGACACACACACACACACACACACACACACACACCACACACACACACCGTTTCTTTATGTGTCCTTTGCCGATCTACGATCGCAAAGGAGCGCGCACGCGCGCGTGTGTGTATGTGTGTGTGTGTGTGTGTGTGTGTGTGTCACAGATAACAGAGCCACACTCCGGGGCTAAATCCGACGTGAATGTGAGTACCCAACTTTTTTTTTTACATATTCTTTTTATACAAAAATACAATTTTGCAGAAAACAAGAACAAAACTAAGCACACGGACTCGCCTTGATATGAGCTTGGCTCAGACCAATTAACATTGGCTGGAACACCAAGGCTACATCAAAATGTTTTTGTTCTGATCTGCATATTATAGTTATGTTTCCAAGCAAACAAATCTTGATCATTCAAGAACATCGGGGGTTTCCTGGTATCCTGCAGTAGTACCTCCTGGATCGTCCCACCATCTGTATTGTTATAAATGTCCCGCAATACCCGTTCCAGGGTTTGAGGACTTTAAAGGGGCACCCTGACGGATGAGTTTTTGCAAGAAACACGTCGAGATCACCAGGAAAACACCCTTTACAGAGATCGCAACACTCACTTTGCTCTGGTTTCCTAGAAATCGAACCGTCAAATCGGCGGTTCCTCCATGGCGGAGGTGCTGGAAGTCAAATTATTTCACTGAAAGAGAAGGCGTGTGGCCGTCTCTTTTCTAATGGCCGCCTGAGTTTAGACCAAATCGTTTGCACGAAATTTTCACAGTACAAGACATTTTATTTTTATTTTTAAAAAATGTCTATGCAGTTTATCTAAAGGAGTTTCGCTCACAACAAAGGAAATAGATCCCTTTTTTTTTAACTGCACTACAAAAAAAGAAGAAGCTTCAATCGCAATGGGATAGGTGGCCTCCACCCACCCCATCCAAAATGGCTTCTCTCTCCGGCATCTCCGCCAAGCAGGAATCGCCGTTTTGACGGTTTTGTTTCTAGGAAACCAGAGCAAAGTGTTCCGATCCTTGAAAAGGCTGTCTTTCTGGTGATCTCGACGTATTTCTTGCAAAAACTCATCCGTCAGGGTCCACCCTTGGTAAAGGTCTCTGTACACATTAACATTATTCACAAAAATATCACTATTTCCCCAACACAGTGGGTTTGTAGGTAATTTTATGAGTCACAGTAGCTTTTCTCAGCTCCTTTCAGTTCATGCCTTTTGTTAACACTCGTCACCAGCATAAACCAATTTAAAAAGTTTTATCCATTAGGCTTACATTGTTTTATGGTGGCATACCACTTGTAAGGTCTTTTCCTATCCCTAACCCAAATCAATGTTTTTGTTGTTGTTGTTGTTCCCTGGCTTAACGACTCCAGGGATCATCCCAACAGCCAGAGCACTTGAGCAATTCAGTACAAATGCACCAGCTAGGGATGAGAACATTACGTGTGTGACCGTTTTCGATTACCCCGCCATGTGGGCAGCCACACTCCGTCTTCGGGGGATTTAAGACTGATGATGTTATGCTGGGAGCTTGTCATGGCTTAAGACAATCCCCACACAACCATTCAGAGCATTGATGTAGCCTTGGCGTTCTAGCTTATGTCAACTGGTCTGACACAGCCTCATGACAAGGCAAACCAAAATCAATGATAAGAATATTTGCCTCTGTTAAAAGAAATAACTTGAAACAAATAGCTCTCTGTGGAAAACTGAAAGGAGCTAGAATGAGGGGAATTAGTGCACGGTGTTTCCAGGAGGGGAAATGGAGATATTTTTTGAATGATGCTAACGTTTAAGTTCGAACTCTCTAAGTTGCCCTCTCTCAGTCTCTGTCGAGTGCATAGCCTTCATAGGCTCCTTTAGACGGTCACAGTACACTAATTCCCCTCATTCTAGCTCCTTTCAGTTTCCCACAGAGAGCTATTTGTTTCAAGTTATTTCTTTTAACAGAGGCAAATATTCTTATCATTGATTTTGGTTAGGGATAGGAAAAGACCTTACAAGTGGTATGCCACCATAAAACAATGTAAGCCTAATGGATAAAACACTTTAAATTGGTTTATGCCGGTGACGAGTGTTAACAAAAGGCATGAACTGAAAGGAGCTGAGAAAAGCTACTGTGCGCTGTACGAATCCAGATCCAGAACGCTTACACAGACCTTGTACGGATTTGTTTTCCCTTGCAAAGAAGGTTCTCTTCTTCCATAATGCATGCTACAACAAGACAATGTTCTTTTAAAGAACTAAATAACACAATGATTGACTCAAATCATACTGAATAGCCATCATTATCAAATTAAACAAATCAGCATATACATTAGCAGCAATTGGAAATCAATCTCCTCTAAAGTATCCACTAGTTTATCCTAAAACCAGCTTCACAAGGGTTTTATCTGTAATATAAGAACAAAGGAAAGAAAATAAAAAAAAATAAAAAAATAGTACGTAAAGGGAGCATAAAAAGGGGTGTGTGATTGTGATCAACATGAACATTTCCAAAATAGAATTACAAAGGTAAGACAAAGGAAAACAAATATCCCAATGTAAGTATTAATGCAGTGGATTAAACACTATATGTTATGATAAATCATACACAGACATTAATAATAAAATAAAATAAACAAAAATTAGACTTACTGAGATAGCAAGTTTAGGTAGGGTAACCACTTTTTTTTGTTGAATTCATCAATGCGCATTTCCATGGCATGTGTACATTTTTCTAAAACATATTGTTTTTTCAATTCCTGTAGAAAGGTCCTTGTTGTTGAAACTGTCTTGTGTTTCAGTTTCAAGAGGGGCTGTCCTATGTTTCAGTTTCAAGAGGGGCTGTCCTATGTTTCAGTTTCAAGAGGGGCTGTCCTATGTTTCAGTTTCAAGAGGGGCTGTCCTATGTTTCAGTTTCAAGAGGGGCTGTCCTATGTTTCAGTTTCAAGAGGGGCTGTCCTATGTTTCAGTTTCAAGAGGGGATGTCCTATGTTTCAGTTTCAAGAGGGGATGTCCTATGTTTCAGTTTCAAGAGGGGATGTCCTATGTTTCAGTTTCAAGAGGGGGGCTGTCCTATGTTTCAGTTTCAAGAGGGGATGTCCTATGTTTCAGTTTCAAGAGGGGATGTCCTATGTTTCAGTTTCAAGAGGGGCTGTCCTATGTTTCAGTTTCAAGAGGGGATGTCCTATGTTTCAGTTTCAAGAGGGGATGTCCTATGTTTCAGTTTCAAGAGGGGATGTCCTATGTTTCAGTTTCAAGAGGGGATGTCCTATGTTTCAGTTTCAAGAGGGGATGTCCTATGTTTCAGTTTCAAGAGGGGCTTCCTATGTTTCAGAGGGGGATGTCCTATGTTTCAGTTTCAAGAGGGGATGTCCTATGTTTCAGTTTCAAGAGGGGATGTCCTATGTTTCAGTTTCAAGAGGGGATGTCCTATGTTTCAGTTTCAAGAGGGGATGTCCTATGTTTCAGTTTCAAGAGGGGATGTCCTATGTTTCAGTTTCAAGAGGGGATGTCCTATGTTTCAGTTTCAAGAGGGGATGTCCTATGTTTCAGTTTCAAGAGGGGATGTCCTATGTTTCAGTTTCAAGAGGGGATGTCCTATGTTTCAGTTTCAAGAGGGGATGTCCTATGTTTCAGTTTCAAGAGGGGATGTCCTATGTTTCAGTTTCAAGAGGGGATGTCCTATGTTTCAGTTTCAAGAGGGGATGTCCTATGTTTCAGTTTCAAGAGGGGCTGTCCTATGTTTCAGTTTCAAGAGGGGCTGTCCTATGTTTCAGTTTCAAGAGATTCAAGAGGGGCTGTCCTATGTTTCAGTTTCAAGATGTCCTATGTTTCAGTCCTATGTTTCAAGAGGGGATGTCCTATGTTTCAGTTTCAAGAGGGGATGTCCTATGTTTCAGAGGGGATGTCCTTTGTTTCAGTTTCAGAGGGGATGTCCTATGTTTCAGTTTCAAGAGGGGCTGTCCTATGTTTCAGTTTCAAGAGGGGATGTCCTATGTTTCAGTTTCAAGAGGGGGGGATGTCCTATGTTTCAGTTTCAAGAGGGGATGTCCTATGTTTCAGTTTCAAGAGGGGATGTCCTATGTTTCAGTTTCAAGAGGGGATGTCCTATGTTTCAGTTTCAAGAGGGGATGTCCTATGTTTCAGTTTCAAGAGGGGATGTCCTATGTTTCAGTTTCAAGAGGGGATGTCCTATGTTTCAGTTTCAAGAGGGGATGTCCTATGTTTCAGTTTCAAGAGGGGCTGTCCTATGTTTCAGTTTCAAGAGGGGCTGTCCTATGTTTCAGTTTCAAGAGGGGCTGTCCTATGTCCTGTTTCAGTTTCAAGAGGGGATGTCCTATGTTTCAGTTTCAAGAGGGGATGTCCTATGTTTCAGTTTCAAGAGGGGATGTCCTATGTTTCAGTTTCAAGAGGGGATGTCCTATGTTTCAGTTTCAAGAGGGGATGTCCTATGTTTCAGTTTCAAGAGGGGATGTCCTATGTTTCAGTGTTCAAGAGGGGATGTCCTATGTTTCAGTTTCAAGAGGGGATGTCCTATGTTTCAGTTTCAAGAGGGGATGTCCTATGTTTCAGTTTCAAGAGGGGATGTCCTATGTTTCAGTTTCAAGAGGGGATGTCCTATGTTTCAGTTTCAAGAGGGGATGTCCTATGTTTCAGTTTCAAGAGGGGATGTCCTATGTTTCAGTTTCAAGAGGGGATGTCCTATGTTTCAGTTTCAAGAGGGGATGTCCTATGTTTCAGTTTCAAGAGGGGATGTCCTATGTTTCAGTTTCAAGAGGGGTTTCAGTTTCATGTTTCACTGCCTATGTTTCAGTTTCAAGAGGGGATGTCATGTTTCAGTTTCAAGAGGGGATGTCCTATGTTTCAGTTTCAAGAGGGGATGTCCTATGTTTCAGTTTCAAGAGGGGATGTCCTATGTTTCAGTTTCAAGAGGGGATGTCCTATGTTTCAGTTTCAAGAGGGGATGTCCTATGTTTCAGTTTCAAGAGGGGATGTCCTATGTTTCAGTTTCAAGAGGGGATGTCCTATGTTTCAGTTTCAAGAGGGGATGTCCTATGTTTCAGTTTCAAGAGGGGATGTCCTATGTTTCAGTTTCAAGAGGGGATGTCCTATGTTTCAGTTTCAAGAGGGGATGTCCTATGTTTCAGTTTCAAGAGGGGATGTTTCCTATGTTTCAGTTTCAAGAGGGGATGTCCTATGTTTCAGTTTCAAGAGGGGATGTCCTATGTTTCAGTTTCAAGAGGGGATGTCCTATGTTTCAGTTTCAAGAGGGGATGTCCTATGTTTCAGTTTCAAGAGGGGATGTTCTATGTTTCAGTTTCAAGAGGGGATGTCCTATGTTTCAGTTTCAAGAGGGGATGTCCTATGTTTCAGTTTCAAGAGGGGATGTCCTATGTTTCAGTTTCAAGAGGGGATGTCCTATGTTTCAGTTTCAAGAGGGGATGTCCTATGTTTCAGTTTCAAGAGGGGATGTCCTATGTTTCAGTTTCAAGAGGGGATGTCCTATGTTTCAGTTTCAAGAGGGGATGTCCTATGTTTCAGTTTCAAGAGGGGCTGTCCTATGTTTCAGTTTCAAGAGGGGATGTCCTATGTTTCAGTTTCAAGAGGGGATGTCCTATGTTTCAGTTTCAAGAGGGGATGTCCTATGTTTCAGTTTCAAGAGGGGATGTCCTATGTTTCAGTTTCAAGAGGGGATGTCCTATGTTTCAGTTTCAAGAGGGGATGTCCTATGTTTCAGTTTCAAGAGGGGATGTCCTATGTTTCAGTTTCAAGAGGGGATGTCCTATGTTGTCAGTTTCAAGAGGGGATGTCCTATGTTTCAGTTTCAAGAGGGGATGTCCTATGTTTCAGTTTCAAGAGGGGATGTCCTATGTTTCAGTTTCAAGAGGGGATGTCCTATGTTTCAGTTTCAAGAGGGGATGTCCTATGTTTCAGTTTCAAGAGGGGATGTCCTATGTTTCAGTTTCAAGAGGGGATGTCCTATGTTTCAGTTTCAAGAGGGGATGTCCTATGTTTCAGTTTCAAGAGGGGATGTCCTATGTTTCAGTTTCAAGAGGGGATGTCCTATGTTTCAGTTTCAAGAGGGGATGTCCTATGTTTCAGTTTCAAGAGGGGATGTCCTATGTTTCAGTTTCAAGAGGGGATGTCCTATGTTTCAGTTTCAAGAGGGGCTGTCCTATGTTTCAGTTTCAAGAGGGGATGTCCTATGTTTCAGTTTCAAGAGGGGATGTCCTATGTTTCAGTTTCAAGAGGGGATGTCCTATGTTTCAGTTTCAAGAGGGGCTGTCCTATGTTTCAGTTTCAAGAGGGGATGTCCTATGTTTCAGTTTCAAGAGGGGCTGTCCTATGTTTCAGTTTCAAGAGGGGATGTCCTATGTTTCAGTTTCAAGAGGGGATGTCCTATGTTTCAGTTTCAAGAGGGGATGTCCTATGTTTCAGTTTCAAGAGGGGATGTCCTATGTTTCAGCTTCAAGAGGGGCTGTCCTATGTTTCAGTTTCAAGAGGGGATGTCCTATGTTTCAGTTTCAAGAGGGGCTGTCCTATGTTTCAGTTTCAAGAGGGGATGTCCTATGTTTCAGTTTCAAGAGGGGATGTCCTATGTTTCAGTTTCAAGAGGGGATGTCCTATGTTTCAGTTTCAAGAGGGGATGTCCTATGTTTCAGTTTCAAGAGGGGATGTCCTATGTTTCAGTTTCAAGAGGGGATGTCCTATGTTTCAGTTTCAAGAGGGGATGTCCTATGTTTCAGTTTCAAGAGGGGATGTCCTATGTTTCAGTTTCAAGAGGGGATGTCCTATGTTTCAGTTTCAAGAGGGGATGTCCTATGTTTCAGTTTCAAGAGGGGATGTCCTATGTTTCAGTTTCAAGAGGGGATGTCCTATGTTTCAGTTTCAAGAGGGGATGTCCTATGTTTCAGTTTCAAGAGGGGATGTCCTATGTTTCAGTTTCAAGAGGGGCTGTCCTATGTTTCAGTTTCAAGAGGGGATGTCCTATGTTTCAGTTTCAAGAGGGGATGTCCTATGTTTCAGTTTCAAGAGGGGATGTCCTATGTTTCAGTTTCAAGAGGGGATGTCCTATGTTTCAGTTTCAAGAGGGGATGTCCTATGTTTCAGTTTCAAGAGGGGATGTCCTATGTTTCAGTTTCAAGAGGGGATGTCCTATGTTTCAGTTTCAAGAGGGGATGTCCTATGTTTCAGTTTCAAGAGGGGATGTCCTATGTTTCAGTTTCAAGAGGGGATGTCCTATGTTTCAGTTTCAAGAGGGGATGTCCTATGTTTCAGTTTCAAGAGGGGATGTCCTATGTTTCAGTTTCAAGAGGGGATGTCCTATGTTTCAGTTTCAAGAGGGGATGTCCTATGTTTCAGTTTCAAGAGGGGATGTCCTATGTTTCAGTTTCAAGAGGGGATGTCCTATGTTTCAGTTTCAAGAGGGGATGTTCTATGTTTCAGTTTCAAGAGGGGATGTCCTATGTTTCAGTTTCAAGAGGGGATGTCCTATGTTTCAGTTTCAAGAGGGGATGTCCTATGTTTCAGTTTCAAGAGGGGATGTCCTATGTTTCAGTTTCAAGAGGGGATGTCCTATGTTTCAGTTTCAAGAGGGGATGTCCTATGTTTCAGTTTCAAGAGGGGATGTCCTATGTTTCAGTTTCAAGAGGGGATGTCCTATGTTTCAGTTTCAAGAGGGGATGTCCTATGTTTCAGTTTCAAGAGGGGCTGTCCTATGTTTCAGTTTCAAGAGGGGCTGTCCTATGTTTCAGTTTCAAGAGGGGATGTCCTATGTTTCAGTTTCAAGAGGGGATGTCCTATGTTTCAGTTTCAAGAGGGGATGTCCTATGTTTCAGTTTCAAGAGGGGATGTCCTATGTTTCAGTTTCAAGAGGGGATGTCCTATGTTTCAGTTTCAAGAGGGGATGTCCTATGTTTCAGTTTCAAGAGGGGATGTCCTATGTTTCAGTTTCAAGAGGGGATGTCCTATGTTTCAGTTTCAAGAGGGGATGTCCTATGTTTCAGTTTCAAGAGGGGATGTCCTATGTTTCAGTTTCAAGAGGGGATGTCCTATGTTTCAGTTTCAAGAGGGGATGTCCTATGTTTCAGTTTCAAGAGGGGATGTCCTATGTTTCAGTTTCAAGAGGGGATGTCCTATGTTTCAGTTTCAAGAGGGGATGTCCTATGTTTCAGTTTCAAGAGGGGCTGTCCTATGTTTCAGTTTCAAGAGGGGATGTCCTATGTTTCAGTTTCAAGAGGGGATGTCCTATGTTTCAGTTTCAAGAGGGGATGTCCTATGTTTCAGTTTCAAGAGGGGATGTCCTATGTTTCAGTTTCAAGAGGGGATGTCCTATGTTTCAACTTAGAGAGGGGATGTCCTATGTTTCAGTTTCAAGAGGGGATGTCCTATGTTTCAGTTTCAAGAGGGGATGTCCTATGTTTCAGTTTCAAGAGGGGATGTCCTATGTTTCAGTTTCAAGAGGGGCTGTCCTATGTTTCAGTTTCAAGAGGGGCTGTCCTATGTTTCAGTTTCAAGAGGGGATGTCCTATGTTTCAGTTTCAAGAGGGGATGTCCTATGTTTCAGTTTCAAGAGGGGATGTCCTATGTTTCAGTTTCAAGAGGGGATGTCCTATGTTTCAGTTTCAAGAGGGGATGTCCTATGTTTCAGTTTCAAGAGGGGATGTTCTATGTTTCAGTTTCAAGAGGGGATGTCCTATGTTTCAGTTTCAAGAGGGGATGTCCTATGTTTCAGTTTCAAGAGGGGATGTCCTATGTTTCAGTTTCAAGAGGGGATGTCCTATGTTTCAGTTTCAAGAGGGGATGTCCTATGTTTCAGTTTCAAGAGGGGATGTCCTATGTTTCAGTTTCAAGAGGGGATGTCCTATGTTTCAGTTTCAAGAGGGGCTGTCCTATGTTTCAGTTTCAAGAGGGGATGTCCTATGTTTCAGTTTCAAGAGGGGCTGTCCTATGTTTCAGTTTCAAGAGGGGATGTCCTATGTTTCAGTTTCAAGAGGGGATGTCCTATGTTTCAGTTTCAAGAGGGGATGTCCTATGTTTCAGTTTCAAGAGGGGATGTCCTATGTTTCAGTTTCAAGAGGGGATGTCCTATGTTTCAGTTTCAAGAGGGGATGTCCTATGTTTCAGTTTCAAGAGGGGATGTCCTATGTTTCAGTTTCAAGAGGGGCTGTCCTATGTTTCAGTTTCAAGAGGGGATGTCCTATGTTTCAGTTTCAAGAGGGGATGTCCTATGTTTCAGTTTCAAGAGGGGATGTCCTATGTTTCAGTTTCAAGAGGGGATGTCCTATGTTTCAGTTTCAAGAGGGGATGTCCTATGTTTCAGTTTCAAGAGGGGATGTCCTATGTTGTTTCAGTTTCAAGAGGGGATGTCCTATGTTTCAGTTTCAAGAGGGGATGTCCTATGTTTCAGTTTCAAGAGGGGATGTCCTATGTTTCAGTTTCAAGAGGGGATGTCCTATGTTTCAGTTTCAAGAGGGGATGTCCTATGTTTCAGTTTCAAGAGGGGATGTCC
>CM065713.1:8433611-8438611 GCA_017654935.2 Phymorhynchus buccinoides
ATGATTATGGGCTTCCACCAATTCACGTGCCCTGACACAGTAAGAAATATTGAAGAAAACAAAACCCGACTATAACGGAGATACACAATAATAATATTCACTGTAACCTTACCCCATATTTTTGTTTGTGGCTCAAGCCACAAACCTATAACTCACTTTGTCAGTCGGTCTGTCGGTCGGTCCAAAATTGTCGCACATTTTGACAAAATTGTCGCACTTCAAATCGAGGCTACGCTTCAAATTGAGGCCGCTCTTTAAAATGATGTATTTTAAAAGCGTACAAAATAATAAACATACGTAATACAGACACTACAACAGACACGACGAGTATGCGATGCTTCTTTTGATGAGTATAAGTAGGATACATCGTTTTAAATGTTTTCCAAAAGATATAAAAAGTTACGAAATGGTGCAGAGATAACATTCTGGTTTACAGATTAAAATTATTGAAAAGCCAGGGGAGGTGACTCATGGTTGGAGTGGTAAAAATAGACCGCGTGCCACAAACTATTGCGATTTCGCGCTTGTTTATTTAAAGGGGCACCAGAGTACAGTGAGTGTTGCGATCTCTGTAAATGGTGTCTTCATGGTGACCTCGATGTGTTTCTTGAAAAAACGCATCCAAGACGAATGAATACGAATGTTTTTATTGAGGGTGAAGTTTACAGAGATTACAGAAATCGCAACACTCGCTTTGCTCTGGTTTCTTAGAAATCAAACCGTCAAATCGGCGATTTATCCTTGGCGGTTGGGTTCTCCCTCTTCGAACCGGTTTTACTAAACCGGTGTTTTTTTAGAGGTGGGGGGAAAACACGGTTTGAACCGAAAAACCGGTGCTAAACTTTCGCGGTTCGAGTTGCTATGAACCGGTTTTTAACTGCAAACTGAAAGCAAGTTTGTTCTAGAATAACGCATTCTTTTCGAAAAACAACACTGATTCTCAGCGCAGATTGGGTGTTTGTAAACCAAGAGTAGCTGTTTCTGGTTTGTGGTGGTGTATGGCTTTGACTTTGACTGAGTGTTGAGTTGAGTGTGTGTGTCATAAGTCATAAGTTTCTTTATTGTGTGTGTGTGTGTGTGTGTGTGTGTGTGTGTGTGTGTGTGTGTGTGTGTGTGTGTGTGTGTGTGTGTGTGTGTGTGTGTGTGTGTGTGTGTGTGTGTGTGTGTGCACGGGCGTGCGTGTGTGTGAATATTCTGACAAATAATATGTGTTTGCATAGGTGAAACTGTGAGTACTGGATAATTTAAAAACACCAGTTCGGTAAAACCGGTTCGAAAAGGGGAAATCGGTTTAAAACCGGTTCGGATTTTTGAACCGGTTCTCAACTCGTGTTTTTTTAACCAGTACTCGCATCACTAGTTTCACCTATGCAAACACATATTTATTTGTCAGAATATTCACACACACGCACGCACGCGCACACACACACACACACACACACACACACACACATAACACACAAACTTATGACTTACACACACACACACACAAGAAACGACACACACTCACACACACTCAACTCAACACTCAGTCAAAGTCAAAGCCATACATCACCACAAACTAGAAACATCTACTCTCGGTTTACAAACACCCAATCTGCGCTGAGAATCAGTGTTGTTCTTCGAAAAGAATGCGTCATTCTAAGAAAAAACGTACTTTCAACTTGCAGTTAAAAAAACCGGTTCACAACAACTCGAACCGGTTTTTCGAACCGCGAAAGCGTAGCACCGGTTTTTCGGGTTCAAACCGGGTTCCCCCCCCCCCCCCCTCTACCAGGGAGGGAGAGAGAGAGAGAGAGAGAGAGAGAGAGAGAGAGAGAGAGAGAGAGAGAGAGAGAGAGAGAGAGAGAGAGAGAGAGAGAGAGAGAGACAGACAGAGAGAGAGAGAGAGAGAGAGAGAGAGAGAGAGAGAGAGAGAGAGAGAGAGAGAGAGAGAGAGAGAGAGAGAAGGGGAGAGAGAGAGAGAGGGGGGGAGAGAGAGAGAGAGAGAGAGAGAGAGAGAGAGAGAGAGAGAGAGAGAGAGAGAGAGAGAGAGAGAGAGAGAGAGAGAATACGAATGAATACGAATGTTTTATTGAGGGTAAAAGGGATAAATACAATAACTTCCTTGCACCTGGCCCTCTCACTCACACACTCATGCCATGCATCAGGCAAAAAAAGTTTGAGAGAGAGAGAGAGAGAGAGAGAGAGAGAGAGAGAGAGAGAGAGAGAGAGAGAGAGAGAGAGAGAGAGAGAGAGAGAGAGAGAGAGAGAGAGAGAGAGAGAGAGAGAGAGAGAGAGAGAGAGAGAGAGAGAGAGAGAGAGAAGAATGAAAAATGGTGTTTTACGTCCTCTCGGTCATAGACACATATGGGACATTTGTAAATACAAAGATGGTGGGAACAATACTGAGACGACAACCCTAACATTAACCCTCAACTGACAAAATGGTCAACCTATGGCGATATTTTTCACGCCAGAGGGCAGTCAATGCACTAGGGGCTTATCACGCGATTTTCTTACTTGGGCGTAGTGAGAGAGAGAGTGATGGTAGGACCACTCACTGTCTCTCTCTCTTTCTTTATCCCCAACTAATAATACAGAGAGGATTAGCCCCTCACGAGCGTCATGCCCTCTGGCGTGTTCTTGATCCCCAACTAATAATATAGAGAGGATTAGCCCCTCACGAGCGTCATGCCCTCTGGCGTGTCTTGATCCCCAACTAATAATATAGAGAGGATTAGCCCCACACGAGCGTCATGCCCTCTGGCGTGAGAAAAATCGCACTAAGTCTCTCATTAGTGAATGAGAGAACCAGGTCAACCACTGTCTGTGACTCCGATTAGTAAAGGGAAGTAACAAGTTGCAGAATAATGCTGACGTGTACCACCGAGACCTTTACAAGCACATAATTTCCAGAAGGTGGGGGAACTATTTGTACGGAAGACCCCCCCCCCTCTCCCCCGCGGGGTGGGGTGTCTCAATACCAAAACATAACACCAGAAAATGACCTTTTTTTAATTTAACCCTTTCACCGCCAGCCATATTTCAGCCAAAACATTCCATCAAATTTACAAAGGGTAGATGATAACAAAGTCCATCTGCAAGTATTGGGGGGATTCTTACGTGACGTATATGAAATAAGGTCTACCCTTATGACCCAACACAAGTGGTGCTCAAATGCGACTTTGGCGGTGAAAGGGTTAAATGCTCTCGGACTCTTGTGTTCCAGCATCAGGAGGCGTTGTCCTATGTTTCGCGAGTAAAACGGCGCTTCGCGGACCAGCCGACCATTCATCACGAGTTTCTGAACATCTTGAACCAGTGGGCAGCCGAAGCGTGAGTATTCACCACCGCAACTAGGGTTATCAAAGACCCCCTACGTCACGTGTCACATTCCCTCTTATGCTAGGAAGATTCCTTAAGATTTCTTACCAGCTATAAGAGCGGGAAAACGCGTGAAAACCATGATTTTGACACGTGACGTGCTGGGTCTTTAAAGTCCTTTTTGCCCATGGGGATACCGGGGGGGGGGGGGGGGGGGGCTTTTGCGTAAATAGTTCCCCCACACCTTCTGGAAGTTCTGTGCTTGTAGCTTCGTCTAATCCTTTGACTCTTGCCTTTTCCCTTTGCTTTACTGTCATCTTTTTGCCTTACTACCGCTCCATTCTCCCCTGCCATTTTGAATGACACACTTTCAAAAGCATTTCCTCCTCCAGCCGAAGTCGGGCTTGCTGGGGCCTAACTATTTCTTAGTTGGGCGCATAACGGCAGCATGACGCATCTGCGCTCATGATTGGCAGGAAACTGTCTGAGCGATCGAAGAAGAAGAAGAAGAAGAAGAATTGACGCCCTTGAGAGTGAGAGTGAAGCCCTTGTTGGTCAGTACTGAAAAGGGAATGAACTCTCGTCGTGAAAGGCAGCCATTTAGTGGCCTCAAATAGGGTTATTGGAGCGAGAGTTGTTCCCTTGTTTGGTCAGTACTCAAGCATCTACCAAGGGCATTCACTCTAGCAAAACATGGTTGTTGCAGTGGCCAATAAACACTGCACTTTGTTCGCTAACCCGTTTCTTACCAAGAATGTTCTTTTCTGAATTTTCTGGAACTTTTTTTTCTTCAAGAATGTTCTTTTCTGATTTTTCTGGATTTTTTTTTCTCTTCCATTTTCTATTCGAAATGCTGCTACAAACATGAAAATGAACATGTTTTGCTAAAACAAAACAAAAATGTTTTTACGAGTTTCTTTTTTTTCTTCAACATTCACTCTTCAAGCGTGCTTTCACCTTCGACCGATGACCTTCGGGACCGTGTTTTTGTTTGTGGCTCAAGCCACAAACCTATAACTCACTTTGTCGGTCGGACGGTCTGTCGGTCTGTCGGTCCAAAATTGTCGCACATTTTGACAAAATTGTCGCACTTCAAAGAGAGAGAATTTTGGTGTTTTACGTCCTCTCGACCCGGGAAGGCACATATGGGACATTGTCGCACTTCAAATCGAGGCTACACTTCTGGCCGCTCTTTAAAATGATGTATTTTAAAAGCGTACAAAATAATAAACATACGTAATACAGACACTACAACAGACACGACGAGTATGCGGTGCTTCTTTCGATGAGTATAAGTAGGATACATAGTTTTAAATGTTTTCCAAAAGATATGAAAAGTTACGAAATGGTGCAGAGATAACATTCTGGTTTACAGATTAAAATTATTGAAAAGCCAGGGGAGGTAACTCATGATTGGAGTGGTAAAAATAGACCGCGTGCCACAAACTATTGCGATTTCGCGCTTGTTTTTTAATGTTTTTTTTTAAAATTTTCAACAGTCACAAAAGAAGTTTCAGTCTGTTTAGAGGTTTCTTTCAGAATGATGATAAAAACAAGATTAAAAAAAGAATTGTGCGTATTCTTTGTAAGTCATAAGTCATAAGTTTCTTTACTGTCCATTGGCATTGGACAACGCACACGGAAACTTGTCTTCCGCCATGTAAAATAAGATGAGATATAATATATATCAAAAT
>CM065713.1:8448611-8459188 GCA_017654935.2 Phymorhynchus buccinoides
ATGATGATGATGATGATGATGATGATGATGATGATGATGATGACGATGATAGGGCAGGCTGGCTTGACCGACAACAGTTGACGAGCCGCCTCCTTCCGATCTTCTAGACTGCGATGAGTTCTGAAACAGGATTTGATGATGATGATGATGATGATGATGATGATGATGATGATGATGATGATGATGATGATAGGGCAGGCTGGCTTGACCGATGACAGTTGACGAGCGGCTCGCATACGATCATCTAGACTGCGGTGATGCCTGAAACAGTTAGGATTTGATGATGATGATGATGATGATGATGATGATGATGGTGATGATGATGATGATGATGATGATGATGATGGTGATGATGATGATGATGATGGTGATGATGATGATGATGATGATGATGGTGATGATGATGATGATGATGATGGTGATGATGATGATGATGGTGATGATGATGATGATGATGATGATGATGGTGATGATGATGATGATGGTGATGATGATGATGATGATGATGATGATGATGATGATGATGATGATGATGATGATGATGATGGTGATGATGATGGTGATGATGATGATGATGATGATGATGATGATGATGATGATGCATGTGTACCATAGTGTTCAAATTCAGAATCTTCATCAAGATGAAGGAAAGAAAGAAGTGCTTCGGCTGTTTGGGATGAAACCTGGAGTCTTTTAGCCAGGGTACGTAAACAAACAAACAACTGTGTGTGACCTTCTGTCTGTGTGTCTGTCTCTTTGTCTGTCTGTCCGTCTATCAATATAAATGACCAAAGAAATCCGTACTTGATTCTTCTTCTTCTTCTTCTTAGTTCGTCTTCTTCTTCTTCTTCTTTTCTTCTTCTTTCTTCTTCTTCTTCTTCTTCTTCTTCTTCTTCTTCTTCTTCGTCTTCGTCTTCTTCTTCTTCTTCTTCTTCTTCTTCTTCTTCTTCTTCTTCGTCTTCTTCGTCGTCTTCTTCTTCGTCTTCTTCTTCTTCTTCTTCTTCTTCTTCTTCTTCTTCTTCTTCTTCTTCGTCTTCTTCTTCTTCTTCTTCTTCGTCTTCTTCTTCTTCTTTCTTCTCTTCTTCTTTCTTCTTCTTCTTCTTCTTCGTCTTCTTCTTCTTTTCTTCTTCTTCTTCTTCTTCTTCTTCGTCATCGTCGTCGTCGATCGCTCCGACAGATTCCTGTCGTTATTTCAATTCAATTCAATCATTTTATTGTCTTCACAAAAAGCAAAGAAATTCGCTGCCTGGCATGCACATTTTATAAATAATAATAAGACACGACACAAGTAATGTTTAGGAAGACAACTTAAATAAGACAACCAAATTTTAAAGCAAACACACACACACACACACACACACACACACACACACACACACACACACACACACCTTGGGCTATCAGTTAGATTAAAATTAATAAGAGCATAGAATTAGAAATAAATTTAACAAGTGAGCTAAAATAATTGATGACAAGTAAAATTGAGTATTAATTCAGAAATAATAAGTAATAAAACTAACAAAATCTCCAGGTTTAATAAAATAACAAATAAAATAATTCTTAAAACTCTTATTAATAGTCCAGGAAAATCCGACACAAACGTAAAAAAGTGCAACCAGAATGCAGCGAGCGAGTCGCGCCCAAGAAAGATAACTCTCACATCTCACATGCTGCCGTTATGCGCCTGATAAATAAATAGTTAGGCCCAGCATGTCCATCTTCGGCTGCAAAACAAATCTTTGTAGAATTTCTTGAGAACTAAAATGATAAAGGCAGAAGAATGGATTGGACCAGTAATTAAGGCAGAAAGATAATTAGTAGACGACAGCAATCAAAGAGAAAAGAAGAAAACAGCGTGAGTCATACAGGGGAGGTAAATCAAGGCCAAGCTGCACAAGGAAGCAGACGATCTCAGTGCCAGCCGCTCCTGCGTTCAGACAGTTCTCTTCAGGGAAGCTTTGTCAGCGGAACTTTTAATATTTTTAAACTTTATCACTATAGGGGAAGACGGGGTAAAAAGCGCATGGGTGGGTAAGAAGCCCACCCCAATTATCTCATGAAATGAAGCCAATTTCAGTCTCATTTTGCCCATGAGACGAGCGTTAATGTCTAGCATTCGTCTCATGGGCAAATTTGACTGACATTTTCTTTATTTCATGAGATAATTGGGGTGGGCTTCTTACCCGCCCATGCGCTTTTTACCCCGTCTTCCCCTAGACGACAGCAATCAAAGAGAAAAGGAGTCCAACACAGTGACACATTAGAAGAAGCTACAAGAACAGAACTTCCAGAAGAAGGTGGAGAGGGGGAACTATTTGCACAAAAAGACAACCACCCACCCACCCCCGGGTATCCCCACGCGAGGGGGGGGGGAACAAATCCCTTACTTGATGTCGAAGGGGTTGTTGTGGAAGGCCCAGCCGTCGGAGGGGTGAGCCTCCTGGATGTAGACGATGAGGAAATCTGCCCACTGGCCGAACTCACTGACCACAGCGTTCCACTGACCAAACTTGGCCAGGAACGGGGGTCAGCTGCAACTGCCGAAGGACAGCACCTGGACACACGGACAAACGCGTGTGTCAATGAATATGCAAGCACGCACGCGCGCACAGACAAACACACTGATAAACTCACTGACCACAGCGTTCCACTGACCAAGCTTGGCCAGGAACGGGGGTCAGCTGCAACTGCCGAAGGTCAGCATTGGACACACGGACAGAACAGACAAACGCGTGTGCGAATGAATATGCAAGCATGCACGCGCGCACATACAAACACACTGATAAACTCACTGACCACAGCGTTCCACTGACCAAGCTTGGTCAGTCACCTGTACAGACAGACAAACACACATGCGGCGTCCATGTGCACACACACAGCATGCAGACACAAACACACATAACTCATATAGACACAGACACACAGACGTACAAACAAAACACAGACACAGGCTCGAGCGCAGGCATGCATACACCCCCCCCCCCCCCACACACACACACACACACATTCACACACACACACACACACACACACACACACCACACACACACACACTCCACACACACACACACACACATACGCACACACACTCACACACATGCGCCCCCCCCCCCCCCCCCCACACACACACACACACTCTCTCAAATTTTACAAAATGGGGTTAGCACACACACACACACACACACACATGCAGACACAAACACACACTCACACAGACACACAGACGTACACAAAACACAGACACAGGCTCGCGCGCAGGCACATACATGCCCCCCCCCCCTCCACACACACACACACACACACACACACACACACATCCTTCCTAGCTCGTCGCCACAAATCAAAGGCACACACACTAGCGCGCACGCACGCACACGCACGCACACACACACACACACGCACACACACACACACACACACACACACACACACACACACACACACACACACACACACACACACACACACACACATTGATACCCTACACTTCCAGTCTTCACACTGAGCAATGGCAGAGGCACTTCAGGTCCAACACACAAGCAAACACCCCCCACCACCCCCCCCACATCACACACACAGACACACAGACAGAAAGGCAAACACAGACATTGATACCCTACCAGAGGTCTTCCAGTCTTCATGGCACTGAGCAATGGCAGAGGCTGGGATGTCTTCAGGTCCAGCACAGTATGGGTTAGAAGCAACCCTTCCCCCCTCCCCCCTTTCGTTCCTCGTCAAAGACAGACAGACAGACAGACATACAGACATTGATACCCTACCAGAGGTCTTCCAGTCTTCATGGCACTGAGCAATGGCAGAGGCTGGGATGTCTTCAGGTCCAACACTGTAAGGTTAGAAGCAACCCCACCCCCCCCCCTCCTCTTTCGTTCTCGCCAAAGACAGACAGACAGACAAACATATAGCGATTGATACGTACGAGAGGTCTTCCAGTCTTCATGGCACTGAGCAATGGCAGAGGCTGGGATGTCTTCAGAACCAATACAGTAGGGTTAGAAGCAACAACCCCCCCCCCCTCCCTATCTTTCGTTCTCTCGTCAACAGACAGACAGACAGACAAACATACAGACGATTGATACCTACCAGAGGTCTTCCAGTCTTCATGGCACTGAGCAACAACAGAGGCTGGGATGTCTTCAGAACCAACACACTGTACGGTTAGAAGCAACCCCTCCCCCACCCCTCCCTATCTTTCGTTCCTCGCCAAAGACAGACAGACAGACAAACATATAGACATTGATACCTTACCAGAGGTCTTCCAGTCTTCATGGCACTGAGCAATGGCAGAGGCTGGGATGTCTTCAGAACCAACACAGTAGGGTTAGAAGCACCCCCCCCCCCCCCCTCCCCTTCCTTTCTTCCTCGTCAAAGACAGACAGACAGACACACAGACATTGACACAAGACATGTTTTCAGATCCACGCAGTTTGTTTGGTGTTTTTCAGATCCAACACAGTAGAGTTAGAAGCAATGCCCCCCCCCCCCCCCTTTCTTCCTCGTCAAAGAGAGACAAAAGACAGACAGATAGACAGACAGACAGACAAAAACAGACAAACAGACAGGATATGTTTTCATATTTAACACAGTTTGTTTAAATGTTTCCAGATTCAACACAGTAGGGTTAGAAGCAACCCCCGCCCCCCCTTTCCCCTTTCTTGCTCGTCAAAGACAGAACAGACAGACAGACAAACATACAGACATTGATACCTTACCAGAGGTCTTCCAGTCTTCATGGCACTGAGCAATGGCAGAGGCTGGGATGTCTTCAGGTCCAACACAGTACGGTTAGAAGCAACAACACCCCCCTTTCCCCTTTCTTCCTCGTCAAAGACAGACAGACAGACAAACATACAGACATTGATACCGTACCAGAGGTCTTCCAGTCTTCATGGCACTGAGCAATGGCAGAGGCTGGGATGTCTTCAGGTCCAGCACAGTACGGTTAGAAGCAACAACACCCCCCTTTCCCCTTTCTTCCTCGTCAAAGACAGACAGACAGACAAACATACAGACATTGATACCCTACCAGAGGTCTTCCAGTCTTCATGGCACTGAGCAATGGCAGAGGCTGGGATGTCTTCAGGTCCAGCACAGTATGGTTAGAAGCAACAACACCCCCCTTTCCTCTTTCTTCCTCGTCAAAGACAGACAGACAGACACACATACAGACATTGACACCGTACCAGAGGTCTTCCAGTCTTCATGGCACTGAGCAATGGCAGAGGCTGGGATGTCTTCAGGTCCAGCACAGTAGGGTTAGAAGCAACAACAGCCCCCTTTCCCCGTTCTTGGCTCGTCAAAGACAGACAGACAGACAAACATACAGACATTGACCCGTACCAGAGGTCTTCCAGTCTTCATGGCACTGAGCAATGCCGAATAAAGGCTGGGATGTCTTCAGGTCCAGCACAGTATGGTTAGAAGCAACAACACCCCCCTTTCCCCTTTCTTCCTCGTCAAAGACAGACAGACAGACAACAAGACATTGATACCTTACCAGAGGTCTTCCAGTCTTCATGGCACTGAGCAATGGCAGAGGCTGGGATGTCTTCAGGTCCAGCACTGTAGGGTTAGGAGCCTTCAGCCCTCTCTTGGCTCGTTTCAACACTATGTGCAAGTATTGCCCGTAGATGAAATGCCGAATAAAGCCCCAACTGTAAGCACAAAGAAAAATAAATAAACAAATCAAATGGAAAGCCATAATACTGAGAACAAGCCATTGCCAACTCCTGTCACATCTCCTCTACAGGATGAACCTGTCACACACAAGTGAGTGCCCCTGTGGCACTGGCATCCAGACTCCTGAGCATATCCTCCCAGGACTGCTCTGCTACTTACCAAGACATTCGGTGTCAGACCTGGCCGGTGAGAGTGGCATCCAGACTCCTGAACACATCCTCCAGGACTGTCCTACTTACCAAGACATTCGGTGTCGAACCTGGCCGGTGAGAGTGGGGCTCCAGGACTAAAGCTGTGGGTGTCGCATGAAAAAAGGTAGCTCGTAAAAATAAGTAGCTCGCTACTATGAGAGTCTGTATTTGCGACAACCACAAATTTCACTGTTTTTGTACTTTAACCATTTACCTAACCCTAACCCTAACCCTATCCCTAACCCTAACCCTAGAAAAAAGTGAAATTTGTGGTTCATGCTCAATGTCGCAAATACACACTGTCATAGGTAGCGAGCTACTTATTTTTACGAGCTACCTTTTTTCATGCGACAGTGGGGACCAACAAATTAAAGTCGCTACAATCAAAGACAACAGTCTTCACCGTCCGGACTGGACTAAAGATGTAAAGGTGGACCCTGACGGATGAGTTTTTGCAAGAAACACACCGAGATCACCATGAAAACACCCTTTACAGAGATCGCAACACTCACTTTGCTCTGGTTTCCTAGAAATCAAACCGTCAAATCGGCGATTTATCCTTGGCGGAGGTGCTGGAAGTCAGATTCTTTCACTGAAAGAGAAGGCGTGTGGCGTCTCTTTTGTAATGGCGACCAAACTGTTTGCACGATTTTTTCGCATTACAAGTCTTTTTATTTATCTTTAAAAAAAATGTTATGCAGTTTATCTAAAAGAGTTTCGCTCACAACAAAGGAAATAGCTTCAATTTTTTTTGGGACTGCACTACAAAACAGAAAAAAGCTTAAACCACAATGGGTTTGGCCCCCACCCACCCCATCCAAAATGGCTTCTCTCTCCGGCACCTCCGCCAAGGAGGAATCGCCGTTTTGACGGTTTGATTTATAGAAAACCAGAGCAAAGCGAGTGTTCCTATCTTTGAAAAGGCCGTCTTTCTGGTCAAGTCAAGTCAAGTCAAAATGATCTTTATTGATGATAAAAGAATAAGCTTGATAAAGCTTTTTTACATCCTGTCGTCATAAATTAATAAGAAAAACAATTAAGGTAAATAAAAAAACACAAAATAAACTGGGAAAAAATCAACCACAATCAAAAATCATGGGGAAAATACATACACTTCATACAAGCACAATACAATGATTATGTATACATATGTACAAAAAGGGGGGGGGGGGAATAATGACCGAGACAAGGAGACAGAGAGACAACAGGGACACCAGAATCGAGAGATAAAACAGAGAGAGAGAGAGAGAGAGAGAGAGAGAGAGAGAGAGTCATAGTTTACTCGGACATGAGAAAGAAGAAAAATATCCGAACAAAATCACAACGCAGAAAAAGAAGGGGAAAAAACACACACAAAAAAACAACGAACACCGCTTACATTTAAAGCGCAGAAGGAAGTGAATGATAAAAATAAATTAAAAAAATACATGAATTTGCTCGCACCTGTAATGTCTCCTCGTCTACTACTAGTGCAAGGCAGCACAAGCACAAAAGCAATTTACAACAACAATAGCGCCTTAGGCACTCATTCTCATATTCACATCAGGTATTTTTTACAAAGCAGCAAGCATATTATTTTTAAGTGCTTTTTGTTTGTGGCTCAAGCCACAAACCTATAACTCACTTTGTCGGTCTGTCCTGTCTGTCTTTCTGTCTGTCTGTCCTTTTTTTTTATTTTTTTTTTTTTGTCGGTCGGTCTGTTACTGTCTGTCTGTCTGGTTCTGTCTGTCTGTCGGTCCAAAATTGTCGCACATTTTGAAAAAATTGTCGCACTTCAAATCGAGGCTACGCTTCAAATTGAGGCCGCTCTTTAAAATGATGTATTTTAAAAGCGTACAAAATAATAAACATACGTAATACAGACACTACAACAGACACGACGTGTATGCGGTGCTTCTTTTGATGAGCATAAGTAGGATACATAGTTTTAAATGTTTTCCAAAAGATATAAAAAGTTACGAAATGGTGCAGAGATAACATTCTGGTTTACAGATTAAAATTATTGAAAAGCCAGGGGAGGTGACTCATGATTGGAGTGGTAAAAATAGACCGCGTGCCACAAACTAGTTGCGATTTCGCGCTTGTTTTAAAACGTTTGTTTTGAAGGACACGATTTTAGAGAAAAAGACAGATTATTCCATGATGTGCCCCCTGAGTAAACAAAACTAGGTTTATAAACATTATTTCGTGGTCAGGGGAAAGAAAGCTTGTGGGTGTGTCTATTTGGGTTAATAGCAAAAGTCTTGATAATTTTTTGGGGAGCGACTCCATTAACCACACTAAACATGCAGAGGCATTTGTTGAAGAGAAGTCTGTCTTTTAATGGCAAAATGTTTAATTTATTGTAATCATTAGCTGTTAGGGTGCTGGATTTCATCGATACTAGTTTCACAGCTCGTTTATGTAACCGACTTATATGTTTGAGATTAGCTTCACTAGTACTGTCCTAAAGGGTTGATGAGTTATTAATGTGAGACATAATGTGAGCATGGAAAAATAGTTTTCGTGACTGAAGATTTAAAACGTTTTTAATTTTTGCCAATTGATAAATCTTTTTGTTGTTGTTGATACATTTACCCAGTTTAGATATATATCATATGACCACAGTAAGTTATTGTCAACAGTGATACCTAAAACTTTTTGTGACGCCACTTCTTCAATTTTTTTTTGCCTTGCACATACAATGGTGGAAATGGATATGTCATTTTTTTTCGCTTTTGCCGAGTAGTTACATACATACATTTGGTTTTTTCTGTGTTGAGTGACATGTGATTCTGTTCAGTCCATTCTACTTGATTATTAACGTCAGCTTGAAGATTGTTAACTAGTTCAGTTTGGTTATTACTGTTTGAGTGTAAGGAAGTATCATCAGCAAGCATTTCAGAATGACATTGTAGACATAAGGGCAGATCGTTTACATACATAACAAAAGAGGTCCCAAAACAGACCCATGAGGAACACCAAAATGTACTGGGAGTAACTCGGATCTTTTTAAACCAATTTGAACAAGCTTTTGCCGATTAGTAAGGACAGAATTTATAAATGCTAGGGCTTCACTTGATATTTTGTAGTACTTAAGTTTTCTTAAGTAGAAGATAGTGGTTGATAACGTCGAACGCTTTCGCAAAGTCGACAAAGAGAATCACAGTAAATTCGTTATTGTTAATATTTAAAAGACATTTGCCTATGAGATGTATTAAAGTTGTGTGGCTCGAGTAATTTTCTCGAAATCCAGATTTAAAAGAACTAATAAAAGAAGAATAAGAATGAATGAATGAATCAGTCAACCAATAGAATTGGTCCGTGGTTGGGGTGTATGCGATAAGAATATAAAGATTCGAAATATTTACGTTTTTTTTACGGTTTTTAAGTGGGACGTTTCGGGTATGTTTCATTGTATGACCACAATGAATGATGAATGAATGAATGGGTTGCTTGATTGATTGGATTGATTGGATTGGATTGATTGCATTGATTGATGTTGATTATGATTGAATTGATTGATGATGATGATTGAACCCAAGAAGAGCAAGAAGAAGACGAAGAAGAAGAAGAAGAAGAAGAGAAGAAGAAAGAAAAGAAGAACAAATAAGGAAAGGAAAGAAAAGAAAAGAAAGGAAGGATATAAAGAAAAGAAAGAAAGCCAATCAAATAAAAAATAAAAAAACTGAGACAGAAAGACAGAAAAAAAGGAAGGAAGAAAGAAATAAAGAATAGAAACGAAAGAAATTAATAAGTGGAAAGAAGGAAAGAAAGAAACAAAAGAAAGGCAGAAAGAAAGGCACAAAGAAACAAAGAAAAGAAAGAAAGGAAAGAAAGAAAGAAATGAAAGAAAAGAAAGAAATGAATGAACCAATAAGGGAAGGCAGGAAATAAAGGGAGAAAAGAAAGAAAGAAACAAGAAAGGGAAGAAGGAAAGAAAAGGAAGGAAGGAAGAAAGAAAGACAGGGAAAAAAGAAAGACAGAAATAAAGAATGAAATAATGAAAGAATGAAAGAAAGAAAGAAAGACAGGAAAAAAGAAATAAAGATAAGAAGGAAAGAACGAACGAAAGGGAATGAAAACAACGAGACGTAAAGAATGAAATGAATAAAGGAAAGAAAGGGAAAGAAAGAGAAAAAGGAAAGAAGGAAGGAAGGAAAATACAGGAAGACAGAAAGAAGAATAAGAAAAGAAAGAAAGAAAGAGAGAAAGAAAGAAAAATGAAAGAAAGAAAGGAAGAAAGGACAGAAGAAAGAAAGAAAGAAATATTGAAAGAAGAAAAGAAAGAAAGAAAGAAAGATGAACCAAACAAAGAAACAAACAAATAAAAGAAAAGCAAGCACCACCCCACCGTACACCAACCAACCAAACCTGAAAGTGGTGTCGACGTAGTCCTCGGGCTTGAAGGGCGTGTCGTGCATCACTTCGTGGTAAGAAACTTCTCCAGGCCACTGATGTCCAGACTGTGGACACCCTACACCAGAGCAGCATTGGTCAGCATGATCAGGGTCGTCGCTACCACCATTGACCAACCCCAGTCCGAAGCGGCAGGGATTCAAGGGGGACTGGACAGAGGGCTTCATCTCCTCCCTGTTGTTGTTGTTGTTGTTGTTGTTGTCATGGTGGGTGGATTTTTTAAAGACCCACCCGACCTGAAATCATTATTATTATTATTGTTGCTGTTGGTGTTGTTGTTGTTGTTGTTGT
>CM065713.1:8459688-8462188 GCA_017654935.2 Phymorhynchus buccinoides
ATGTAACTCTCACACCAACCACACCCAAATCATTCTCCGCTCTCCGCTGTCTTGCTCCCTCATCATGGCACCCACCACCACTTCCGCTCATTTTTAACATTTCTTTTCTTTATTTTCCTTCCTTTCCTTCTTTTTTTTTTCAGGTAGGTTTTTTTTCTTCTTTCCCTGGTTCATTAATTACACTGCTGTCTGTTTGTCGAATCTGAATCTTCGCACTCAAATTTATGTCCTGGCCGATCTACGATCGCAAAGGAGTTCTAGTTTCGTTCGTGATGTTTCTTTGTGTTTGTTTTTTCTTCTTTTTTCTATCTGCACCAAGGATATCTACCAAACGCTTGACCGAATGGCTTCAAATTGTGTGTGCTGGTGTGTCATATGAGAGGAATGGCAATCCGCGCAAAGCATTTCGCCGTCGTGAAATGACTTGGCGTACGACCTTGGAAAACCGACAAATCTTTTCGTCATCAGAACGGTATAAGATCAAAGTACCTCCATGCCAAATTTGAAGTCTGTAAGACCAACGGTGTGGACGTTATGGCCCCGTTGGTCTTACAGACTTCAAATTTGGCATGGAGGTACTTTGGCTTATGCCCTTTCTGATGGATGGATACCGATCAAGGTCAAGGTCAAGGTCTGGGAGATCGGTAGGCCTTGAAATGTACAACTGGTAGGGGTCTAAAAATTGGGTTTTAAGCCATATTTTCCACATTTGTACTTGACAGAAGCGCTTCAGATTGTGTGTAGTACTGTATACCCTAGAGTAGAAAACATCCGAGCATAAATTATCGCCATGCTGATCTTGGCCTTGAAGTTTGACCTTGAAAACCGAAATTTCCTTCTTTGTGATAATTTTTTGGGAGTCCAAGCTGTATCTCGTGAACTAGAAGACAGAATCCCTTCATATTTTGTGTGAGGATGTGGCATTCGTATATAAATTATCCCTCGGAAATACAATGTCGCCGAGCGGCAGACATGTTTCCGTTTTTCTTCACCCTCCTATATCTCGTGAAATACTGTATAGAATCACTCCAAATTTTGTGTGGGTGTGTAAAAAGAAGAGTAGAAGACACTGCAGTACAAATTATGCACGTGGGATTTTAATGTCGCCAAGCGGCAGACATGTCTACGAGTTAAGGGTGTACACCCCATTAAGGGTGTGCACCCCACTAAGTAAGGATGTTCATCCTGGTAAATGAGGGGGTCTAATACTAAAAGTTAAAGACATTGTAGCACAAAATGTGCCACGTGGGGCTTAAATGTCGCCGAGCGGAAGACATGTCTCAGTGTTAAGGGTGTACACCCCAACAATTAAGGGTGTGCATCCCGGAAAACGATTTGCACCCAGTCCAGGGTGTGTAGGTGCATCACCCAAAAGGTCACAAGGAGGACAGGGACCTAAGATGTGACGGGGAAGGGAGGTACAGGGCTGGGCATGTACAGGGCGTAACCGGCAAAGGACATATCTGCCGCTCGGCGATGCCCTTGTTTCTTTGTATGTTGTTGTTGTTGTTGTTGTTGTTGTTGTTATTGCTTTGGCACGTATGAATTAGTGCGATGCGATGTCGAGTTTTTTGTATCTGGCTTTTTTTTTCCATCTAGGATCGAAATGCCAGAAGTGACTAAACGGATCTCCAGCCTGTTCAAGGATCACCCTGACCTGATTCAGGGAATGCACGTGACCTCGTGCTCTGACTGCATAATAAGCGACTTTTTCCAGCGGACGAGGGGTGGAAACGACGACGGCTCATCCTGACACCATTATTTATTTATTTAATTATTTGTTATTAAAGGGGCACCCTGACGGATTAGTTTTTTTTTTTTTGGTAAAGAAACACGTCCAGATCACCAGGGAAAACACCCTTTACAGAGATTGGCAACACTCACTTTGCTCTGGTTTCCCAGAAATCAAGCCGTCAAATCGGCGATTCCTCCTTGGCGGAGGTGCTGAAGTCAAATTCTGTCACCCAAAGAGAAGGCGTGTGCCGTCTCTTTTTTCTAATGGCCGCCTGCATTTAGACCAAATCGATTGCACGAACGTTTCGCAATACAAGCCTTCTTTTTTCTTTTTTTCTTTTTTATACAGTTTATCTAAAGGAGTTTCGCTCACAACAAAATAAATAGCTCCGGTTTTTTTGTGTTTGGTTTTTTTTTTTTTTTACTTGCACTACAAAAAAAGAAAACGCTTTCAACCACAATGAGTGACCTCACCCCACCCCATCCAAAATTGCTTCTCTCTCCGGCATCTCCGCCAAGGAGGATTCGCTCAAGTTTTGACAGTGTTTAATTTCTAGGAAACCAGAGCAAAAAAAGTGAGTGTTCCTATCCTTGAAAAGGCTGTCTTTCTGGTGATCTCGACGTGTTTCTTGCCAAAAAGCTCATCCGTCAGGGTCCACCTTTAACCGTTTCTGTTTCTATTGGCCACTTGCAACGACTACTTTTTGCAAGAGTAAATGCCAGAGGTTTTTGTGTGTGTTTTTGCCGGGCAATATAGGCCTACTTG
>CM065713.1:8474688-8477188 GCA_017654935.2 Phymorhynchus buccinoides
CCAGGACTGCTCCCTACTTACCAAGACATTCGGTGTCAGACCTGGCCGGTGAGAGTGGCATCCAGACTCCTGAACACATCCTCCAGGACTGTCCTACTTACCAAGACATTCGGTGTCGAACCTGGCCGGTGAGAGTGGGGCTCCAGGACTAAAGCTGTGGGTGTCGCATGAAAAAAGGTAGCTCGTAAAAATAAGTAGCTCGCTACTATGAGAGTCTGTATTTGCGACAACCACAAATTTCACTGTTTTCTGTACTTTAACCATTTACCTAACCCTAACCCTAACCCTATCCCTATCCCTAACCCTAGAAAAAAGTGAAATTTGTGGTTCATGCTCAATGTCGCAAATACACACTGTCATAGGTAGCGAGCTACTTATTTTTACGAGCTACCTTTTTTCATGCGACAGTGGGGACCAACAAATTAAAGTCGCTACAATCAAAGACAACAGTCTTCGCCGTCCGGACTGGACTAAAGATGTAAAGGTGGACCCTGACGGATGAGTTTTTGCAAGAAACACACCGAGATCACCATGAAAACACCCTTTACAGAGATCGCAACACTCACTTTGCTCTGGTTTCCTAGAAATCAAACCGTCAAATCGGCGATTCCTCCTTGGCGGAGGTGCTGGAAGTCAGATTCTTTCACTGAAAGAGAAGGCGTGTGCCGTCTCTTTTGTAATGGCGACCAAACTGTTTGCACGATTTTTTCGCAATACAAGCCTTTTTATTTATCTTTAAAAAAAAATGTTATGCAGTTTATCTAAAAGAGTTTCGCTCACAACAAAGGAAATAGCTTCAATTTTTTTTTTACTGCATTACAAAAAAGAAAAAGCTTAAACCACAATGGGTTTGGCCCCCACCCACCCCATCCAAAATGGCTTCTCTCTCCGGCACCTCCGCCAAGGAGGAATCGCCGTTTTGACGGTTTGATTTATAGAAAACCAGAGCAAAGCGAGTGTTCCGATCTTTGAAAAGGCCGTCTTTCTGGTCAAGTCAAGTCAAGTCAAAATGATCTTTATTGACGATAAAAGAATAAGCTTGATAAAGCTTTTTTACATCCTGTCGTCATAAATTAATAAGAAAAACAATTAAGGTAAATAAAAAAACAAAACATAAACTGGAGAAAAATCAACCACAATCAAAAATCATGGGGAAAATACATACACTTCATACAAGCACAATACAATGATTATGTATACATATGTACAAAAAAAAGGGGGGGGGGGGGAAATAATGACCGAGACAAGGAGACAGAGAGACAACAGGGACACCAGAATCGAGAGATAAAACAGAGAGAGAGAGAGAGAGAGAGAGAGTCATAGTTTACTCGGACATGAGAAAGAAGAAAAATATCCGAACAAAATCACAACGCAGAAAAAGAAGGAAAAAAAAACACACACAAAAACAACGAACACCGCTTACATCTACAGCGCAGAAGGAAGTGAATGATAAAAATAAATTAAAAAAATACATGAATTTGCACGCACCTGTAATGTCTCCTCGTCTACTACTAGTGCAAGGCAGCACAAGCACAAAAGCAATTTACAACAACAATAGCGCCTTAGGCACTCATTCTCATATTCACATCAGGTATTTTTTACAAAGCAGCAAGCATATTATTTTTAAGTGCTTTTTGTTTGTGGCTCAAGCCACAAACCTATAACTCACTTTCGGTCGGTCGGTCTGTCTGTCTGTCTGTCGTCTGTCTGTCTGTCGGTCTGTCGTCTGTCGGTCCAAAATTGTCGCACATTTTGACAAAATTGTCGCACTTCAAATCGAGGCTACGCTTCAAATTGAGGCCGCTCTTTAAAATGATGTATTTTAAAAGCGTACAAAATAATAAACATACGTAATACAGACACTACAACAGACACGACGAGTATGCGGTGCTTCTTTTGATGAGCATAAGTAGGATACATAGTTTTAAATGTTTTCCAAAAGATATAAAAAGTTACGAAATGGTGCAGAGATAACATTCTGGTTTACAGATTAAAATTATTGAAAAGCCAGGGGAGGTGACTCATGATTGGAGTGGTAAAAATAGACCGCGTGCCACAAACTATTGCGATTTCGCGCTTGTTTAAACGTTTGTTTTGAAGGACACGATTTTAGAGAAAAAGACAGATTATTCCATGATGTGCCCCCTGAGTAAACAAAACTAGGTTTATAAACATTATTTCGTGGTCAGGGGAAAGAAAGCTTGTGGGTGTGTCTATTTGGGTTTATAGCAAAAGTCTTGATAATTTTTTGGGGAGCGACTCCATTTACCACACTAAACATGCAGAGGCATTTGTTGAAGAGAAGTCTGTCTTTTAATGGCAAAATGTTTAATTTATTGTAATCATTAGCTGTTAGGGTGCTGTATTTCATCAGTACTAGTTTCACAGCTCGTTTATGTAACCGACTTATATGTTTGAGATTAGCTTCACTAGTACTGTCCTAAAGGGTTGATGAGTTATTAATGTGAGACATAATGTGAGCATGGAAAAATAGTTTTCG
>CM065713.1:8496348-8508848 GCA_017654935.2 Phymorhynchus buccinoides
CGCCTGTTACATGGATCCAACTATAACACTCGCTTTTTAACGAAATTTCGTGATTAACAATCTGACTTCAATTTCCGGCAAATGCCCTTCTATTTGTCCCTTGCAAGCCATGGGTATAAATCCCTTTTTTCAAATAACGAACACCCGCTTTTTACGAACACATGTTCTACGCCCCAGGATAATTTTATTTATCTTGGAAAAATAGCCTATAACGAACCAGCCTTGTGCGATGCGCTGCAAAAACCTAGGCCGTCAAACTCCAAGCTAGAACTGTTGTCAAGAGGAGGAAGTTTGGAAATCTGACTGCGCATGCGTGAACTCATTTAGATTCACACTGGGTCTGCTAGGACTAGGCTTCCTACAGATCATTCGGTTTCTCAAGGTCGCTTTAACAATTCGTCTCAACATAAAGATCGAAAAGTTCAGTGAAAGCCTATAACAAACTAGAATTTGTTGATTGTTGTCACTTAATGGACAAACTTTGTTGAAAAGTGTGCCAAAACAGATCAGACGTCAGACAACACTGCTGAACTTCGTCAAGCCTGTACTCCCGTGATAAGAAGACGATCACCAAAAAATTAAGTTTGTATAAACTGGTCAAGTTTCATGTTTCGGTTATCAATTGTGATGTTTGAATCTGTTTTTGTTTTGCAACATACCTTTGTACATGTACATGCATAACGAAATCCTGATACAACTAACTGGTCTGTGTTCCCTTAAAATTTGCTTTACCCGACATCCACTGTTAGCTGACTCTTTACCCTCAATAAAGACCGTTTTGACTTGACTTGACTTGACTTGACTTGACAATCACTCCCACACAGAAAAGAATGATAACAAAAAGAAGAACAGGTAAAGGTCAAAGATGTGCCACCCCCGCCTGCATTTCTCGGTTAATTATTTTTTTCTGTTTTGTGCCTTTCTTACCATGACATAAACTGTGTTTTTAGGAACATTTTTAGCTATAACCTTTTTGGAATACTACCCATATCCTAACCTAACCCTACCTCCCCACTATGTACTGCAGTACACTGCGATTTGTCACAGTTGGGGTTTTCGTTGCGTTTTTCGTCTTATAGGGTGGGGGGTAAGGGTTTAGGCTTGGGCTATGGTTATATACCAAAAAGTTATTAGTCAAATGGTTCCTAAAATACAGCTGTTGTATGGTAGAAGGCAAAAACGGAAAAGTTCATTTAACCGAGAAATGTAGGGGGGGGGGGGGGGTGGCCATCTTGACCTTTCCGAAGAACATAAAGAAGAAGAAGAAAAGGAAGAAGAAAAAGAATGAAGAAAAAGAAAATCTTAAAAGACGAAGAAGAAAAAAACAAACACAAGAACGGCTTGAACAGAGCATTTTTTGAGGCTTACACTTTCAATCACTCAATTTCAAACCAAACCCTGCATGCCCGAAAAAAGATTTCACACAAGACAAAAAGGGTGGGGTGGCTAGTGGTTGCTGGTGGTAGGGGGTGAGTGTCCACACGTATGGAATCATGCCGGAAGGGGATTAAAAAAGTGGCCGCGCTACACTACATACGATCCGACCGAGGTCCGCGATCCATTGTGACGGATGCCTGCGAGTCGCGGTTCAGCGTGAAATTCGTCCCGTCTAAAATCCCATTAAAGGGGCACCCTGATGGATGAGGTTTTTTTTGTAAGAAACACTTCAAGATCACCAGGAAAAAACACCCTTTACAGAGATCGCAACACTTCACTTTACTCTGGTTTTCCTGGAATCAAACCGTCAAATCGGCGTTTCCTCCTTGGCGGAGGTGCTGGAAGTCAATTCTTTCACCCAAAAGAAGTGCGGTGGCCTTCTCTTTTCAATGCCGCCAATCGTTTGCACGAATTTTCGCATTACAAGCCTTTTTATTTATTTTTTTTTTTTATAATTTCATACAGTTTATCAAAAGGATTTTCGCACACACTGCGTACAGACACCACACACACACATTCGCCGCACACAACCCACAAAACCAAAACACACAAAAACCCCCCAAAAATGCACATATTTCATCAGATTCCTGCTGACGGAAAACGAACTATTGACGCATGGGTGCAACTGGAGAACATTCCCAAAACAGGCAAGGCAGGGGCCCGGGCCGCCTTAGTCCCCTGACAGGACCCCTGGAGGGTCACCCCGGCACCCCCCCACCCACTCCCCCCGAGTGAAGAAAAGCAAAATCATACCTCAATTTGAAGCTTATTCCAGGCTTTGTAAGTGATAATTCACAACACCTTTTTTTTCCCCTTGACTTTGAATCAATTTTTTGGGGTGTGGTCAAAATTTGGAGAGAAAAACCCAAAACATGTGCCGCTTTGGTATTACGAGGCAAGGTTGCATCCCTGTGTGTGAACAACGCCTATGATTTCATCGATTCATTTTTTAGAGACAGCAGAATTTCGCACGAGAGGATCACGCCTCTGAAAATGTCGCCAACCGGGGGGAGGGATCGGCATTGGGCTCGAATCGCTATGCGGTGTAGTAGTAGTAGTATAGAGTGATCGCCAGCTTTATAAAGCCATTTTGGGACCGACGAAAAATGGCTTTATAAGCGGCGGATTTAATAAGCGGGTGTCCCCCCCCACCCAGGATGAAGTCATTTTTCGAACACTTTTTTTTTTTGTTGCTTCCTCTTTTGTTTTACGTCAGTCACACTTTCACACTTTCTTTCGTCCATTTACACTTGGCTTGATCTAAACACTCAGTTTTACTTCGTGATACCGTGAGCGTGCACCTAAATAGGTCTTGAGTACACAAGTACGTATTTTTCTACGCCAAAAGAAAGAAAGAAAAGAAAAAAGACAAAATCTGGTGAGTTTTAGTCACAAAGACTATGTGATTTCTCTGAGAAAAGTGGCTTTGAATAAGCGGTGGGTGTGTTTTATTAAGCGGCTTTTTTAAATACTATAGAACATTTAGTGAAAAAAAAATCCGACCGTAATAATCGGCTTTTAATAAGCGGCTGCCTTCTATTAACCGCGGTTTTTAATAAAGCGGCGACCACTGTAGTAGTAGTAGTAGTAGTTGTGAGTTTGGGGCCAAGGCATGGTAGTGGGGGGCAAACTGGTTTTCAAGGCAAATGCCGTGGGGGCCTGGGGCCAAAGAAAATTCATAATGAGTGAAATTTCTATTTTTTCATGCATTTCAATGCATTTTTTATAATTTTGTTTCACACTGTTTTTCACGGATTTTCCGCGATTCGCAGAGGTCTACCATGCCTGAGCAGTAGAATAGTAGTAGTAGTGTAGTAGTAGTAGTAGTAGCCGAGCCCCCTTTAAAAAATGCAGGGGGATGGATGTAGGGGTGGACACATAGAGGTTTTAAGGGTGGGGGGGAGAAGGAAATATGAGAGAAGATAAGGAGAGACTTCTCTTAAAACTGACTGCCGCTCGAATCGTCCGCCGAATCTTTCGCCCTCCCCCACCACCGTCACCATCGAAGAAGAAGAGAAGAAAACTCAAAGCCTCACGAGGTTTCCTAGCCGCTGCCGTGGTTGCCAGATACGCAACCGTGTTTGCTGTTGCTGGCGGCGTTGCCGGCGGTTGGGGTTTGCCTGCGGTGGCACCGGTGGTTGTGGTGTTTGTTGTTGCCGTCCCCAGTTGCCCACAGCTGTTTGCCGCGGCTCCAGCATTGCCGAGTTGGTGGTTGGCCAACGGCAACGCGTGTTTGCCATGGGGCGGGTGGGACCTTGTCCCCGATCAATTCCACGCACTCTCGTTGGGAAGAAACCCACCTGCGAAAAAACCCCAAACATTTTTTAATTGTCTTTTTTTTAAACCCTTTCGCCGCCAGACATTTTTCAGCAAAAAGTGTCCATTAACCCTCTTGCATTCGCATTGCTGGCATACAAACTTCTTCTCTGTTCATATTGTTTTCGCGCATTTTCTGGGAAAAAACTGTCTCTGAAGCACACAGAGCGCCACACAGTTACTATCGCCTCACTGCAAGTGAGAAGCTTCTTCATAGTGTGTGCCGGAACAGCCAGAAGTTTAGTGCGTGATGAAATGCCATCAGAGGGGGGTCCTCAGAGTGGGGGGGGGGGGCAGCTACGGGCGGTTCTGGGCGCCCTCCCCCCCCCCTCTTTGAATACACAGAGGCACTTCCCGGCTGGGTGCGGTTTTGGGCGCGGAATAAATGGCAAGAGGTTAACCCTTTCACCGCCCATATGTCGCATTTATGCACCTCAATGGTTTGACACCCATGTCACTAAAAGCCATCAAATCGGGGCATGTTATCCGAAGACCCTACTTTCTTCGTTTTGAGAGGTGAGGATGGGTCTAATGTTATACACGGAACAGAGGAATTCCCAATATTGCAGATAACTTTTTTTTCTCTACCCAGTTAAGCTTAACCCTTTCACCGCCAACCATATTTCAGCCAAAAATGTCCATTAAAGTTACCTGGGTAGAGAACAAAATCCATTTGCAGTACATTTGGGGATTCTTCTGTGACATATATTAAATAAGGTCTATCCTTACTTCCCAAAACTAAGACAACAGGGTCTTTGGATAATAGACCCAAACTTGAATGCCTTTTAGTGACATAGGTGTTAAATCACTGTGGTGCTAAAATGCGACTTCGGCGGTGAAAGGGTTAATGGTATTTTTAAGCTGAAAAATGTCTGGCGGTGAAAGGGTTAAACTTACCAGGGTAGAGAAAAAACATCTGTCTGTAATATTGGGGATTCCTCTGTGACATATTTATAGTAAGGCCTATCCTCCTTACCTCCCAAAATTAAGAGAATAGGGTCTTTGGATAACAGGCCCCTGGTTGATGCCTTTTAGTGACATGGGTGTTAAATCATTGTGGTGCAAAAATATGCGACGTTGGCGGTGAAAGAGTTAACCTGCCGTGAAGAGAAGCTTGCAACGTTTTTTTCGGCGATGTCTAGCACCACTACAGGCCAAATGTTTGTGCGCTCGGGGGCGTCAATTGGCTAGTTAGGATATCTGTTAGGCATTAGGTATTATGCACTTTATAGTCACAGAGGAATCTCTGTGAAATTCGGGTTGCTCCCACCTGGATAGCGTGTCGCAGCCAGAGGCATTTTTTTTTTAATATTTGCATGCGATTTTTGTGTGACTGGTGAGGAAGGAAATGGGGGGTGGGGGTAAATTTTTACCAAATGACAACTTTTTCGTTGCCACTGGGATTAACGTGTGTGTAAGTGCATGGGCACATGGGACAATGGGACTCGGTTTATCGTCTCATCCGAAAGACTCCACGTTCAGACCGTAAGGCCTAGTGCAAAAAAGTGAGAGGGAAAAATCCCCTAGTACCCAGGTTCGAACTCGGGTTTACTTGACACGAGGCGAACCTCTGTGCCACTGTACACCTAGGCCAAGTTTGTGAAAAACGAAGGTCAAATTCGTTGCTGAAAGGTCAAGGTCACTGGAGTAGAAAGTGTGTTGCCCGCGCGACTGGTGTTAGGATTCTCTTAATGCTCTAGTTTTCTGTAAAATTAAGACGATTTTCGGAGAAAAAAAACTAGGGGAGAGCACTTCGTGAAAAATTAGAGTTGTTTACCTCCACTTACTCGGTCAAATACCATAGCAACAATGCAACAATGGCATCGAAGCTTGAAACCGCAGGATGCGAAGTCAGCGCGACTTGCAAACATTTTTTTTTTTAGAAAAAAAAAAAAGTGCTACAAAGTGATAGAACTTGCAAAAACTGTGACGTAAAAATATGAATAACATCAAATTTTAGAAGTGACGCGCTGCGTTCTACATGCTGTGTGTCTCCTCAAGCACACGAGGCGAGGGCTGGGGATCTACCTGATGGTAGAGCAACTTCCCCTGTTTGACCGATTGAATTAGGCGAAGATAACTCCCACACACCATGAAATTACTCCCCTTAATTATTTCCGAACTTCTTCTTCTTCTGTGTTCCCAGGCCATATGGCCATAATGGGTAAGGTGTACATATGTGTCCGGTTTTCATTTTTTCACTGGTCTCCCCGCTGCATACAGCCGACACATTCCGATTTCTGAGGAGGTTTCCGAACGATTTCCTATAAGATGGGGGTGGGGGTGTGGGGAGGTGGGGGTGTCGGGTGGTTAGGGTTTGGGGGTTGGGAGTGCGAGCTGAGACGGGCTGTTGTGTGGTGGGGGGGGGCGGGTGTTTGTTGTTTTTTGTTGTTTGTTGTGTGTGGGTGTGTTGGGTGGTGGTTTGTTTTTGTAGGTGTGTGTTTTTGTTTTGCGCATTTCTCGTCTCATACACCTCTACGCCATCGCCTCTAATTGGTCCTCACCTGCCAGAACCCACCTCAAGGTGATCTGGTCTGGTGGTGTAGAATGATGGGAAAAGCCTAGAGGAAATTGTCCACCATCAATCAATTAATCAATCAATCAGACGATTGATCAATCAATCAGTCAATCATCAATTCAATCAAGCATTCTGTAAATCAATCAAGCATTCAATCGGTTGATCGATCTATCAGTCAATCATTAATTCAATCAAACATTCTGTATAACAACTCAATCAATCGTTCAATCGGTTGATCGATCCATCAATCAATCAAGTTTAATCATTCATAAATTCGTTTCAACTTCTCTTGTCAACTGATCAGTCAACCAAACAGATCATTCAATCAAGAAACCAATCAATAAATTTAATCAATCATGCAACCAACCAGATCTGTAAATCTATCAGTGTCAATCAATCAATCAATCATTTATTCAACCACGCTGTCAACTGATCAGTCAACCAAATAGATCATTCAATCGATAAACCAATCAATAAATTTAATCAATCATTCAACCAACCAATCTATCATTCAGTCAATCAATCAATCAATCATGTATTTCAACCAATCAGACAATCGACCGACCAGTCTGTCAATCTATCATTCAGTCAATCAATCAATCATTCAATCTGTCAATCGACTGACCAATCAGTCAATCAATCCTTTATTCAACCATTCAGACAATCGACCAATCTGTCAATCGACCAATCTAACACTCAGTCAATCAATCATTTATTCAACCAATCAATCAATCAATCTATCATTCAGGTCAATCAATCAATAATTTAATTCGACCAATAAAGACAATCGACCAATCAGTGATCACCAACTCGTAGCCTCGTTTTCCCTCGTCCACCATTTGGTGGGTCTTCCTGGCGATCCCGCACGTCGATGAGGCGAGTACATAGCACCCACCTTAAGAGAACAATGCAATAGGATCACACACCTATCTTTCAACAGAAGGTCAGGAAAGGCTATACAGACAAACCTCTATTTTAAGACTTCCAAAATGTTCCTGAAAAATCGGTCGTAAACTGGAAGGGACGTATGAGTGAGGTTTTCACTGCCACTGGCAGCCGTAGAAATTAAAAGTACAGCACAGTTCATACTCTCCTATTCAATGCACACATACAATGACATAATAAAACTGGATTTGGGTCTTTCCAACTCCATAGGATTGTGCATTCGATGTATTACAGTTTCACTTCGCGGATTTCTGTTAATCACCTTCACTCTCGTCCAAAGTCAGTGGTTTTTCTTTTTCAAAGTCAGTGGTTTACATGCTTTTTTTACGCTTTCCGCCATATTTTATACAATAAGGGAAGCGACTCCACTTTCAGGCCCTTGACCGTGGTTGTTTCCATTTGCTCGAAGTCTATGCAGTTGACAACAACGGTCGTAAAAACCAACATATTGGCGGTCGGAAGTCGCGTTTTAGGGGAAGTTGTTTTAAGAGAGGTCGTTTACAATAGTAAAAATGCATCCGTGCCAACAAATCCGGTCTCAAATGAGAGGTGGTCGCTTAACAGAGGTCGTAAAATAGGGGTTTGTCTGTACACAGACCTGTTTACCCTGAAATTGGGCTTCATGTATTCGAAATCCAAAATAAGTAGTGTATTTTTCACAAAATAGGAGTAGGAGTACTCCGACAGGAAAGTTTCCACAACGGAGCGTAGACATGCACATGCATGCCAGAGAAGCCCCCCTCCCCACCCCCCTCATTTCTCGGTTAATTGTATTTTTCGCCCCCGTTTTTTTGCCTTTCTTACCATACATAGTTGTATTTTAGGAACATTTTTTTTTTTAGCTAATACCTTTTTGGAATGCTAACCCCCTAACCCTAACCCTACCCTAACCCGAAACTACCCCTAAAAATAAAACCCCCCACTATGTACTGCAATACACCGCGATTTGTCACAATTGTGGTTCGTTGCATTTTTCCGTCTTATAGGTGGGGGGGGTAGGATTAGGTTTAGGGGTAGGGTTAGTATTCCCAAAAGGTTATTAGCTAAAAATGTTAAAAAAAAAAACAGCTTTATGTATGGTAAGAAAGGCAAAAACGGAAAAATACAGTTAACCGAGAAATGTAGGGGGGGTGGCACATCTTGACCTTTACCTCCCTTTGCATACTGCCGTCTACTATCTTTCTGCCTGTCCGGTCCATTCTCCTGCCTTACTTTTTTTCAAGAAATTCTTTCAAAAAGATTTTGTTTCCAGCCGAAGTTGGGACTTGCTGGGGCCTAATTGTTTGTTAGTTGGATGCATAACGGCAGCATGACGCATCTGCGCTCATAATTGACAGGAAACTGTCTGAGGCGAATCGAAAAGAAGAAGAAGAAAAGAAGAAGAAGAAGAAGAAAGTAGAAGCACTGCACCCTTTCTCCGTAGTTCTCTCAAGCTGTGCTCTCTCACCTGCAGCGAGATTTTCGTCGGCAGCGAGGGCGCTGTAGGATTTGACGGCGTGGGCTGGCGGCAAACGCCGGCGTGTTGATCCCCGAATTATCCAGAGCCACGAGTCGGTTGCCGCGGTTGTCCATCTGACGTACAATAAGGACATGCGGTTATCGTATTAGTTCAACTCCCTTCACATGGGTACAACTACACAAATGAAAAAAAGAAGAAGCGCGAAATCGCAATAGTTTGTGGCAAAGCGGTCTATTTTTAGCACTCCAATCATGAGTTACCTCCCCTGGCTTTTCAATAATTTTAATCTGTAAACCAGAATGTAATCTCTGCACCATTTCGTCACTTTTTATATCTTTTGGAAAACATTAAAAAAACTATGTATCCTACTTATACTCATCGAAAGAAGCACCGCATTCTCGTCGTGTCTGTTGTAGTGTCTGTATTACGTATGTTTATTATTTTGTACGCTTTTAAAATACATCATTTTAAAGAGCGGACAGAAGTGTAGCCTCGATTTGAAGTGCGACAATTTTGTCAAAATGTGCGACAATTTTGGACCGACAGAACGACTGACCGACCGACAAAGTGAGTTATTAGGGTTTGTGGCTTGAGCCACAAAAAAAAAACACCTGAAAGGCTGGGGGTCTAGGGGTAGTAATGTCCCCCCCCCCCCCTGCAGCCGAAGAAAAATACTATCATTTTTGAAGGTATTTTAGTTGGGTTTTTTTCACAATTGAGAACAAATGCAAGGGTGTAGAGTGGCACAGTGGTATCGCGTTCACCTCGTGTCAAGTAAACCCTAGTTCGAAACCAATGTACAGGGGATTTTTGGTCTCATTTTGCACTAGGCCTTACGGTCTGAACGTTGAGTCTTTCGGATGAGACGATAAACCGAGGTCCCGTGTGCCCATGCACTTAGCATACGTTAAAACCCAGTGGCAACGAAAAGTTGTCATTTGGTCAAAATTTACATCACCCCCTCCCCTCATCAGTGACAAAAATCGCATGCAAAAAAAATATATAAAAAATTGTGGTGGCGCGCCTCTGGCTGCGATGCGCTCTCCAGGTGGGAGCAACCCGAATTTCACAGACGCCTCTGTGATTATAAATAAAGTACCTAATACCTAAATGTTTATTTTAAAGTGTATGAAAAATGCAGTAGACACACAAAGATCTTCTTGGACAAATTAAGAAAAAAAGGAAATTCCTTTTCTGGTAAAATTCAAAAACAGGAAATCCTTGTATACCAGGAAAAGTTGCACTACATGGGTGCTCCTGGGAAATTAAAAAAATCCTGCAAGGCATGGGTCCAGGGGCTTGCCCAGGCCCCGGCATAGTGCAGGGACAGCGCCCCTCCTGGGGGATCCGTGGGGGCAATGTCCCCTAGAAGCTGAAGGGAAACCACAGTTTCCAATGTAACTGACAGGCTCTTTGTTGCACTTTCACTTCTGGTTAAACTGCATTCCATGCTGGCCAGTTGCTTCCCTTTGCAATCCCGTTTCTGTACTGGCCGATTTGCATAGGTTGCAAAAAAAATTTTTTCTAAATAATGGTAACAGATACAAACGTGACATTTAGGCAATATTTACACAATATACAGTACTAACACCTGCAACAGTTTCAAAGCATCCACTTGATTAGTTTTGATTTGTGATATTTTAAAATAAATGCATGTTTTGTCAAGCCAGGCACACTCATAATAGCGAAAATATAATTTTAAGGTCCCAAAATAACCGGCAGCCAACTTTTTCTTTTTTAGAAGAAGAATCATCCTCACACGACCGTTTAGATGCCATTTTTTCAACCTTGACTAAACTGGCTACGACAGCCAATGAAAATTTGGCTACAACAGACAGTGAAAATTTGGCTACAACAGCCAATGGGAATCGATTTCACTGAAGATTTAAACAATCAGTATTAACTCTCTGTAAAGAAATTGATAGCGTGTGATAAAAATAGGCGCAAACCACGATCTGTGGCGTGAACCGAAACCTAGCGCTACACAAGCGGTAGACAGGCGGAAAAAATGCACACTTCCACAATTTTATCGATTTTCTGGGACGGTCATTCAAAAATCGGGAAAAACGGAACATGTCATGCTTTTCGTAAAAATCCGGGACAAATACGGCTACGCATCCTCAAATCCCTTTTGGCCGAGAGAACGAGGATGTACCCTAGGCAAGGCATCTCCACAATAAACAAAATTCTTGCCCAGTCCTCGCCAGAATACTTCTCTGCCCCCCTAAGCTATCTGGTAGTCATAGTCGGAAACAACTGACTAGCATACACTGTTGGCTGAGAGCCCTGCTTTGATGCTGGCTCTCCTCCAGGGTATGGGATGACAGACAAAACAGGCAGAAAATACAGACACAAAGACACAGGACAGAGGACCACATACATGGATGCAACGGGACACTAAATCCCAAAACAGGCAGGGCAGGGGTCCAGGGGCCGCCCAGGCCCCTGGCAGGGTACAGGGGGCAGAGGCCCCTGGCAAGGTACAAGGGGGCAGGGTCCCTGGCAAGGTACTAGGGGCAGGGCCCCTGACAGGGCACACGGGCAGAGCCGTTGCCCCTCTGAAAGCTGAAGAAAAAGCAAAATCATACTCAATATGAAGCTTCTTCCAGGCTTGTAAAGTGGGAATTCAACACTTTTTTTCCCCCTTTGAACTTTTAATCAATTTTTTTGGGGGTGGTCAAAATTTTGAAAAACTGGCGCCGCCTCGTATCCGACCGAGGCAAGGTTGCAGAACTGATTCTAGGATTTTGAAAAAGTGGGGGCGTTTCCCCCATAATAATGAAAAAAAAAGTGGGCAGATTTCCATATGGGGCGCGGATTCATTACTTCTCGAGGGTGGGGGCGGCCTACAATGGGGTGGTGGGGGGAATGCTGGAGGTGGGAAGGATATGGCGGGGAGGGGAGGAGGAGTGCTGTTCTGGCCGGCGGACGACCAGGGTTACTCTGCTACGCCGGGCGTGGGCACGGCCGCTCCCGTCCATTCCCGATTTGTTTTCAATCACCTCACCCCCCGTGATGTTGAGCCCGTAGAATGATGTTGTTGAGCCATGGTAACTTTTTTTCTTCTTCAGGTACCACTCCGTTCTTTGTTTTGTGGAAACTTTGTCGTCCGTGTTGTATGTCTCCTCACACTTAGTGCTTGTTTTACCATCTCGGGCTTGATTCCTCCGAGGAGACTGTGTGTGTTTGACTTTTTTGCAGTACTTTAGCTTGTTTCTGCAACAACTTCTGTCTGCTCTGCACACTCGTGTTAGGGCCAGAGAGGCATTTTCTTTTTTTAAATAAACTTTTGCCGCCACAAAAAAAAACCCCAAAAAGTTGAAGAGCTATCGTTATTTGTCCGCATCATTTTGAAGAGAAAATTTAAAATGCAGACGGGGGGTAATTTAGGAAGGACACTCTCGCAACTTCTTGTCGTTAAAAACTAGATGAACGCGATTGGTTGATTTACACTAACATTGTAAAGAAACCAATGAAATGTCGAGAAATCTTTCATTTCTGCTCGATGCTTTCGGTTTGTGCAGACGACGAAATTAGCCGACGACGAAGGAATTCCCGCTGGTTGATCGGTTTTAAAAGTTGCCCGGGCGGCAGAGTTCTGCACATACGCGGGCGTCTCGGCCCCGCGCTTAGACCCGATTATTGCGGGAAGGAATAAAATTTTGGGGGATTTTACCAATCAGAATCCTGCGCCCTAGAATCAGCTCTGAGGCTGCATCCATGCACATATAGGCGACAGCTTACCTCCAACCAGTTCAATACGGAGCCGCAGTTGACCATAGGCCCGAACAATTCTGACAGTCGCCGCAAATAATTCTGCAACAC
>CM065713.1:8513848-8517730 GCA_017654935.2 Phymorhynchus buccinoides
AATATAAATAACATCAATTTTAGAATGATACACTGCATTCTACATGCTGTGTGTCTCCTCAAACACATGAGGCGATGGCTCGGGTAGTGTAACCTCCCTTTGACTGATTGAATTAGGCAATATCACTCCCACACACCATGAAATTACTCCCCTTAATTATTTCCGAACAATTCCTATTAAGGCTAGTCTTTGAAAGGGCGTTTGCTTTCTTGTTTGTGGTGGATGTGGTTATGCCTTATGGTATCTGTTCAAACCATGCTCATTACAAACTCACACATGCATCTCAAATTAAAAACACAAATGCATAACAAGAAACTACCACATATCAAAACACGTTCACGTCTCAAACTCCCACATCACAGTCAGACTCACACATCTCAAAACACATGAATTCACAACACAAACTCACACACAAATCTAAAACATAAATTCTCAACATAAACTCACACATCTCAAAACACACTCACATAACAAACTCACGCATTTGCATTATAAAAAAAAAAGCCCTCACATATTTCAAAGCACATTCACAAGCAAGACACTCACATCTAATCTTAAAAGCACACTCGCACTAAAAAAAAAAACCACCTCATAATCTCAAAGCACATTCAGAACACGAAACAAAGTCCTGCAACTCATTCACAATACAAACTCTGAAAAATCTTGTCAGCACATTCATGACACAGATCAGTGTCACTTCAAGAAAAGAAACAACGCCCAAGTTTATAGCTGGTGAGTATACTTCGGATTTTGATTGCATTGATCCTTTTACAAACACACTCAACCATGGACTAAAAGTAATGCGAAAGCTGTGCCTACCCAATTCAAAGTTAAAATCAGGAATGCAGTTTACAAAAACAGGATCATTGTTCACGACACAATCTCATTTTTAAAGAGATCAATAAGGAAGGGGTGGAAGGAGTGTTAGTAGGGGTGGCGAGGGAGGGGGCTGGAGTGAAATTTTAAAAACAATCGCAGCCTCTATCTACTCACAGACTGACATGGCCGCTGTCTCGCTGGGATTCCAACAAGTTTGGGGGCCTGTCCGGGATGTGCCTGATGCCTCCCTGAAAGCAAACAACACACTCGCTTAAAATGGAACACACACACACACATCTGACTAGTGTCCTCTGCATGGGTGAGCGTAAAACATTCTCTCAAACCTGAAATGACACGTTTCAAATTCAATGTTCTCTAAAAAATCTTCCCAATCCTGAAGTGGTGACCACATTCACTCATTCAAGTCGTTCCGGCCATATATGTCTGGAATTAATAGATAGCTGTCAATTTGATGCATTTGCTTCTTCAAGGGAAGTAAATCTGTGTGCACACCTTACCTTGGTCACTTCTAAACTCGCTTACATAACTCCCTTAGAGCACAACTTTGCCCCTGACTTTGCTTTTGTAGTGGTTCGTTGTGGGAGGAACCAATCATTGTAGAGAGTTTGTCTATATAAAGTCTATATATACCAAAAAACGTCTGAACTACCACTTCCCTATGTCTAAACCTGAAGTAAAAACCTGTCATCTTCTTTCATTTCTCCTTTTGTTTATGTCTGTTTTGTTTGTGTGCATGGCTGGAGTGATTTGTGAGTTTTTTTAATAATTCAAAATCGTTTGCGATGCGAATGAGTTAAGAATAATTTCAATGTGTGCGAACCCATGCACTAACTTACAGGGTGGGGGTGGGGGTGGGGGGTGGGGTGGGGGTTAGAATTGCATATCTATCATCTTGTTTCAATCTGCATTCAATTTTGGCTGAAATGTTTTGATTTCAACCCTTTCGCCGCCAGCCAATTTTCAGCCAAAAAATACCATTAAACTTAACTGGGTAGAGAAAAAAAAAAGTGTCTGCAATATTGCGAATTTCTCTCTGTGACATGTATAACATTAGGCCTATCCTTACCTCCCAAAATTAAAGAAAACAGGGTCTTCGGATAACAGGTCCTGGTTTGATGCCTTTTAGTGACATGGGTGTTAAACCATTGTGGTGCTAAAATGCGACATTGGCGATGAAAGGGTTAAAAAGATTGGCCACGGTTCCGGACGAAAAGATCAGCTTTTCCCATCCTGATTCCAGGAGCATGCCTGAACTACTCTCACCTCAGTGATAGAGAAAAAAACCCACAATAATAAACAATGCAAGGCTGATGATTCAAAGACAGGAGGTTCACTTGCAAACTTGCATTTCTGCAATTGGCGGTGCCATAGCCGATGAGGTTTAACCGAGGCGTGGTTACCGCTACAGCTATCTGTATTAATAAAAAAAAAATCGGGACTTTACTGGTTTCGTACTGCCTCCGGGCATTGCCTCCAGTATTGTTCCCACCATATTTGTATTTACAAATGTCCCATATGTGTCTGATGTGTCTGATTCAGACCAAGAGGACGTAAAACTCAAGCAGTTATACAGTTATATTTACAGGCGCATGGGCAAAGATATTCTAAAAGGGTAAGATGGACTACTTAAGAGCTCGGCGAACCGGGCTGATAGAGTTATCGTTAGTGCGGACAGTACACTATTCACAGTGGAGGCTATCCAAAAACTCAGACTGGAACTTGAACGGAGAATTCAACTGGCCTATCGACGTGCAAAATGTGTCCTGTTTAAAAGGGACATAACCAGTGTTTCCGTCCTCACTACTTATATAGGGAAAAGAGACCGGATGCTTATCTTCCCCTATACAGTCTTTGGTAGCAGGCAACCCCTCTTTGATATTACCAAAGATATTCTAAAAGGGTAAGATGGACTACTTAAGAGCTCGGCGAACCGGGCTGATAGAGTTATCGTGAGTGCGGACAGTACACTATTCACTGTGGAGGCTATCCAAAAACTCAGACTGGAACTTGAACGGAGAATTCAACTGGCCTATCGACGTGCAAAATGTGTCCTGTTTAAAAGGGACATAACCAGTGTTTCTGTCCTCACTACTCATATAGGGAAAAGAGACCGGATGCTTATCTTCCCCTATACAGTCTTTGGTATGGGTCTCAGTCTGGGGGGAAAAAAGTATCGCCTTATAGTCCAAAACATATATCGAAACAACAACAAAAGAAATAAACATTGATTGTGGGTGCGTCTTGGGCGGTTGATGCGGATTGGACTAGGCTGGCAGAACGACTGGCAGTTTGGTCTGGTTTGCATTTTGCTACCCGTGTTGGCTGACTGAGTCGCACTCATGATTTCGGTACGCGCTTGCATGTAAAGTAGCCTTTGGGTAAGAATGTCTTTTCTGTGTGTTTGTGTGTGTGTGCTGTGCGTGTGTTTGTGGGTGCGTGCATGTGCGCACAGAGGAATTCGCAATATAGCAGAATTTATTTTTTCTTCTACCCAGTTAAGCTTAACCCTTTCATCGCCACTGTCGCCTCTTGGCACCACAATGAATTTAACACCCATGTCATTAAAAGGCATCAAATCAGGGCCTGTTATGCAAAGACCCTATTTTCTTAATTTTGGGGTGGTAACTTGCTACAGGACAGGCCTAATCAGGCATGGGAATTGTCAGTCTTTGGGCTGATTTCAGCTTTTTTGATGGTCCTCTTCAGTCTTTTTTGGCAAGTTTCAGCTTTTTTGATGGTCCAAGAAGACATTTATGAGATAAAAAAAAAGAAGCCCAATGAGTAAAACTTAAGTTATTGGTTATAAATGAATGCAAAATGAACTAAATATATCAGTCTTATCTCTAATACTGTTTTTTAAGGCTTAGATAACAGAAGAAGCTTCATTTTCTGGGGGCTGTATCCCAACACACACGGTTTTCATTCTTTTTTAAATTCCTTGTTCCTATGCCTGCTTCCAGACCCCAATTTTCAGTCTTTTTTGTATTCTCTAATTCCCATGCCTGCTAATGTTATATATGTCACAGAGGAATTCGCAATATT
>CM065713.1:8518230-8558230 GCA_017654935.2 Phymorhynchus buccinoides
ACTTACTTTCTGAACGGTGGAGTCTTTCGGATGAGGCGATAAACCAAGGTCCATGTAACTTAGCACACGTCCCTCCCAGTGGCACGAAAAAGTTGTCATTGAGTCAAAGTTTACACACACCAGACACACGCCCCTTTCCTTCCTCATCAGTCACACAAAATTTGCAGGCAAAGACACACAAAAATTTGGGTGGCGCGCCCTCTGGCTCCAGGTGGGAGCAACCCGACTTTCACAGAGACGTCTCTGTGACTACAAAGTACCTAATTCCGAAAAAAAACTGAAACTTTCATGAAAGGCCAGAGGCCACCAAGACCCGTTTTCAGGGGGAGTGGGCAACGTCAAATTGGCCTAACGCTGCGCATGCAACCAGGCTTGGCATGTTTCTACAAAATTACGATGGAGTATCCTGCGTCAGGTGCAGCTCCCTCCAACCTCTACCCCCCAGGAAAAAAAAAGAAAAAAAAAAAAACAAGCAGAAGACACAACCACAACCTACAATTCCAAAGAATCCCCTCAGTACTGACCACAGAACAATAATTCCTTCTTCCCAAAACCATCCGAGAATGGAACTCCTGAGCCCCAGAAATCATCCAGTCCCCCACGCTCAGCTCCTTCATCTTCGAGGGTGTGAAGCTGTCTGCATAACGCACACCGACACACACAACCCTCCCCCCTCTCCGTCCCCCTTCCAATAATCATAATAATATATAAAACTAACATTTATAGAGTGCCCTTTCTCTCTTGAGCTCACGAGCTTCACAATTTTTTAATACATAATACAACGATCATAATAAGCGACTACAATATTAACTATCACAAAGCCTGCACACAGCCACAACACGCACACCACACATGCCGCGCGTACACCCACACAATGTGGGGACATCATTTTAAGGCAGGAACAGGACACGGAAGAAATAGAGGTATTGCGAGGAGTGGTTTTTAAGAGCGGTTTGAAAGCTTGGAAAGATTTCGCAGACGAAGTTTTCATATGGTAGGGTGTTCCAGACAATGGGGCGCTGAAAGAAAATGAACGTTCACCATTTGTCTTAGTGTTTGTAACGAGGAATAGAAAGATAAGTTTGTCCAGAAGAGAACGGAGAGACCTGGAGGGTGAGTAAGGTGACCTAGATCATAGATGTAGGCAGGACCAGATGAATGGACAGCATCGTCCCCGCCCCCCCCCCCCCCCCCCCAAGATTCCTCCCACCCGCTTCTCCATCTCTCTTTCTTTTTTTTTTTCTTCTTCCTCGTGTGGAGCCAGGCTAGCAGGGGTGCCCTACTGCTCTCTTAACCGTCTAGGCTTCTTTTTTCTACCGCCCGCAATTTTTCTTGAGCTCCAACATAATATCGTCGGTGAAATTCAAAACCTGTATCTCAATTTTCGTTTTTGAGAAATGAAAAAAAAAGTTTCGGTAGTTTGGATAAATGAAAAAAAAAGTTTGAAAATCACCACGTTGACCACGATTGTTAACTATGATGATACGTTTGTTCAAGACATTGCGAGTTTAGCCTGCATGTTTTTGTTCCCATTACTTTTTTATTTTTAATTACATCTGAAAAGAACGAAGATACAATTTTTTTTTGGTCCTTAACTAGTCTGAATGTGGGACTTACTAGTTTTTCGTCTATTTTTCCCAACCTCCTTTACCCCAGATAGAAATCTTAGAGATTCTTACGCGCTTTTGGTGACGGTGGCGGGAAAAATTATAACATGTACCTAACTCAAAACCCCCAAAAATCGAATACGAGGTTTTTTGAATGTCACCGATCGACATGTCAGTTATTGCCTGTTTACGGCAGGCAGGTGTACATCATTGGCATAAGGAGGAGGGTCGGGACATTTGTTGAGGTTTCAGTGGCTGGGTGACGCCCTTCATTCAAACAGCTTTTTATCATCTGGTTGACATGAGCCTGTAGTAGTAGTAGGGGCCAACAGTAACATGAGAGCTGTACAATGATGATTTTCTACGTCATGGACATCACGGACAGTTTAGTCTCTTGTGGAAGGCTATGACTCTTCGACGAGAGAGGGGGGGCCATTGGCACCGGGAACAGAGGAGGGGGGGTGGTCCTTGCACCGGCTCTGGTGCTGCAGCCCAAAGGGATGGGCTGGCCTTTTGGGGACTTCCTCAACCGCCACTCTCGTCTCAAATCCCTTTGGACAAGTGGGGATGTTACTGCCAAGGCATCTCCGCCACAAACAAGTTCTCCGCCCAGGCCCGGCCAGAATAGTATCTGGCCCCTCCTGCTATCTGCAGTCATTGTCGGAACGCTGACTGCCAATACAATACAGACAAGACAGACAGGCAGGCAGACAGACAGACAGACAGGCAGCAGCGACAGACGACAGGCAGACAGACAGCAGACAGACACAAAGACGCAGACAGAGGGACACATAATGGATGCAACGGGAGAAAATCCCAAAACCGGCAGGGCATGAGAGAGAGAGAAATAGAGAGAGAGAGAGAGAGAGGGAGAGGGAGAGAGAGAGATAGAGGGGATAGGGAGAGAGAGAGAGAGAGACTGTGAACCTGAAACAGTTTAATCTCATTGGCTTACATAGCTTAGATGACTGGGGTGCACATGAACAAAATATCAATTAGAGTTAACAAGACACTTAATGTTCTATCTCGACTATCCAATCCCATTATATCAATCAAGCATAATCAAAGATCAGGCCCCAAGTAGGGTACAGCGGCAGAGCTGTTTCCCCCTCTGAAGCTGAAGAAAAGCAATCATACTCAATTTGACGCGTATTCCAGGCTTTGTAAACGTGAAAAATCAACACTTTTGTCCCCCTTCAATTTCATTTTCCCCTTCAAATTTGAATCACTTTTTGGGGGGGGTCAAAATTTGGAAAAACAGGCGTCGCCTCCATCCTACGAAGCAAGGTTGCAGACCTGATTCTAGGATTTTTCAAAAGTGGGGGTGTTTCCCCCCCTAGAATGAAAAAAGGGGGGTCAGGTCCAATGGATACGAGGGAAGGGGCAAGGGGGGAGAGGCGGAGCGATTCAATCTTCGCGAGCCATGGCCATCTTCTTCAGCCACTCGTCTTGAACCGTGTTCCCTCGCACTAGTGCGTATCTTCGGGCTGCTTCTCCGATACTGTTGTGCAGTAGCTGTTTCTGCAACTCTTCTGCCACTCGTTTTGGCAGAGGACTTTTTTGTTATAACTTTCCGGCATAAAACACCAAAGGTCGAAGAGCATCGTAGTCCGCTTCATTTTAGAAGAAAATTCAACATGCGGGTAGGACTTCTCGTAAACTTCCTTGTCAGTAAAACGAGATGAAGCGCATTGGTTATTTACACTAACATTGTCAAGGAACCAACAAAATGTCGAGAAATCCATTCATCCCTGCTCGATGCTTTCGTTTTGTGCAGCACAGATTAGCAGACAATGAAGGAATTATCGCAGCGATCGGTAAAAGGTGCGACAGTTCTGCAAATATGCGGGCGTTGGCCACGCTTTAGACCCGTTATCGCGGGAAGAAGAGATTTGGGGGTTACCAATCCCGCGCCCTAGAATCAGCTCCATGCACATAATAGGCGATAGCTTACCTCCACAGTTCAGTACGGCACCGAAGTTGACCATAGGCCCGAACAATGCTGACAGTCGCCGCAAATAATTCTGCAACACCTGGTTGACACTGGTACACATAAAACATACACCTCGAAACGCACGCATGCACACACAGAACCCATGCACACACGACAACATTTCACATTGCGTGGAGCTCGCACATGATACATTATACCATTATACAAAATGTTGCACAAATCATGGAACAACAGAAAGCGACCTACTATTACACACTCAGGACGAATGAGCCGGAGCCGGCTCAATGCTCGCACACCCGTTTTAGGACGAATGGCCCCATCCGTCTAAATTTTTTAAAGAGGTTTGATTTCTGCGTGTAACCACTTTCGCGGTGGGAAGTCATAACCTATTTTTCAGTTTGCTTTGACCTTGCATCTCTGAAAATCAACCAATCATTGCTTAGTTTACATTCAGCTTTGGTTGTAGAAGGGGTTCAAAGATGTGAATGTGAAATTTTCCTTCTTTTTATGTGTTAGCATGTTTTCGTCCATAGGAGACAAACGACTAAGGTATGGAATCTGATAGTTTACGATCGTTTAGTGAATGGTGTTAGTAATCTTATCTGAAAATATCAGTCCATAACTTTTCACAACTTTTTTGTGGTGATGGGTTTCGAACCTAGTCGAATGGCCCGTCCTAAATGGTTGTAAGGGGAAGCAACTGGCCAGTGCCGAGTGAGTTAAAAAAAAAACACCATACGCACTGTGTACACACGCAAGCACACACACACACAACACAGTGATACACAGAGACGCAAACCATCTGGTGGAGAAGAAAATCTTTGTACTCTTTGTCAGATATAAATATTGTGGCTGTCCGCGCTAAACGCGCATCTGCAAAAGTTTGACCAAAATGTATTTCCCCTGAGGAAGCCCTGTGCATGGGTGTATGTGACTGTGTGCGCAGGAGAGATTGTGTTCTGCTGGAGAGAGGGAGGGGTGGGGGGTGGTGAGTGTGGCGAGTATTGATCTGCGAGTGTGAGTGCACGTGGGGTGTTTGTGTATGTGAGTGCGTGTGTGTGGCTGTGTGTGTGCGTGCGCGTTGTTTGGACACGCGTATGTTTGTGTAGTGTGTGTGTGTGTGTGTGTGTGTGGTGTGTGTGTGTGTGTGTGTTGTGTGTGTGGTTCAGCCTTCCCAGAACAAATGAAACAACAAACTATGTTAAGGAACTAACCCACCATAGACAACTCAAATTCAAAGGCGGGGAGTAGAGCAGGCCAGGTGTGAGCTAGGCTGGAAAATTTAAAGAATGTCATTCCTGGCGCAAAGGGTGCGAGTCTACCCGGATGTACGTGGAGTCACTCCTCTACTCCCGTGGTAGGGGTGCATCCCCTTGGGCTCGTTTCGTTTCTTAGCAATGTGCTAGGGTAAGGTTCCATGTTGATTTAGGCTAAATGCAAGTTGTTTTGAGTGTTGGTACAGTATGATTAACTTAGATGTGGTTTTCTGTGTGTTTGATGAAATGTTTGTGCGTCCTGTGTCTGTGTGTGTGTGTTGTGTGTGTGTGTGTATGTATGTCCTGTTGTAAGAACGCTTCACTCGTGTTCGCGTGCACGTACGTGCGTGCGTGGCGTCTGTTGTTGTGGGCTGTGTGTCTGTATGTCTGTGAGCGTTTCCATGCTTTGTAAAGCCGCTTAGTGGCTGATAAAAAGCGCTAATATATACTGTCCTTTATTATTATTATTAGATTCTTCCCCTGTTCTAGGGTTGAACAAATCTTTTTTTCTCTTATAGAAAACAATAATAAATCAACTGAAAACCGTGTGTGTTGGGATACAGCCCCCAAAACTGAAGCTTCTTCTGTTTATCTAATCCTTAAAACAAGTATTAGTAGATAATACTGATATACTTATTCATTTTGCATTCATTTATTATAACCAATAACTTAGTTTTACTCCATTGTGCTCTTCTTTTTATCTCATAAATGTCCCTCTTGGACATCAAAAAAGCTGAACTTGCAAAAAAAGACTGAAGAGGACCATCAAAAAAAGCTTAAATCAGCCACAAGACTGACAATTCCCATGCCTGACAAGCTCTCTAGCTATTCTTATTATTTATTATTATATTAGGATGATTATTATTAATTATCATCCTTAGTTTTGCCTTCCTCTCTAGCCGCGCGGCCCGACAGCTCGGGAGGTGGAGAAGCGCCGGTCGAAGATTCAGTCGGTGGACTGCGTGTCCCAGGGCGAGAAATTGCGCCTGGCTTCCGCCGCCCTTCCACCCCCTCCCACCACCACCACCCTTCCCACCCCCACCCCCACACCCCCAACCCCACCGCCGAGCATCACCACGCGGACGGCGACCTTTCTTCTTCTTTGTCCGTCGTCGTCGTCGCTGTTCGCGGTTTGCGTTTTTGCCGCCTCTCGTCTCTCCTCCTCCTCCTCCTCTCCACCACCCTCTCCTCCCTCTCTCCTCCTCCCGCGCCGTCTCTCTCTTCCCGGGTTTGGTGTCTCATGGTGATGTGGCGGTAGTTCTCCCGCTCGTCTTCGCATAGCTACACCTGCACAAGCCGGGGCGGGTGTGTGTGTGTGTGTGTGTGAAAAAAACACAAAAAACAAACAACACAACAAATAAACAGACAATCCATCCAATGTAAACGTAAAACGTGGTTGCAAATAATTATCCATCAGTGTGTGTCTCTCTCCTCTCTCTCTGTCATTTCAATTTTCTTTTTTCTAAGACCCAGCCAATTTTAACTGAGTCTTTGACCAGACTGAAGTACTCCCACACACACACACACACACACATACACGCGTGGACACACACACATGCTAGGATCTAAACCTTTCTATGGGGGAAAAAAATCTTTGTTTTGACCCATAAGTAGGGGTGGGTTGTTGCTAAGGACTTTACAGTAATAATGAAAAAAAAGGTTAAAGTGTTTACCTGCAGGTCCCCAATCGACAAAGTCTTAGTGGAAGTGGGGGGGGGGGGGGGGGGGGGGCGTTTGTTAGGAGACTTTACAGTAATAATGAAAAAAACACCAAAACAACGTGAACAAGTGTTTACCAGCAGAATTCCCAAAATCGACAAAGTCGTAGTGGAAGTGTGCACTTCCCACTTTTTTGACCAAAGTTGTGTGGTGGGTGGGTGGGGTGGGGAATGGTGGGGCGTTTGCTAGGGATTTACAGTAATAATGTGGGGTGGGAATGAAAACAGTGTTTACCCAGCACAGTCCCAAAATGACAAAGTCATAGTGGAAGTTTGCACTTCCCATTTTTGACCAAAAGTGAGGGTGGGGAGGCGTTTGCTAGGGCTTTACAGTAATAATAATTCCCTTTTTTGACACAAGTGGGTGGGTGGGGTGGTGTGGGGTGGGGAGGGGGGGGCTTTTGCTAGGGACTTTCCAGTAATAATGAAAAAAACAACCCACAAAAAACGGAACACCAGCGTTTACCCGCAGAATCCCAAAAGCGACAAAGTCGTTGTGGAAGTGCGCATTTTCCTCCCCTTTTTCAACAAAAGGTGGGGGGGTGGGTGCTACGGGACTTTACAGTAATAATGAAAAACCCCATGTGAAACCAAGTATTTACCAGCAGAGTCCCAAAATCGACAAAGTCCTAGTGGAAGTGTGCATTTTCCCTTTTTGAATAAAAGTGGGGTGGGGGAGGGCGTTTGCTAGGGACTTTACAGTAATAGTGAAAAACAAAACCCGAAAGCAAGTGTTTACCTGCAGAGTTCCAAAATCGACAAAGTCGTAGTGAAAGTGCGCGCACTCCTCCAGTTTGGGAAAGCGAGTGAGACCCTTGTCTGCTGGCGCTGCCCCCTGAAAAATGAAACCGTTATATACAGGCATGGGAATTATAGAAGACAAAAAAGACTGAAAATTGGGGTCTGGAAGCAGAATAGGAACAAGGAATAAAAAACAACAACTGAAAACCGTGTGTGTTGTGATACAGCCCCCAGAAAATGAAGCTTCTTCTTTTATCTAAGCCTTAAAAACAGTATTAGAGATAAGACTGATATATTTAGTTCATTTTGCATTCATTTATAACCATTAACTTACAGTTTTACTCATTGGGCTTCTTTTTTCTGGGCTTCTTTTTTCTTTTTTTTTATCTCATAAATGTCCTGCTTGGACCATCAAAAAAGCTGAAACTTGCAAAAAAAAAAGACTGAAGAGGACCATCAAAAAAAGCTGAAATCAGCTAAAAGACTGACAATTCCCATGCCTGATTTTAGTCACCTTTCAGGATTCAGGACTCTCCAGGGACAACCCATTTGGGGGTCCTATGACGATAATAATATTCTAAAAGGACCCTCTAAAAGATTGTGCAGGGGTTCCCAGGGATGCACTAGAACAATTCTGTTTTAGCACTCGCAATGCTTCTGGGACCCTCTGTTTATCCCGCCTCTAGGACCCTCTATAACGTAAGTGAAGGAGTCCACCTTCCCCTGGGACCCCTTGTTTTGCAGGACTATTGTGAGCCCTGTTTGAATTAACACATGGGACAACGGTTTCTTTACCTGTTAATTTCTTCTTCTTCTTCTTCTTCTTCTTCGCCTCGCTCAAAAAGTTTTCCTGTCAATTATGCGTGCAGACGCATCATGCTGCCGTTATGGCGCCTAGCCAAGAATAGTTAGGCCGCTAGCAACTCCGACTTCGGCTGGAGGGGGAAATGTTTTTGAAAAGTGTTTCGTGAAGAGAAAAGGCAGGAGAATGGACCGGGTAGTACGTCAGAAGGATAGTAGATGACAGTAAGGCAAAAGGGAAAAGGCAGAGTCAAAGAGAGTGCTAGATTTTAGAAGGAACCATGCACATCACGTGTCCAAATCACGGTTTTCACGTGTTTTCCCTCTTATAGCTAGTAAGGAATCTTAAGAAATCTTCTTTGCATAAATGAGGGAATGTGACACTTGACGTGCGGGGTCTTTAATAGAGAACGTTACAAGCACAGAACTTCCCGAAGGGTGGGGGAACCATTTTTACAAAAGTATGGGGTGGGGTGGGGGGGTTGAAGGGAGGTGGGTGTTAGTGGTGTTGTGTTATGATTTTACGTGCAATGCATGCTCTAATGTATTTTCATTTGTTCATAGAGATGTGTGGTTGAGGATACGTGAACCATTCTGTATGAAATGTTTGTACGAATGGTGAGTAAAAAGCGCATTGAGTTGCTTAGCAACATTAATAATATTAATAATCATACTGAACATTTATATAACGCTTTACTCCCTTTGCAGGGAGCTCAAAGCGCTTTATATAACCAATAAAACACAAATAAGTCCAACATACACATAAGACTCACTACAATCAAATCAAATATACATAAAATAATATTATTCAAATCAAAGCCCTGTTTCATAATGCGCTATATAAGCATTATTAATTAATATTATTATTATTTATATTTATTTATAATAAACAGTGATTTTTGACAAGATTTTACTCCGCAGCTACTCAATAGATGATTTTCGGGGGAAAAAAACTAGGGGATAGCACTTCGTGAAAATTAGAGTTGATTATCTTGACTTACTACTCGGTCAAAACCATAGCACCCATGGGCGTCAAAACTTGAAACCGCAGAATGCGAGTCAGCAACTTGCAAACATTTATTTTTATAAAAATAAGGGGTGACCAGTTTGCTACAAAGTGATAGAACTTGCAAAACTGTGACGTAAAAATATAAATTAATTCAATTTCAGAATGACGCACTGCGTTCGTTCTACATGCTGTGTGTCTCCTCACAAACACATGAAGCGCTGGCTCCGGGTAGAGTAACCCTCCCCTTTTTGACCGATTGAATTAGTCAAGATCATATACTCACACACACCATGAAATTACTCCTCCCCTTAATTATTTCCGAACAATTCCTATTAAGGCTAGTCTTTGAAAGGTCGTTTGCTTTCTTGTTTGTGGTGGATGTGGTTATGCCTTATGGTATCTGTTCAAACCATGCTCATTACAAACTCACACATGCATCTCAAATTAAAAATACAAATGCATAACAAGAAACTACCACATATCAAAACACGTTCACGTCTCAAACTCCCACATCACAGTCAGACTCACACATCTCAAAACACATGAATTCACAACACAAACTCACACACAAATCTAAAACATAAATTCTCAACATAAACTCGCACATCTCAAAACACACTCACATAACAAACTCACGCATCTGCATTATAGAAAAAAGCCCTCACATATTTCAAAGCACATTCACAAGCAATACACTCACATCTAATCTTAAAAGCACACTCGCACTAAAAAAAAAACCCTCATAATCTCAAAGCACATTCAAAACACGAACCAAAGTCCTGCAACTCATTCACAACACAAACTCCGAAAAATCTAGAAAGCACATTCATGACACAGATTTAACCCTTTCGCCACCAGCCATTTTTTTCAGCCAAAAAATACCACTAAACTTAACTAGGTAGAGAAAATAAACATATATCTGCATTGCTGGGAATTCATCTGTGACAGATATAGCATTAGGCCTATCTTTACCTCTCCAAATTATGAAAATATGGTCTTCAGATAACGGGTCCTGATTTGATGCCTTTTAGTGATATTGGTGTTGAACCATTTTGGTGCATAAACGCGACATTGGCAGTAAAAGGGTTAATGTCACGACATAATTTCACTTTAAAGAAATAAGGAAGGGGTGGAAGGAGTGTTAGTAGGGGTGGCGAGGGAGGGGGCTGGAGTGAAATTTTAAAAAAATCCCAGCATCTACTCACAGACTGACATGGCCGCCGTCTCGCTGGGATTCCAACAAGTTTGGGGGCCTGTCCGGGATGTGCCTGATGCCTCCCTGAAAGTAAACAACACACTCGCTTAAAATGGAACACACACACACACATCTGACTAGTGTCCTCTGCATGGGTGAGCGTAAAACATTCTCTCAAACCTGAAATGACACGTTTCAAATTCAATGTTCTCTAAAAAAAATCTTCCCAATCCTGAAGTGGGTGACCACATTCACTTCGTTGAAGTCGTTCCGGACATATATGTCCGGAATTAATAGATAGTTGTTAATTTGATGCACTTGCTTCAAGGGGAAATAAATCTGTGTGCACACCATAACCTTGATCACTTCTAAACTCGCTTACATAACTCCCTTAGAGCACAACTTTGCCACTGACTTTGCTTTTGTAGTGGTTTCGTTGTGGGAGGGAACCAATTGATGTGGAGATTTTTTTCTATGTAAAGTCTATATATAACCAAAAAAGTTTGCACTACCATTTCCCTATGTCTAAAACCTGAAGTAAAAACCCTGTCCATCTTCTTTCTTTCCTCCTTTTGTTTATGTATGTTTTGTTTTGTGTGCATGGCTGGAGCGATTTGTGAGTTTTTTTTTAATAATTAAAAATCGTTGTGATGCGAATGAGTTAAGATTTGATTTCCAATGTCTGCGAAACCGCATGGCCTAACTTACAGGGTGGGGGTGGGGGTTGGGGGGTTGGTGGGTGTGGGGTTAGAATTGCATATCTATCATCTTGTTTCCAATCTGCATTCACTTTTGGCTGAAGATGTTTTGAATTTCAACCCTTTCGCCGCCAGCCATTTTCCAGCCAAAAAATACCATTAACCTTAACTGGGTAGAGAAAATAAAACATCTGCAATATTGGGAATTTGTCTCTGTGACATTTTTAGCATTAGGCCTGTCCTTACCTCCCAAAATTCAAGAAAACAAGGTATTTGGATAACATGCCCTGACAGTGTCTTCTTCGGTAAACAGTTCCTGACAGGGTCTTCGGATAACAGGTCCTGACAGGGTCTTCGGATAACAGGTCCTGACAGGGTCTTCGGATAACAGGTCCTGACAGGGTCTTCGGATAACAGGTCCTGACAGGGTCTTCGGATAACAGGTCCTGGTTTGACGCCTTTTAGTGACATGGGAGCTAAACCATTGTGGTGCTAAAATGCGACATTGGCGGTGAAAGGGTTAAAAGATTGGCAACGGTTTCCGACGAAAAGATCAACTTTTTTCATTCCTGGTTTCAGGAGCATGCCTGAACTACTCTCACCTCAGTGATAGAGAAAAAACCCCACAATAATAAACAATGCAAGGCTGATGATTCAAAGACAGGAGGTTCACTTGCAAACTTGCATTTCTGCAATTGGCGGTGCCATAGCCGATGAGGTTTAACCGAGGCGTTGTTCACCGCTACACATATCTGTATTAATTTTTTAAAAATCGGGACTTTACTGTTTTCGTACTGCCTCCGGGTAGTGCCTCCAGTATCGTTCCCCCCATATTTGTATTTACAAATGTCCCATATGTGTCTGACTGATTCAGACCAAGAGGACGTAAAACTTCCATTTTTTTCTCTCTCTTGCATTTCTGCAATGGATTGAGGTACAGTGGAACCTCTCTTATAGGACCTTTCAAAAATCATCCAAAGTGAGGTCTTGTAAGGGAGGGGTCTATTAGAGAGGTAATTTTAATACTTACCGTATTTTTACGGCACTTCAGGGCGATACTTTTTTCCGTAGACTGAGATCCCTGCACCTTATAATGGGACTACTAAAATAGTTACGAAATATAATAACCTGAATCTGTATTTTGTGTAAAAGGGATGGAAGTTCATTTAACGTCGCGTATCGGCTTTTCCCGCCATGTACGACGGGCTTGAACAAACCAACTATGGTATAAAGAAAAATTTATGTTGGTAAATCACTGTCCCAGCCAAAAGGCCGAGAAGCGATCAGAATTTTTGTGTCAAAATTTTGGGGGGTGTGCCTTATAATCATTTGGCATTTCCTTATAGTCAGATAAACATACGGTACAAAGCAGGCAAATGTCTCGGAGAAGTAGGTCTTATGTGGGGAGGGAGTCTTGATAATGGGAGGTCTTATAAGGGAGGTGATTTTTAATACTTACAAAGAAGTGCACTGTCTCAGAAAAGGAGGTCTTATGTGGAAAGGATCCTTATATAAGGGAGGTCTTATAAGGGAGGTATTTTTATTTTAATACTTACAAAGAAGGGCTAATATATCAGAGAAGTACGTCTTATGTGGGAGGGAGTCTTATAATGGGAAGTCTTATAAGGGACTCTTCCGCTGTACTGCTAATCTACAGCAAAGAAAATTAAAAGAAGTACCGTATTGTTCGGACTACATGTATAGTATATAGAGGTGGGGGGAAAAACCGGTTTGAACCCAAAAAACCGGTGCTAAACTTTCGCGGTTCGAAAAACCGGTTCGAGTTGCTGTGAACCGGTTTTTTAACTGCAGTCTGAAAGTAAGTTTTTCTTAGAATAACGCATTCTTTTCGAAAAACAACACTGATTCTCAGCGCAGATTGGGTGTTTTGCAAACCAAGAGTAGCTGTTTCTAGTATGGTGGTGTATGGCTTTGACTTTGACTGAGTGAGTGTTGAGTTGAGTGTGTGTGTCATAAGTTTATTTTATTGTGTGTGTGTGGTTGTGTGTGTGTGTGCGTGTGTGTGTGTGTGCGCGTTCGTGCGTGTGTGTGAATATTCTGACAATAAATATGTGCTTGCATAGGTGAAACTAGTGATGCGAGTACTGGTTAAAAAACGGTTCGACAAAACCGGTTCGAAGAGGGAAAACCGGTTTTAAAAACGGTTCGGATTTTTGAACCGGTTCTCAACTCTAATACTATAAGGCGTACCTCCCAAATTTGACACAACTTTCAGATTTTGTTAAATATATTTTCTTACTACAGTATCAGTTGCTGCTCTGTTGTTCTCTTGGCCCTGGCTTAACCCTTTAAACCGCCAAGCCATCTTTGAGCCAAATATCCCAGTAAAGGTCAAGATGTGCCACCCCCCCATGCATTTCTCGGTTAATTCCATTTTTCCGTTTTTTGCCTTTCTTACCATACATAAAGCTGTGTTTTAGGAACCTCTTTAGCTAATAACTTTTTTGGAATACTAACCCTATCCCTAACCCTAGGCCATTATGTAAATAGGACCCCCCCCCCATGTATTGCAGTACACGATGCCATTTGTCACAGTCCTGGTGCATTGCGTTTTCCCGTCTTATAGGGGGGGTAGGGTTTAGGGTTAGGGCTAGGGTTAGGGGTAGGGTTAGTATTCCAAAAAGGTTATTAGCTGAAAAGTTAATAAAATACAGCTTTATGGTTGGTAAGAAAGGCAAAAACGGAAAATTGCAAATTAACCGAGAAATGCAAGGGGTGTGGCACATCTTTACTTTTACCAAACTTCCATTAAACTTACTTGCAGACCTGCCTACCCCCAATTTCTTTTTTAGGTACTCCACGAAATAAAATTCTGTACTTTTTCTCAAAATTCCATATTTTGCAAGGAGACCCCAAAACGGAACATTACAGAACATTAAACCGCCATGTGAAATGACAAAAAACACTCGATTTTGACCAATCTTAGAAAATGAATACATTAGAGAATGCCATTGCATATAATCATAACACAACACACTAACACCCACCTCCCTTCAACACCCCCCCCCCCACCCCCAACCCGGGGGGTCTTTTTGCATAAATGGTTCCCCCACCTTCTGGAAGTTCTGTGCTTGTCACTCTCTTTGACTCTGCCTTTTCCCTTTGCTTACTGTCATCTACTATCTTTCTGACGTACTACCGGTCCATTCTCCTGCCTTTTTTCACGAGACACTTTCAAAAAAAGATTTCCTCCTCCAGCCGAAGTCGGACTTGCTGGGCCTAATTATTTATTGGCTAGGCGCATAGGGCAGCATGATGCATCTGCGCTCATAACTGACAGGAAACTGTATGAAGCGATCGAGAAGAAGAAGAAGAAGAATTAACGGTAACTAAACCTTGCCCCCTGTGTATAAAGCAGGGCTCCCAATCGTCCCGCAAAACAAGGGGTCCCAGGGACTCCTTCACTTACAGTATAGAGGGTCCTGGGACCCCCTGCACATTCTTTTAGAGGGTCCTTTAGAATTTTAGTACTTCATAGACCCCCAAATGGGGGTCCCTGGGAGCCCTGAAAGGTGAGTAAATAAGGTTCATTTTTCAGGGGCAGCGCAGCAGACAAGGGTCTCACTCGCTTTCCCAAACTGGAGGAGTGCGCGCACTTTCACTACGACTTTGTCGATTTTGGAACTCTGCAGGTACGTACTGCTGTACTGGGGCTCAAAATCGTGTACAAAATACGGAAAAATCGTATGGGTAGGCAGGTCTGTACTTGGCTACAAAAAATATTCTGTCGGCAATATTGTGGGATTTCTCTGTGACACATTTAGAATAGGGTCAATCCTTAATGCCCATATTTAGGAACACAATATCATCGAATAACAGACCCTGATTTCAAGAGTTTTAATGACATGGGTGTTAAATCATTGTGGTGCAAAAATGCGACATTGGCGGTGAAAGGGTTAAAGACCCCAGGGATCATCCCAGCAGCTGAAGCGCTTGAACGCTATGGTACAAATGCACCAGCTAGGGATGAGAACATTACGCGAGTGACCGTTTTGGATTACCCCGCCACGTGAGCAGCCACACTCCGACTTCGGAGGATCTACAGTATCAGTCATACAGAGAGGAAGGCATCCGCGCAAAATTATCACCCCGTCATGACCTTCACCTTGGCGTATGACCTTGACAACCGTAAAAAATCTTTAAGGGGCTATCACCGTCATGACCTTCACCTTGGTGTATGACCGTGACAACCGAAAATCTTTAAGGGGCTGTAACGTGTAGAGTGTAGAGTGGCACAGTGGTAGCGCGTTCGCTTCGTGTCAAGTAAACCCGAGTTCGAACCTACTGGGTACAGGGGATTTTTTCCTCTCACTTTGCCACTAGGCCTTACGGTCTGAACGTGGAGTCTTTTGGATGAGACGATAAACCGAGGTCCCGTGTGTGCCCATGCACTTAGCATACGTTAAACCCAGTGGCAACGAAAAAGTTGTCATTTGGTAAAAATGTAAACCCCCCCCTCATCAGTGACAAAACTCGCATGAAATTTTTTTTTTTTTTAAATTGGGTGGCGCGCCTCTGGCTGCGACGCGCTCTCCAGGTGGGAGCAACCCGAATTTCACAGAGACGCCTCTGTGACTATAAAGTACCTAATACCTAATACCTAGAGAACATTGATACCTGAAAAACACACAACAGGCGCATCTAATGTTTACCGACATTTCTTGTGGCCTTAGACAAAAGCATGAGCCACTACAGTTATATTACAAGGCGCATGGGCAAAGATATTCTAAAAGGGTAAGATGGACTACTTAAGAGCTCGGCGAACCGGGCTGATAGAGTTATCGTTAGTGCGGACAGTACACTATTCACAGTGGAGGCTATCCAAAAACTCGGACTGGAACTTGAACGGAGAATTCAACTGGCCTATCGACGTGTAAAATGTGTCCTGTTTAAAAGGGACATAACCAGTGTTTCCATCCTCGCTACTCATATAGGGAAAAGAGACCGGATGCTTATCTTCCCCTATACAGTCTTTGGTAGCAGCCAACCCTCTTTGATATTACCAAAGATATTCTAAAAGGGTAAGATGGACTACTTAAGAGCTCGGCGAACCGGGCTGATAGAGTTATCGTTAGTGGCGGACAGTACACTATTCACAGTGGAGGCTATCCAAAAACTCAGACTGGAACTTGAACGGAGAATTCAACTGGCCTATCGACGTGCAAAATGTGTCCTGTTTAAAAGGGACATAACCAGTGTTTCTGTCCTCGCTACTCATATAGGGAAAAGACCGGACCGGATGCTTATCTTCCCCTATACAGTCTTTTGGTACAGGGGTCTCAGTCTGGGGGGGAAAAAGTATCGCCTTATAGTCCAAAACATATATCGAAACAACAACAAAAGAAATAAACATTGATTGTGGGTGCGTCTTGGGCGGTTGATGCGGATTGGACTAGGCTGGCAGAACGACTGGCAGTTTGGTCTGGTTTGCATTTTGCTACCCGTGTTGGCTGACTGAGTCGCACTCATGATTTCGGTACGCGCTTGCATGTAAAGTAGCCTTTGGGTAAGAATGTCTTTTCTGTGTGTTTGTGTGTGTGTGTTGTGCGTGTGTTTGTGGTGGTGCGTGCACAGAGGAATTCGCAATATTTTTCTTTGCAGAATTTACTGTCGCCTCTTTTTTCTTCTACCCAGGGCCTATTTAGACCCTATTTTTCTTAATTTTTAACTTGCTAACCCTTTCATCGCCACTGTCGCCTCTTGGCACCACAATGATTTAACATGCCCCATGTCACTAAAAAGGCATCAAATCAGGGCCTGTTATCCAAAGACCCTAGTTTCTTAATTTTGGGAAGTAACTTGCTATAGGACAGGCCTAATGTTATATATGTGTCACAGAGGAATTCGCAATATTGCAGAATATTATTTTCTCTACCCAGTTAAGCTTAACCCTTTCATCGCCACTGTCGCCTCTTGGCACCACAATGATTTAACACCCATGTCACTAAAAGGCATCAAATGAGGGTCTGGTATCCAGTGACCTTATGTTCTTAATTTTGGGAGGCATAAGGATAGGCCCTATTTTATGCATGTCACAGAGGAATCCCCAATATTGCAGACAGAATCTTTTCTCTACCCAGGTAAGTTTTATGGAAAGTTTTGGATGAAAATTGGCTGGCGTTGAAAGGGTTTTAATGGCATTTTGGGGCTGAAAAATGTGTTCTCTACCCAGGTAAGTTTGATGGAAAGCTTTGGCTGAAAAATGGCTGGCGTTGAAAGGGTTTTGATGGTATTTTTGGGGCTGAAAAATGGCTGGCGGCGAAAGGGTTTTAATGGTATTTGATTTGGGGGCTGAGAAATGGCTGGCGGCAAAAGGGTTTTAATGGTATTTTGGGGGCTGAAAAATGGCTGGGGCGGCGAAAGGGTTTTAATGGTATTGTGGGGGGGGGGGCTGAAAAATGGCTGGCGGCGAAAGGATTTTAATGGTATTTGATTTGGGGGCTGAGAAATGGCTGGCATCAAAAGGGTTTTAATGGTATTTGATTTGGGGGCTGAGAAAATTGGCTGGCGGCAAAAGGGTTTTAATGGTATTTTTTTGGCTGAAAAATGGCTGGCGGCGAAAGGGTTTTAATGGTATTGTGGGGGATGAAAAATGGCTGGCTGCGAAAGGGCTAATTAGAGCTTCGGGGAAGCGCAAATGTACGTTCAGGCATGGTAGTGGGGGCAAAGTGGTTTTCAAGGAAAATGGCCGGGGGTCCAGGGGGCCGAAGAAAATTCAATAAAATTCAATAAATGAGAGTGAAATTTTCACTTTTTCATGCCATTTCAATGCATTTTTTAATAATTTTGTTTCAAACTGTTTCACGGATTTTCCACGATTCGCGGAGGTCTACCATGCCTGACGTTATAAACGAGAAACACTGTGGAAGCGAAGCCTCCGTACCTTCCCATGATAGGTGGACCCCTCGGACCTCTGCGACAAGCTGCCTGTGCTGGTTTTCCTCTGGAGACCCTCGCCCCCCGACAATGGAGCCGCCGCCGCTGCTCTGCTGACAAGCGAACAGACAGACAGACAGACAGACAGACATATCCGTTAAAGTTGTAACTCAGTTCACAAGTGTGGGCTGCATTGACTTGCGTTGTGTGTGTACAGTAAGTCCTGTATTTTTTCAGACTATTAGCCCAGGGCTCCCAGGGACCCCCATTTGGGGGTCTATGAAGTAGTAGAATTCTAAGGGACCCTCTAAAAGAATGTGCAGGGGGTCCCAGGGATGCACTAGAAAATTTCCTTTTAGCATTCGCAATGCCACTGGGACCCTCTATCCCGCCTCTAGGACCCTCTATACTGAAAGTGAAGGAGTCCCTGGGACCCTGATTGCGAATCCGCGCTTGTTTTTTTACTATATTTTCTTACTATTTTTATCAGTCACATTATAAGGTGCAGAGGTGTGAATCTGGGGTAAAAGTATTGCCTTATAGTCCGAAAAATATGGTATGTATTAGAGTTTGAGAACCCGGTTCAAAAATCCGAACCGGTTTTAAACCGGATTTTTCAGATTCGAACCGTTTTTTTTTCCCACCACTACTCGCAACCACTAGTTTCACACATGCAAACACATATTTATATTTGTCAGAATATTCGCACACACCGCACGCACGCACGCGCAGTACACACACACACACACGTGACACACACACACACACACAATAAAGAAACTTATGACTTATGACACACACACTCAACTCAAAACTTAGTCAAAGTCAAAGTCATACACCACCACAAACTAGAAACAGCTACTCTTGGTTTGCAAACACCCAATCTGCGCTGAGAATCAGTGTTGTTTTTTCGAAAAAGAATGCGTTATTCTAAAAAAAAACTTACTTTCAGTTTGCAGTTAAAAAACCGGTTCACAGCAACTCGAACCGGTTTTTTCGAACCGCGAAAGTTTAGCACCGCGTTTTTCGGTTCAAACCGGTTTTTCCCCCCCACCTCTAGTATGTATGTATGTATGACTTTGCCAGGCTGTTATTTCCGACCACAACTGCCAGATCTATAAGAGACAGCAGCTGCTATTCCGGCAAGCTGGGCTACAGTCTGTTTATGAGTGGAGATGCCTTGCCCAGGGTACATCCCCACTTTCTTTGCATGCACGCCCAGTCTGTCGTTTCCGACTATGACTGCCAGATAAGAGATAGCAGAGGAAGGGGCAGCTGCTATTCCGGCAGGCTGAGCTACAGTTTGCTTAGAGTGGAGACGCCTTGCCCAGGGTGATTCCCCACTCTCTTGCATGCACGCCAGGCTGTCGTTTCCGACTATGACTGCCAGATAAACAGATAGCAGAGAAGGGGCAGCTGCTATTATGGCAGCCTGAGCTACAGTTTGTTTAGAGTGGGGATGCCTTGCCCAGGGTACATCCCCACTCTTTGCATGCACGCCAGGCTGTCGTTTCCGACTATGACTGCCAGATAACAGATAGCAGAGGAAGGGGCAGCTGCTATTATGGCAAGCTGAGCTACAGTTTGCTTAGAGTGGAGACGCCTTGCCCAGGGTACATCCCCACTCTTTGCATGCACGCCAGGCTGTCGTTTCCGACTATGACTGCCAGATAACAGATAGCAGAGGAAGGGGCAGCTGCTATTATGGCAAGCTGAGCTACAGTTTGCTTAGAGTGGGGATGCCTTGCCCAGGGTGATTCCCCACTCTTTGCATGCACGCCAGGTTGTCATTTCCGACTATGACTGCCAGATCTATAACAGATAGCAGAGGGGGCGCAGCTGCTATTCCACCGAGCTGGGCTAGAAGTTACTTAACCCTTTCACCGCCAAAGTCGCATTTTAGCACCACAGTGATTTAACACCTATGTCACTAAAAGGCATCGAATTGGGGTCTATTATCCAAAGATCCAATTGTCTTTTAGTTTCGGGAAGTAAGGATAGACCTTATTTTATATATGTGTCACAGAAGAATCCCCAATACTGCAGACGGATTTTGTTCTCTACCCAGGTAAATGTAATGGACATTTTTGGCCGAAATATGGCTGGCGGTGAAAGGGTTAAAGAGTGGAGACGAGTTTAGTTGCCCAGGGTGCGTCCTCACTCTCTCAGCCCAAAGGGGTTAATTTGAGGACGGCCTGACGTTGGGGAAGGTCCCCCAAAAGGCCAACCGATCCCTTTGGCTGCTGCACTAGGAGCAGGAACCAGCGTTGAATTGCTTTGTAATGTACGGATGCAGGTAGGAGAAAGTAAAAAAACAAAAAACTCAAAGTAGAATTCTTCTTGAAAACCCGAAGCCCTAAAATGAAAGACCACTCTTCTTCTTCTTCTTCTTCGTTCTCTTCTGCGTTCCCTGGCCATAATGGGTAAGGTACGCATGTGTCCAGGTTTTCAGTTTTCATTGATCTCCGACTACTACTACTACTACTACTACTACCTAGACCTCCTCCTCCTCCTCCTCCTGCTCCTCCTACTACTACCACTACTACTGCTACTATTACTACTACTACTACTACTACTACTACTACTACTACTACTACTACTACTACTACTAGGCCGCCTCCTCCTCCTTTCCCTCCTAACACATTCTGATTTCGGAGGAGCTCAAAGGAGAAACACTATTTGGAAGATTATTTTTTGGTTAAAAGGGCAGGAGAATGGGCCAATAAGTCAGAAAGATAGTAGATGATAGAAAGCAAAGGGAAAAGGCAGAGTCAAAGAGAGTGGCAGATCAGAGGAAGTTACAAGCACAGAACTTCCAAAACTTCCAGAAGGTGGGGAACTATTTTTTACGAAAGGTGTGACAGGTGTGACAGGTGTGACAGGTGTGTATATCGAGACACACTTTCTGACCAAACTCGACTACTGGGTACTTGCTCACAAACTGGTTTGGGGGCTATATATTTCATGACATTTTTAAAGGCATGCTACCCTTACAAAAACCAGGGTCCAAAATTTTAGACCCAGTAATTTTTTAAACCCACTGCTTACTAAGTTTATCATATTGAAGAACCTGGTGAAGAACACACACACACACACACACACACACACACACACACACACACACACACACACGCACATGCAACACGCACACGCACACACACACATACACCCACGCACGCACACACACACACACACTCACACACACGCACACACACGCACCTACGCACCACGCACGCACGCACACACGCACGCACACATCACGCACACACGCACCCACGCACCACACGCGACAGGCACACACACGCACACACACACACACACACACACACAACTAACCTCTGTGACTGACGCCGGGGCATTTCAGTCACTCAGTGTCAAGTTGGGGGAGAGAAGCGAAGGGGGGGGAAGACAGGGGTGGTGAGTGTGCGTGTGTTCATAACCAACTCTCTCCACGCTTCCCCCTCCCCTCACTCACACCCATCACCACCCCCTCCTTGCAGGTCTTCTTCGCTCCTATGAAAGTGCCATGCGTCACGTGATTTGGGTCACATGGTAACACGCTACGAGGCGCCCCCTGGCTCTCCTTCCACCACCACCACCACCACCCTCCTGAGAGTTTTCCTGTTGATTAAGAATTTGAAATTCATCATCATCATCATCACCTGATCATCATTATTGATTCATCGTGATCAACATCATCATCATCAGATCATCATCAATGTGGTCATTACTGATTTATCGTGACCATCATCTTCATCATCATCATCATCATCATCATCTGATCAACATGGTCATCATCAATGTGGTCATTATTGATTCATCGTGATCATCATCATCATCTGATCAACATGGTCATCATCAATGTGGTCATTATTGATTCATCATGATCATCATCATCCATCATCACCATCATCATGGTCATCATCAATGTGGTCAGTATTGATTCATCATGATCATCATCATCATCATCACCATCATCATGGTCATCATCAATGTGGTCAGTATTGATTTATCATGATCACCACCATCATCATCATGGTCATCATCAATGTGGTCATTGATTTATCGTGATCATCATCATCATCATCATCATCAATGTGGTCATTGATTTATCGTGATCATCATCATCATCATCATCATCATCATCATGGTCATCATCAATGTGGTCATTGATTTATCGTGATCATCATCATCATCATGGTCATCATCAATGTGGTCATTGATTTATCGTGATCATCATCATCATCATCATCATCATCATGGTCATCATCAATGTGGTCATTGATTTATCGTGATCATCATCATCATCATCATCATCATCATGGTCATCATCAATGTGGTCATTGATTTATCGTGATCATCATCATCATCATCATCATCATGGTCATCATCAATGTGGTCATTGATTTTATCGTGATCATCATCATCATCATCATCATCATGGTCATCATCAATGTGGTCATTGATTTATCGTGATCATCATCATCATCATCATCATCATCATTGTCATCATCATGTGGTCATTGATTTATCGTGATCATCATCATCATCTGATCTCATCATCATCATCATCATGGTCATCATCAATGTGGTCATTGATTTATCGTGATCATCATCATCATCATCATCATCATCATGGTCATCATCAATGTGGTCATTGATTTATCGTGATCATCATCATCATCATCATCATCATCATCATGGTTCATCATCAATGTGGTCATTGAGATTATCGTGATCATCATCATCATCATCATCATGGTCATCATCAATGTGGTCATTGATTTATCGTGATCATCAAAAATCATCATCATCATCATCATCATGGTCATCATCAATGTGGTCATTGATTTATCGTGATCATCATCATCATCACCATCATCATCATGGTCATCATCAATGTGGTCATTGATTTATCGTGATCATCATCATCATCACCATCATCATCATGGTCATCATCAATGTGGTCATTGATTTATCGTGATCATCATCATCATCACCATCATCATCATGGTCATCATCAATGTGGTCATTATTGATTAATCGTGATCATCATCATCATCATGGTCATCATCAATGTGGTCATTATTGATTAATCGTGATCATCATCATCATCATCATCATCATCACCGTTATCTTCAAACATCATCATCAGAGCGTCATGATGTCCGCGTCAAATGACTCAATGGCCCCAGGGCTCCCAGGGACCCCCCCCCCCCCCCCATTTGGGGGTCTATGAAGTACTAGAATTCTAAGGGACCCTCTAAAAGAATGTGCAGGGGGTCCCAGGGATGCATTATGAAAATTCTTTTCATCCCTCCTCTAGGACCCCTCTATACTGTAAGTGAAGGAGTCCCTGGGACCCCTTGTTTTGCGGGACGATTGGGAGCCCTGGACCCAAACTGATGCCTCATTTCGTGAAGCCATGTGTCATATAGTGATATACCGTCTTTTTCGGACTACACGTCAGACCTTATTATAAGGCGCACTCCCTAAATTTTATACAAAATTCAACAAATTTTCTTATACGTTATATTTTCATACTACAGTGAAAACCACTTTTAAAGTCAAAATTGAAGGGATTGACATTTTGAAAAAAAACATCACACTTGTAAAGCTCTTTTTAAAACACTCATGACTATCACAGTACCAGTGTATCACTAAATAAAAAGTGTTATCGATGACTATGGTGTTAACCCTCTCAACACTAATGTACGACGAATTTAGCTTTACGTCCTCCTGGCCGAAGCCATATGGGACATTACTTTTTACTTGTGGTTTTTAGGAAAGGAGGAAAGGGGAAAAGAATATAAAATTTCTATCAATTTTAGTTTTTATCTTTTAAATAAATGTTTTTTTCTTCAGTAAAGGTCAAGTTTATTTGTTTTTATTTTTAATTTAGATTTTTTAGGAGCCATAGCTCGTACAGAACTACTCTTATATAGTAAAATTTTTACTTTAGATATAAAATATTTGATTAAAAAGACTTTTGGCTGTACCCCTCCCGGCGAGAGCAAATGATTAACATTTCAGGACCACTTTAATGTTAAAAAGAACAATTTTAATGAAGGTTTAAAAATCAAACAAGGTCTAACGAGAAAAAATATTTACACATATTTTTGTTATTAGTTTGCTTTTATTTATCAAATCTCGTTATAAAAGATCTCCACTTTGAAGTGGAAAACTATTTGTACAATGTTAAGGATTTTTATTATTTTAAGTTTTACCTCAAAATGAATTTAAAACATGAGAAACTAGGGTCCCTAAAATTTAATTAGTTAAAAATGTACAAAAAAAGAACGCCCCCAGACTCTGAAAGGCTCTAAAACATAATTTGGCCGAGTCCGGGCAGAAAAAGTTCTTGACAAAGGGACCCTACGTTTGACACCGATTTCAGGCACTAATATACGCCATAGCGTACATGTATGCCACGCACAAGCGTTCCACACTAGGCAGGTTTGCATCATTACATCAAAAATATTTAAAAACTAATGCTTAACCGCAGTTTTGAAAATTTGCGATATTGTTTATAATAATAAAAGCTAGCTTATGTTATAATTCCAAAGTAAAAATTTTATTATTAGCAGATTTTTAAAAAACGCATGACAAAGAAGACGAAGAGAGGGGTAGTGACTCGTTTTCATTCATTGCGGTACTAAAAATAGACTAGAAGTCATTTCATTGGTTGAAAACTATTAAGGGACCGTAGAGGAACATTTCTATACCAGTTTGGGTTGCATGGCTTCGCGGAGTTGTGAATTGTGAATGGTTAAACGCTATGTACGCTACAGCGTACATTCGTGTTGAACGGTTGTAAAGGGAAGCAATCGGCCAGTGTTGAATGATTTAAGGTTAGGGGTGCAAAGTAGATTTGGTAAAGGTGCAGATCCACACACCGGGCCTCCTCCATTTCTCCGTTCTTTCCGCTTTTTTCAGTCTTGCCTTTCTTACTGCAGATTAAGCACTCTATCATTTGCTAAGTATATTTAACATTAATTTTCAACCATTTACATAATTTACAATATGCATTCAATAACATTAACAGTAGAAGATAATGAACCACAACTCTCAAGCGCTCCGCGGCTGTTGTGCGTAATGCGCTACATATTAAATAACGGCCATTATTATGACTCTTGAGTGCAAATTATTATTCAACAAAGATAATCAGCTCAAAAAGTTGATAAAATACAGCTTAATTTAAGTTAATATTTGCTAAGGTTAGTCTAAAATTGCGGGAGAGCCGAGAAATCGAAGGGGGTCAGCAATGATCTGCACCTTTACCTTAGACTTCCCTTAGTGCATGCTCCTCACTAAATTATACAACAACAGCGTCATGCTGACTATCACCAGGGCTTCTGATAACGCAAAAACTAGCGTCCCTGACGCATTGAAAGTTAAAAGGACGCATTGAATGTTTGTCAAGCGAATCCCTGGGGACGCACTCAAAAAATCATGAAAACGAATACAAAAACGAATAAAGACAGTCTAACATTGAAAGTCGGCCACAGGCATCGTCTGCTATGATGCGAGAGTTGCTTCCCTTAATTATAAAACTTTCCTTTTCCCATGATGCCTCTCGCTGTACCGGAAAAAGCCTTTCGCGCTACTCGACTAACAACATTCGTGGGTGTTTGCTAGTGCCCGGCTTTGCGGCAGAGAGCAATCGCCGAATTTGAGGTATGTGTACACGTAATAAGTGTATTTGTACATGTTTATAGACATGTTTCTTGATGTGGTACAGGGGACCCACTGAAGTTAGCCTGGGACTCGTTTTAAATCTGATGAAGGGGTCCCTGGGACCCTAAGAAACATCAGCTATCATATAATGGCAGATAGCTGACACCCACAGTCACACGTCACACTGACAGTGATGATGACACTTTCACTTAAAACTGACAATTCATTATCCTGATGCTAAGGCTAGACCAACCAGATTTACTGGCTTCTGTTCAATAATAATAATAATAATTTTACTTCACATAGCGCTAAAAATCATACAGTATGCTCGATGGGCTTTGCAAAAGTGACAATTAAACTAAGACTAGCAATCGCCCCGTGGCAGTTAATTCCCGTAGCAGTTTGAACCCCATGGCAGTATTGAACAATACTGGAGGCAATGCCTGGAGGCAGCGCTAAACCAGTAAAGTCCCGATTTTTTAATAATACAGATATACGTGTATGGTGTAGTGTCATCCCCTTGTAATCTCCATTGCCCCCCCCCCCACCATCCCTCCGCCCACCCCCCACCCCCATACCCCACCCACCCACCCCCTACCCCACCCATAACCAGCTGGCTGACCTACTCGTCACCCCAGCACGTGTGAACCATGGTCTCATGCCCACAGCAGTCCCCCCCCCCCCCCTTTAATAACAGCACGTTTGGACATATGTCGTTTCGCCTAGTGAGCGAAACTGTAAATTGGTGCATATCGTGCGCATTTATGAACGGAAGCTGTTCAAATTTTCTGCCATGCTTTGCCCGGGTCATAGCAAGCCTGACAGCAAATTTGAGGCGATTCGGTTAAGAAACGGCGGAGTTATTTGTGAAAAGGTGAAGCGGCGTATATAGCGCGCGTTTCTGAACCGATTCGCTTCCGGTTTGGCACACGGATAGTCCCCGGCCCCGGTCATCTTCCTGCCAAATTCGAAGGCAATCGGTTCAGAAACGCCGGAGATACGGGCGAAACCGCGCAAATGACACGGCCACCTCGGTTGCCGTTGCCATCGCCCCGTTAGGGCTCACAGCAAATTTGAAGCGATTCAGTCGGAAAACGGCGGAGTTATAAGGCCCGTTTTGTGTTTCACACACACACACACACACACGGACGGACAGTTGGCTTTTTACTATATGATGAAAAACATGCATTAAATTAAAATCAGCAAGAAAGTCATACTACCAACATTCCAATGCAAAGAAATAAAATAACAAAAATAACATGATTCTCACTCACAAAAACATCCACCCTCGTTCACCAGCACTGTCACACTCTGATATTGTGATAACACCTCACCCTCGCAGAAACTAATGAAAAAAATCAAAATGTCAACAAGCAGCAGGAAGGAATGCACCAATACATGTTGCATGTGTATACACAGCCCATACTCTCTCTCTCTCTGTCTTTATCTCTCTCTCTCTCTCTCGCTCTCATTATACAGGATCCCTGATACAATTATATCAGCGATGTAACATGGCATAGCCACTCAAGTGGGCGCTGGTCATATCCTGTGTATTTCCTCAAGGAATCTTATTTCTAATCAATGCCTAACACTATACAGTATACTGCATTTCCATTGGGATTAAGTAGGTAGGTAGGTGTAGGGCTATTTATAGACCTCTAGGCCCTTTTACGCCCCTTCTCGATGAATTTTACTTGCTTGCGTCTCCTTAAACTAACACTAATAAAAAATAAATCTTTAACCTTAAGCTTAAGAGACTGGCTTTTTTCGTTCATCGAAACTTTTAAATTTTGCTTTCAAATTTGGGTTTTCGTCCAAAAGATTTTTGAATTCATTAGATTAATGTTAGGTGCATTCTTTATAAGAAAATCATTCAAATATTGGGGGTGGGGGGGGTGGAGGAGACGTGTGAGGGAAAGACGAGTTAAAAGTCATACATGACCGTTAAATCTAAATCAATGCCCCGGTCTAGCCGGAGACACCCGGGCCCCACATGATGCATGCAGAGTGTGTCATGCACGACCGTTAAGGGCCCCCCCCCCCCCCCCCCCCCCCCCCCCCGGATCAGCCGGGAAAACTGGCCCAACATGATGCATGCAAAGGAGTAGGGGACATGTGTGACAATAACTAGGCCACACATGTTGCGTGCAGAGGACCACACCTTTCGCAGTATCTAGGCAGGACCAATCCGGTCAAAATCAATAAGATCCTGACATTTTTTATTTTTTTTTTTAAATTTTATACTCTCAGTGCGCTCCCACGGCTCCGTAAGTCCGTTCAAAGTATACTGACCACTGACCAGAACCAGAAAAATGACACACTGGTGATTATCTGTGATCCGCAATGAGGCTTTATACTACTCCTTGCCGACACGAAAGGGCGATAATTTTAGGCCCAAACTGCCGATGCCCCCTGGTGATGAGTCAGGAGCAGATAATTTTCTGTGGCTATGCACTACTACTAGTACTAGTTCCTGACAGGCAAGGGCGATAATCTTAAGTATGTGGTGTTCGCATCTCAGGCCACCAGACAGGGGCAGAGAATTTTCGGTATAAAAATAATAAAGCCTCATTAGGCCTACCATAATAATAATAATAATAACAGTACATTTATAAAGCGCTTTACCTCAAATGAGCCCAAAGCGCTTTACAATCAATTATTCATCAACAAGTACTAGAAGTAGATAACAAAAATACAAAGCAACTCTCTCTCTCTCTCTCTCTCTCTCTCTCTCTCTCTCTCTCTCTCTCTCTCGCAGTAGCACACACACACATACATACACACACACACACACACATTTATCGACACCGACTCATTATTCATCTTTCATTCAGTAAGCCATAGCAACTGAGTTGCACGGACCGACCACATACACCAACACACATGTATACACAAAGGTCAGAGGATACACATACATTGATACAAATACATACAACGTACGCATGCAGACAGACACACACACACATGCATACAGACACACACATACACATGCGTGCACACATAACCCATAAAACCAAAAAACCCACAAGCATACATGTTTGCTCACACATGTATACACAACACACACACACACACACCTGTAGTCACACACACACACACACACACACACACACACACACACACACACACACCACAAAACACAGCACAAACCTCTTATTCAATCTTCCCTCACGTGCACACTGTCACATGAAAACAGGTAGCTCGTAAAAATAAGTAACTTGCTACCTATGACAGTGTTATTTGCGACATTGAGCATGAACCACAAATTTCACTTGTTTCTAGGGTTAGGGATAGGGTTAGTGTTAGGGATAGGGTTAGGGTTAGGTTAAAGTACAGAAAAAGTGAAATTTGTGGTTGTCGCAAATACAGACTCATAGTAGCGAGCTACTTATTTTTACGAGCTACCATTTTGCATGCGCACACACAACGATAGACAACTGATCAAATATTTAGGGTGCAGCAGGAAAAAGATAATCGGATCTTCTTCAGACTCATTGAGACTGCAGACGCGCCGCAAACCCTGCATAATAAATAAACAATAAATACATAAAACCGGCAAAAGAAACAGCGACTGGTAAGTCGTGCTTATGCCTCTCTCTATTACTGTCAATAAGGCGACGTAAATAACCAGAACCAGTAGCAGCTGCAGTAGCAGCAGACTTTCACTCTCGCTCAATCAATGAGTAAACATCCGACGAAATACCATCGAATTAGTCTGCATCACTTCACAAAAATCACCCTTATCTTACGATCTCAGACCTAAACGCATGCATCGATGCTGTAATAAACTCTCGCTACAAACAGAACAGTGATCCTCACGTGTAATACAGGAGCAAAACAAAGGGAAGAGATCAAATTTCTTTCTTCCTACTACTGCTTCCGACCAGTGCGATCGACTTGAGCAGCCATTATTGTCCGCGCATGCGCATTTGGAGTTTGTTTTCGGAAGTTGACATTTTTTTCCCTAAAATAAAACTAGACGCACGCACATTGCTTGTGGATGGACAGAATGAGAATAAATTTTATAGGGGAAAGAGGAAGAATTAAGTTTGTTCCTCTCTCTCCACTGGCTGCTCTCTTACCACTGGCTGCTAAGAAAGACGCCACACCCCTGGCTGCCGTGGAAGACGCCACTCCCCTGGCTGCCGTGGAAGACGCCACTCCCCTGGCTGCCGTGGAAGACGCCACTCCCCTGGCTGCCGTGGAAGACGCCACTCCCCTGGCTGCCGTGGAAGACGCCACTCCCCTGGCTGCCGTGGAAGACACCACTCCCCTGGCTGCCGTGGAAGACGCCACTCCCCTGGCTGCCGTGGAAGACGCCACTCCCCTGGCTGCCGTGGAAGACGCCACTCCCCTGGCTGCCGTGGAAGACGCCACTCCCCTGACTGCCGTGGAAGACGCCACTCCCCTGACTGCCGTGGAAGACGCCACACCCCTGGCTGCCGTGGAAGACGCCACTCCCCTGGCTGCCGTGGAAGACGCCACTCCCCTGGCTGCCGTGGAAGACGCCACTCCCCTGGCTGCCGTGGAAGACGCCACTCCCCTGACTGCCGTGGAAGACGCCACTCCCCTGGCTGCCGTGGAAGACGCCACTCCCCTGGCTGCCGTGGAAGACGCCACTCCCCTGGCTGCCGTGGAAGACACCACTCCCCTGGCTGCCGTGGAAGACGCCACAGCCCTGGTTGCTGTGGAAGACGCCACAGCCTCAGCCGGTGGTGAGGGCAGTTCTACGCTGTCATCATCTCCTCAGCTGCCTTTTTCCAACATTGAAGCCGCCACTTCCTCCCCTTCCCCTCCCCAATCCCTAATTCGTGAAAACGCCAACCCGTTCCGAGCTCAGTCTGAAAGAACCAACACCCCAACCGCTGACCCTGCCTCGATCCCTATTTCCTCCTCTCCCCCCCTCTCCATCTCTACCCCCCTCTCCATCTCTCCCCCTTTCTTCATCTCTACCCCTCTCTCCGTGGCCAGAACAACAGAAGAAACCCACAAGTCAGCCATTGTCCTGTGCAGCCAACCACCCAACACTGCACACCTCTCTACAGCCGTGAACAACGATCCAGCTGGTAACAATAATCCTTTACTTAAGCCCCCACCATCCCTCTCTGAAACTGCTGTACAGACAGACCACTCCCCTGAATTTCTCACCGCCGCTTCCAGTTCACATTCTTCCTCCCCTGTCAACATCCCTCCCTCCCTTCCCCCATCCCCTATAGACGGGGAAAAAACTCCACCCCCCTGTTCACCTTCATCCAGCCCCGAATCCGTCGGTGTCATCACTGGGCCAGAACTACCTTCAGCCCCCCAACTGTACCACGAACTGATGGCAGCCAACAAGGTCATCACCACTCTAACATTCCAGGTACAGTCACTGACACAACAACTGACTCAGGTTATACAGCACGCACAGCAGAACACTCTCAGCATCAATGACACGGAAGTTAGACTCAAAAACGCAATAAAAACATTGAAGCAAGAACATTCTCAAGAGGTAGACGACCTTAGGGAAGAAAACAATGTGCTACACCATCAACTCAAAGATACTACAAGCAAACTGCAATCACTCAAAGACAGTCAGCAACACGTCAACAGTGAAACGACGAAGCAGATAAACACACTTCATGCAAGCAAACAAACAAGCAGTCAGTCAAACAACAGTCCTCCCGCTCCAGATCACCAAGTAGAAATTAGCGTAGAAACAGGCAACACATTTTCAGCTCTATCGCAATTAGAGGAAGATGTTAATGACACCAAATCATCACAGCGTGCAACAACTACAGAGAACAAACAGACAAGTAGAGACACGCACAAAGATAAGGCAAACCAACACGTTACCCCCAACAGTACTAGAGAAAACAGCAATAACAAGGAAACAAGCAACAAACAGCCTCGCCCTACCCCCCTAGCTATTCTCAGTGAAACACATGTCCCCCTTAGCTGCAACGTGCTGCTGCTGGGGGATTCGGTGCTGAAGGGGGTGGAGGAAAAGAAGATGTCCACAGAGAACATGAAAGTGAAAGTCATCAGTGTCCCAGGTCTGACAGTGAAAGACCTATGCCAGTGGCTTAAATCACGCCCACCCTCCACCCACATCCGTCACGTAACCTTTCACGTCGGCATCAACAGCTGTGGGGAAGGGCCTATTTCCCCAACAGAGTGGGCCTCTCTGATCCGCGGGATGAAACGGGTGTTTCCCAACGCCCTACTCCAAGCCTCCTCCCTCCTCCCTCCCTTTGGTCACAATCACCCTCTGTGGCAGCCTGCTTTCCTCTCCTCCACCCACCTTCGCCAGACCTGTCACAGAGAGGGGATTACTTGCATCGACCACACCCCCTCCTTCCGCGCCAAGTCTGGGAAACCAAAAAAGGCTATGTACCTGGACCAGATACATCCCAGTGCACTTGGCTCCAGGGCCATAGCACTAAACATTCGGTATTCCGGTCAACGCCAACGCTTCACCCCTGACAGCAGATGGTCACAGCGAGTGGTGGTGAAACCAAATCAACAGCCACAGCATCACAATGTCAGCTATGCTGGTGCTGTCAGCCAGGACAAGCAGAATGGACGGCGCTCCAACTCCGCCATCTCAAACCCTGACCACTCCTCCACGACTGACCACAACATGGCACAGACTGCCCACAACGACTACAGCGAGGAATTTCCCTCCCTGACAAATGGCAAACAACCCCCCGACTCCCAACAACACCCAGTTCCACCACCATGCCAAACACGACCCTCCGTCCCCCCTACGAACTACCAACACCAATCAGTCCAACAATCACCTCCTTATGTACCCGCCCTCCACTACCCGCCTGGACTCACAACAGCCCCCTATCACCCCGCCCATGTATTAAACCCCTACCCTCCCGCCCCCAAACAACAGCAAGTACAGCCCCTTTCAACTGCACAGCCTCTGATTGGACTATTGGCAGAATTATTACACCCCTACTTACAACGTTGAAAAGGGGGACCCCCCCCAAAAAAAAAAAAAAAAAAAAAAAAAAATGTCTTCCGTTCCCCCCCCACCCCACCCCACCCTCTCTCTCTCTCTCTCTCTCTCTCTCTCTCTCTCTCTCTGGCATGCACGCCTTCTCTCTGCTGTTTCTCTCTTCTTCTTTTTTTTTGTTATAGCGCGGTGATAAGCTGCACGTAAATGTGCTTCCTTTTGTTGCTGAACCTGTGACAATTTCACATTTTTTATTACAAGTGACAGCCTCGTTTATTATAGAGCCTTGACAGAGAAATCTCTATTTCCTCTGTAGTGACATTTTGTTTGAAATATTTGGATATAACATATTTCTAGACTGTGCCTGAGAGTCTAGGATTTTCAATTCGTTCTCTTTATTTCTTTTTTTTCCTCACTGGACTAGGACCACAGAAATGTGATCGAAAAACGGCATTGCCATTTGATTCAAAAATTCAACGAAGGAAAAAAGAAAAGAAAGGAACCTGGTTACAGACTGTCTTCGTTATTCATGGACACTAATGAATTGCACAAGGAAAAAGACTGTTGAGTTTATGAGGATCTACATACGTTCTATCATATTATTGTGTCTCTTACAGTTCTGAATATAATCTTTGTGTGTGTTATATTTTGCTTGTTTTTGTTTTAATTATATTATTATTAAGGGAGTGGTTTGACCTTTCCTTTGCCATTGATTGTTCTAGTATTGGGTTGATTCTTCCTTACTAGTAACTGTTATAATTTTGAATTGACTCTTCCTTTGATATTGATTGTTTTATTCTGTGTTGATTGGGTCGATTTTCCCTTACTATTGATTGTTATAGTTTTGTCATTACCCATAACGATGTCTCAAACTTTGGATACGTGGCCCTCTAAAGAAGGGTTGCGTATCGGTTACCTTAACATTAATAGTGCATACAACAAGCTAGATGAAATAGCGGCTATTCTAGACAATAATGGTAACAATTTCCACGTGTTCTGTCTATCAGAATCAAGACTACGCAACCAAATACCTGACCTTAGCATCCCAGGATATAATTTTATACGCCAGGACCCCACCAAACCGAAAGAAACGGGCCTTCTGCTTTACTATTCTCAAACACTTACAGTAAAACGAATTCCCAAATTAGAACAATATCAAACTGAATCAGTGTGGATTGAGATTAAGCTAAGGCACACTAAACCCTTATCAGTCTGTTGTTTATACAGAAATCCCGCTGAGATAAATGATTGGTTCGATAGTTTCACCTTAATGATGGATGCAGCAGTAATAGAAGACAATGAAATAATTTTACTCGGAGATTTCAACATTGACCTATATAAGCCCCAAACACAGTGGGTAAAACTTTACGAATCTTACAGTTTACATCAACTGATTGATCGACCAACACGCGAAACGGACACATCAAGCACCATCATTGATCATATTTATGTTTCATCCATGAACAACATAGCAGAAGTATGCTCACCAGTTTTAAATTGTAGTGACCACTACCCTGTGTGTGTAACCTGGATAAAGAAAGGAACTAAAATCCCCCAAGTAGGCCACAAAACAATTCGTTATAGGTGCTTTAAGCATTTTAACAAAGATATCTTTCTCTCGGATCTGCTTAATTCTGGTTTATCAAAGGTTTATCAATACTGTAATCCAGAGGAAGCCTTCGACTGTTGGATTAAAACCTTTTGTTATGTTTATAATAAACACGCCCCTATCAGAATAAAACGTGTTAAAAATAAACCTAAACCACCATGGATAACAGATGATATTGATCAGGCTTTCTATCTTAGAGATTTTTACAAAGCAACCAAAGACCCTAGGGCTAATGCCCAACGTAACCTTGTAAATTCAATGAAGCGTTCAGCTAAACAGAAATATTTTAGGGAGTTACTATTAGACAAAAATCCTAAAAAGGTGTGGAGTGCAATTAATTCCTTGACAAACAAGAATTATGTCAAAAAATCACATCAATCAACTACTCCCTCTCCGAACGTATTAAATCAGCATTTTGTATCAATTGCGGAATGTCTTATCCAAAATGATACTTGGAAACAAAATGATCTGAAGACGTTGAAAGACTTCTGTTTATCCAAGAATATCCAGTCTACAGTCTCCATTCCGTTACTAACAATATATGAAGTATATGCTGCTCTCACGCACATAAAACAATCTACAACTAAGGATGCAAATGGATTGGATGGGATAATCCTTAAACTTGCTGCTCCTGTCATCACTGACAGTCTAACCTATATATATAATATATGTATTAGTAAAAATTACTTTCCAGCTCAACTTAAAAACGCTAAGATTATCCCACTTCACAAGTCTGGTGATGAGAACGAACCTTCTAATTATAGACCTATATCCATACTGTCAGTTTTGTCAAAACCCTTAGAAAAACACATCCAAAAACACCTATCTCATCACTTAGAAAAGTACGATCTCCTACATCCAAGCCAATCAGGATTTAGGAAACAACACTCATGCCACACAGCTCTAGTTAACATGGTTGATACATGGCTAGGAAATATTAATAACAATCAGTATACTGGAATTGTCTTTGCTGATTTTGCAAAAGCATTTGATGTAATCAATCACTCACTACTTATGAAGAAACTACGTGTTTACAATATAGGTGATCAAGTGTGCCAACTGCTTGAGTCATTTTTATCAAACAGACAACAAGTATGCACTGGTCTTCATCAGTCTTCTTCTCTCCCAAACAACTATGGTGTTCCACAAGGTTCAGTTTTGGGCCCACTGTTGTTTTTATTATATATCAATGATTTACCTTTGCTTGTTAAAGACAATTGCAATCTCTTTGCGGACGATAGTTCAGTCGAATCCGCTCATCCTTCATTACACGTTTTGTCATCTAATATTCAAGAAAATGTAAATCAACTGGCCAGATGGGCTGAACTAAATCACATGTGTCTGAACCCAAACAAAACTAAGTATATGTGTTTGACAACCAGACAGAAACGCCAAAATCTTTCATCTACTTCGTTCCCAATTCACATCTCGGGACAAACAATCGAGGAATCCAGTTCACACAAGGCTCTAGGTATAACGATTGATAACAAATTATCTTGGTCAGAACACATAGACATATTAAGTAAGAAGGTATCGCAAAGAATATTTCAACTATCAAAAATAAAACATTTCCTCAATCTCAATGCCAGGAAGCAGTTCTATTATGCACATATAAATTCACTTATCAGCTATTCCTCTACTTTGTGGGATTCAGCAAGTGCAAATGTTCTAAAACCTCTCGTTAGACTGCATAAACGAGCTGTTAAATTGGTGCTGCTCAAATCAACTTCTCTTACGAACAATGATTACAAAACAATAGGTATATTACCTTTTAAATTACAGTTGGAGCATAACAAAGCAAGGATGATGCACAAAATCATGACCGGAAATGCTCCTCAATCTTTAATTGACCGCTTCTCGATAAACAGTTACAGGCAGTCAAACAAACTACTAATTCCAACCCCAAGATTAGACTTATTTAAAACCAGTTTAATATACAGTGGTGGATCTTACTGGAATAATTTGCCAGCCACCTTAAAAGCGACCAAACGCCCAGCATCCTTCAACAAACTAATGAAGAACTACCTAATGAACAAACTCCACTGATAATGAACAATAAAAAACACACTCTCTCTCTCTCTCTCTCTCTCTCTCTCTCTCTCTCTCTCTCTCAAAATTTCATCAGGTACATAACATTAGCAAACCATGACTTATTGTATGTTTTACCCAACAGTTTTTTTAAAAAAAAGCAAAAAAAAAAAAAGCATTAAGTCATTGCTGCCGACTCCGATGGACTAACATAAATAAATATTGAACGTATGAACTGTTATTTATCATGATGCCTACATGTGTTTACTTGTTAACTCATGAATATTTTGCGCATCTAACATTACCTTGTTTTGATCTGTCATGTATAAAGGTATGCATGTTAAAATTGGCTATGTTAAACACAATTAAGTTTGATTTAATAATGTGTATGTGTTTTATTCTATTTTTTGCATTTTACAGACAAGTGTGTAGTGTTGGCTTAGGCTTGATTTTCTCATGTTATATATAAAAATATTAGTGTCGTTTTTTATATTTGTTAAAAATTAAGATGATATGTAGGATTTATTTTGCTGTTGACATGTGCACATGCTTACTTTTAAATTTGTTTTGTTAGTTGAGTGTATATTTGAAACTTGAGTGCATAAGGTAGGATTAGGTTTGATTTTATCGAGTGTGCATGCTAATTTACAAATTTGTGCATGCTAAAAATAAATAAATAATTACTTATATAAAGTAAGATTAAGTTTGATGATGTTATGGATATGTATTTACTATATTTTTTATAACGTGTGTGTGTGTGCTTACTTTTAAGTTTATTTTTTAGTTGAATATGCGAAGTAGGCCTACAAGTAACTAGGCTCGACTTTGTCATGTATCGGTGTTTATCGGCTGTGTTTATAATGTTATGATTGTTAAAGATGAGTGTGTTAGATATGCTTCTCTCTCTCTCTCACTCAGTCTATCTATCTCTGTCTCTGTCTGTCTGTCTGTCTGTCTGCTCTCTCTCTCTCTCTCTCTCTCTCTCTCTCTCTCTCTCTCTCTCTCTCTCTCTCTCTCTCTCTCTCTCTCTCTGTGTGCGCATGCATGCGCGCGCGTGTGTATGTGTGTGTGTGCGCGCGCGCGAGTGTGTGCTTAGTGTCATAAAATAATTATTTAGAATACACTTTTTTTTTTTTTTTTCTTTTTTTTTTTTTCTTTAGGCTTATATTGTTTTATTTTGTTTAGTGTGATTTAGCCAGAATGTTTATATTTATGTAACGAAAAGTGTCTCTTTGATATATTGTATTGGGGATCCTGTATAATGAGAGAGAGAGGGAAAGAGAGAGAGAGAGGGGGAGAGAGAGAGAGAGAGGGGGGAGAGGGGGAGGAGAGGAAAGAGAGAGGGAGAAAGGGAGAAAGAGGGAGGGAGAGAGAGAGAGAGAGGGGGGGGGGGAGGGGGAGAGAGAGAGAGAGGAGAGAGGAGAGGGAGAGAGAGAGAGAGAGAGAGAGAGAGAGAGAGAGAGAGAGAGAGAGAGAGAGAGAGTATGGGCCGTGTGTACGCACGTATTAATTGGTGCATTCCTTCTGGTTACTTGTTTACATTTGTATTAGTTTTTGTGAGTGTGGTGTGTAATGAGAGAGTGACAGTGCTTGGTGAACGAGGGTGGATGTCTTTGTGAGTGAAAATCATGTTATTTCGTTACTTTATTTCTTTGTATTCAAATGTTGGTGGTATGACTTTCTTGCTGATTTTAATTAATGTTTTCCATCTTTCATTGTTGCTTTTGTAACGTGCAACGAGCATACTACTATATGGAGTTTTAGCACTATATGAATTATTATTATTTTGATTATTATTATTATTATTATTATTATTATTATTATTATTGCTACTATTATTATTATAGGATTGGGTTTCATCTTGTTATGCATAAGTGTTTACTCCAAAATGCGTGCATGTTAAAGATGAGTATGTAGAATAGGATTTGGTTTTATTCTGTCATGTGTATGTGCTTACATTTAAGCTTGATGTATTTTTAAGATTAGTATGTAAAATGGGCTTAGGCTTGATTTTATTATGTGTATCGGCTTTAAATTTAAAATGTGTACATGTTACGAGTATGTAAAATAAGGATTAGTTTTAATTTTGTGATGAGTTAAGTTTTACTTATGTGCGTGTTAAAGATGAGGACTAGAAAGTAGGTTCAGGCTTGATTTCGTTATGAGCAGTATTTACTTTTTAATATGTGTATTCGCTTGCAAATAATATGACTAGGTTTGCTTTTGTTATGAGTGTGTGTTTACTTTTTAATATGTTCATGCTAAAAATGAATAATGGAATGTAGGAATAGGTTTCATGTTGCCATGGGTACATGTATTTACATTTTTAATTGTGCATGCTAAGATGAGTAGGTAAAGTAATACTATGTTTGACTTATTATATGCATGGGTTTCTTCAAATAAGTACATTTTAATGATGAAGTATGATTGAGGTATTTTTTATGTTTGTGCACTTCCCTATTTTGAATGTTTAAAGATGAGTGTGAAAAGTAGGATTGGGTTTTATTTTCCCGTGCGTATGCGCTTACTTCACACATTTTGAATGTTAATAATTAGTATAGTTAATAATAATAGGTTTGATTTTGTTATTGATGTGTTACAATATAGGGATGTTTTTTTTTTGCATGCATTATATTACTTTGTATGTGTTTATTTTCGTTTTTCATTTTCTACTTTTAAATATGTATTTTGTCCAGAGGGCTGGATGTAAAAAAGCATGTTATTGCTTACTCTATTACCCTCTATAAATAAAAGTCAATCAATCAATCAATCAATCTGCGATCTATTTGCAGATGACACTATTGACACAGGCAATAATGACCCAACCGAAGTATGCAAAACCCTACAGCACAACATAAATCTACTTTTAGAATGGACACACCTTAACCATTTAGTTCTACATCCTAAAAAAACTAAATTCATGTTGTTAGCAACTCGACAGAAACGGCAAAACATAAATTTTTTATCATTACCTCCCATATACATTAATGCAGACACAGTCGAACAATTGACTTAAGTCTCAAGCCATAAGCTGTTAGGCGTAACTATTGATCACAATCTTTCCTGGTCCCCACATATAAATGCCATTTCCAAAACAATTGCATCTAAAGTCTATCAGCTCAACAAGATTAAACATTTTTTAAATTTGCATACCCGTAAAATATTTTTCTGCTCATTTATTCAATCTACCGTTGATTATGCATCCACACTTTGGGATTTGGCAAGTCAAAATTCACTGAAATATTTATTCAGTGTTTATAAACGTGCTGTGAATGTAACTCTAAACAAATCGTCTTCTTTAACCAGCGAGGACTACAAGTCTGCTAACATTCTTCCTCTTAAGTCCAGATTGCTTTATAACAAAGGGATTCTTATGCACAAAATTTTAAATGGTAACTCCCCACCTTCGCTAACAGCTAACTTTACTATCAATGAGTTTCGACACAGCCATAAATTAGATCTTCCTCTTCCCAGTATCACCCTTTATAAATCAAGCTTTGTCTACTCTGGAAGCTGGCTGTGGAATAGACTTCCTATCTCCTTGAAACATGAATCAAATTTTAAGAGGTTTAAACAAATAATTTACGATTTTCTGATGAATAACTCTAATACCTCAATATTGTCCCCTGAAATGTTTTGAAAAAGTTCGCACATATTCCCATTTCATTCGTTGCATCTAATTATTGTCTGTGTATTTTTGTATTTTTTTAAAAGTTAAAACTTTATCAACTATTTTGCTTTAAAATATACCATGTTTGCACACGTGTGCTACTATATAATTATATTTTATGTCAATTGTGGCTAGATATTTGACATATTTTGTGTGTGCATAACTGTATGAAGGAATGTAGTTACATGCAAGTA
>CM065713.1:8563230-8565730 GCA_017654935.2 Phymorhynchus buccinoides
ATTTAGGAGTGATAATATTTGGGGGGGTATTTTTAATTTATGGAAGGGTCCTTTTTATAATTTATTTTATTTAGAAGAGGGTTGGGGTATGAGGGGGGGGGGGGGGACTCGGAGTGTATCAACGACATGGCGGGGGGCGCACCTCCCGGGGAAGGACACGCAAGACATCCTTGCGTCACCTCCCCGGGGGGCGGGCCACCCGATGCGGAGGTCCAACTCACGGATCTTTAATTTAAGGGGGAAGAACCCTCACATTTAGTCATGTGGAAAAATAAGAGTATTGGTAAAATTTGTATAATTATTAGTCAACATTTGCAGCAATAGAATTTCTTTGTTTTTTGATGCACTTAGAAATATGTAATTTGTAAAAGTCTTGTGATTAAAAAGGTAAATAAGAAAAAAAACTATCCTTTGCAGTGTGTACAGAGTGCGACAAAAACGCACCAATAGACCCCCGGCCAGCGTTCTAGCAAACCGGTCAGGTAATTATTAATTAGATTTAAACTATTCCCACAAACTTTTATTTAACAAACAATTGTTTGTAATTTGGGAGCATAAATTAAATAGGTTGTAATCTGTAAAATAATATAATATAATGAAAATTATGATATAATATGATATAATCTGTTATGATAATCTGTTATGATAATCTGTTATGATAATCTGTTATAATATGGTATAATATGATATAATATGGTGTAATATGGTGGGGGTAGCTAACGATTCTTACATACTCGAGGCGGAGGGAGGGAGGGAGAGGGGCCCCTCCTCCCCGCCCCGAGCAGTGGAAAGGCGTCGCTTAAGTAGTCCCAAAGAGGGGGGGGGGAGCACCTACGCAATAGCGAGACGACTACGAAAGTGGCCTCCGGTGCGCACGCCGGACACATGTCTACTGGGGTGAGAGGGAATTAAAAGAAAGTGGGCTCAAAAAAGCCACTTCAGCCCCTCGGGCACACTCTTAATTAAAAAGGAAGAAAAAAGGGGGGGAAGGGGAGCTGGAGTGTAGACAGGTGTCGGGCCCACGGACTGGAGGTACCCCACCCCCACCATTTAAATAATGTCAAAATGACGCCGAAAGTTCCGGCCTTCAAAATTTAAAGTTACACTTCAAATCGAGGCTACACTTCAAATTGAGGCCGCTCTTTAAAATGATGTATTTTAAAAGTGTACAAAATAATAAACATACGTAATACAGACTCTACAACAGACACGACGAGTATGCGTGCTTCTTTTGATGAGCATAAGTAGGATACATAGTTTTAAATGTTTTCCAAAAGATATAAAAAGTTACGAAATGGTGCAGAGATAACATTCTGGTTTACAGATTAAAATTATTGAAAAGCCAGGGGAGGTAACTCATGATTGGAGTGGTAAAAATAGACCGTGTGCCACAAACTATTGCGATTTCGCGCTCAAGTTGTTTTAAACACAGTGAAATTATCACGTATATCTACGCGAGATGCGTTGATTATGGGAGCGAAATGAAGGAAGGGTCAGAGACTTTAGGCCTTGTCCGACGATGCTTCCTCTGGCATGCACAATCTGCTGGTACTGACACCAAAGAGATTTTTCTACTGAGTGTCTTTGCTGTCACGTTGTGAGAATGGGTGAACACTCTTGCGAAAGAGCGAGTGGTTGCATCGTCGCACAAGGCCTTTTCAGTTGCACGCTATAATAATGTAGCCTTGACCTACCAGTCAGTCCTGGGGAAACATGTAGGCCTAGCGCACAAGTGAGCGGCCAGCGGCGATTGCATTTTTTGTTTGTGGCTCAAGCCACAAACCTATAACTCACTTTGTCGGTTGGTTCGTCTGTCGGTCGGTCCAAAATTGTCGCACATTTTGACAAAATTGTCGCACTTCAAATCGAGGCTACACTTCTGGCCGCTCTTTAAAATGATGTATTTTAAAAGCGTACAAAATAATAAACATACGTAATACAGACACTACAACAGACACGACGAGTATGCGGTGCTTCTTTTGATGAGTATAAGTAGGATACATAGTTTTAAATGTTTTCCAAAAGATATAAAAAAGTTACGAAATGGTGCAGAGATAACATTCTGGTTTACAGATTAAAATTATTGAAAATCCAGGGGAGGTAACTCATGATTGGAGTGGTAAAAATAGACCGCGTGCCACCAACTATTGCGATTTCGCGCTTGTTTTGGTTTTATGTCTGAAATATTTTATAGGTGCCGACAGAACTTTATCAGTCCCGGGGACCGGTAGCTCTATTTTTCTTTTCCGGTATTCTCCTTTCACAATCGGTATTTTACCGATATATATCGGTAGGGGAAGACGGGGTAAAAAGCGCATGGGCGGGTAAGAAGCCCACCCCAATTATCTCATGAAATGAAGCAAATTTCAGTCTCATTTTGCCCATGAGACGAGCGTTAATGTCTAGCATTCGTCTCATGGGCAAATTTGACTGAAATTTTCTTTATTTCATGAGATAATTGGGGTGGGCTTCTTACCCGCCCATGCGCTTTTTACCCCGT
>CM065713.1:8577517-8587517 GCA_017654935.2 Phymorhynchus buccinoides
TAGGAATAAAATTATAGCTATCCGTAATAGCTTTCAGTCTGTCCAGCAGTTGGACAATCCTGCCACCATTTTCGAAGGTATCCCTTTCCTAACTTTCACCCCTGTTTCCCAGGACTTTGTTAAACGACTTATACTACGGACCACGCCCAAAACCTGTGACTTAGACCCTATACCCACCAAGTTTCTGTTTCAACACATCGATCTTGTTCTGCCAACTATAACCAATATATATGAACGAGTCACTCTCTTCTGGTATCTTTCCCTCGGAATTCAAGACTGCTATCGTAAAACCTCTGCTAAAAAAAACAAACCTTGACCCCAACGAACTGAAAAACTATCGACCCATCTCAAATCTCCCTTATCTTTCTAAACTTCTTGAAAGGCTTGTGCTTCATCAACTTTTCTCCCATCTGACCACCCACAATCTTCTCAGTCCTCATCAGTCAGCCTATAGGCCAGGGCACAGCACAGAGACAGTCCTGTTGCGAATTCTGAACGATTTACTTCTCTCTCTAGACGAAGACAAAGTTTCGGTTCTCCTACTCCTTGATCTTTCGGCTGCCTTCGATACAATCGATCATGACATGCTTATTTCTCGTCTCGAACAAAATTTTGGAATCACTGGAAATGTCCTCAAATGGTTTCGTTCCTATCTTCATGAAAGAAAACAAATAGTTGTAGTAAATGAAAACAAATCTTCTGAGTCAGTTCTTGATTTTGGCGTCCCACAAGGCTCCGTGTTAGGACCAATTTTGTTCATTCTTTATACCACCCCATTGACCCCCCTCATAGCGAAACACTCTGTCCGTCATGAAATGTATGCCGATGATACTCAACTCAATCATCATGCTTCACCGCTAGCTCACGACCAGCTTATTCACACTCTTCAAGACTGTGTCACTGAAGTGAAAACATGGATGTCAAACAATAAGCTTAAGCTAAACGATGACAAGACTGAAGCACTTAGAGTGCTTCCCCCATCTGTTGACTCTAGCTCTCTGCCCTCCACCATTGCCCTTGGAGATTCCAACATCCATTTTTCTGAACATATTCGCAACCTTGGTGCTTTCTTGGATGAAGACCTTTCCATGCAACATCATATCACTAAGATCTGCCAGGCTGCATACATCGAACTCAGGCGAATCAGCTCTATACGCCCCTTTCTCACGACCGAGGCAACCAAAACGCTGGTCAGTTCATACATTTTGTCTAGATTAGATTACTGCAACTCCCTTCTACTTGGTTGCCCACAGGCGCTTCTCAAACCCTTACAACAACTTCAAAACTCTGCTGCTAGAATGGTCTTCAAAGCCAAGCGTCTTCAACACACATCACCTCTACTTAAAGAGTTACATTGGCTACCCGTTCAACAAAGAATAAACTACAAAGCTGCCTGTCTCTGCTATCAGATCATATCAAGAACAGCACCGCAATACCTCTCTGAGCTTCTTGAAATTTACGTTCCATCTCGATCTCTCCGCTCAGCAAATGACAATAGGATCTTTCGAATACAAAAATTTAAACGTGATAGGCACGGTGGTAGAGCTTTTACATCATCAGCAGTCAAACTCTGGAATTCATTGCCTTTTGCTGTCAGACATAGTCAATCTTTAGCATCGTTCAAAACAAACCTGAAAACCCATCTGTTCCGGCAGTCTTTCCAATAACACCCCCATCTCCATGTGCACGTGTGCGTGTGTGTGTGTGTGTGTGTGTTTGTGCGATGTGTGTGTGTGTGTGTGTGTGTGTGTGTGTGTGCGTGTGCGTGTGCGTGTGCGTGCGTGTGCGTGCGTGTGCGCGATGTATGTCCGTATGTTTGTATGTATGTAATTTGTGTGTGTGTATATGTATGTATGTACTTTGTGAGCGTGTGCGCGAATGTGAGTGTGAGTGCGCCCACGGCCGCACTTCCAAGCAGGTGTGTGTGTGTGTGTGAGTGTGTTGTGGTGTGTTCTGTGTGGGTATATCTGCTTGCATGTGTATGAGTGTATGCGTGCGCAGGAGAGATTGTGTTCACTAGAGGGGGGGGGGGGAGAGAGGAGTGTGTGTGAGTATGTGTCTGTGAGTGTGAGTACACGTGAGTGCTTTGTGTATGTGAGTGCGCGTGTGTGTATGTGTGTGCGTGCGTGTGCGCGTGTTTGTACAAGTGTATGCTTGAGTAAGTGTGTGTGCGCTTCAGTGAGAATGTGTTTTCTGTGTGTTTGATGAAATGTGTGTGGGTATGTTTGTGTGCAAGAACGCGTTCACGCTCGTGCGTGCACGTACGTGCGTGTGCGTCTGTTTTGCATGTGTGAGTGTTTCAATACTGATTGTAAAGCGCTTTGTGCTCGATAAAAAGCGCTATATAAATATCCGTTTATTATTATTATTATTATTTTGGGGAAAAAAATGTCAACTTCCGAAAACAAACTCCAAATGCGCATGCGCGGACAATAATGGCTGCTCAAGTCGATCGCACTGGTCGGAAGCAGTAGTAGGAAGAAAGAAATTTGATCTCTTCCCTTTGTTTTGCTCCTGTATTACACGTGAGGATCACTGTTCTGTTTGTAGCGAGAGTTTATTACAGCATCGATGCATGCGTTTAGGTCTGAGATCGTAAGATAAGGGTGATTTTTGTGAAGTGATGCAGACTAATTCGATGGTATTTCGTCGGATGTTTACTCATTGATTGAGCGAGAGTGAAAGTCTGCTGCTAGTGCTACTGCAGCTGCTACTGGTTCTGGTTATTTACGTCGCCTTATTGACAGTAATAGAGAGAGGCATAAGCACGACTTACCAGTCGCTGTTTCTTTTGCCGGTTTTATGTATTTATTGTTTATTTATTATGCAGGGTTTGCGGCGCGTCTGCAGTCTCAATGAGTCTGAAGAAGATCCGATTATCTTTTTCCTGCTGCACCCTAAATATTTGATCAGTTGTCTATCGTTGTGTGTGCGTATGCAAAATGGTAGCTCGTAAAAATAAGTAGCTCGCTACTATGAGTCTGTATTTGCGACAACCACAAATTTCACTTTTTCTGTACTTTAACCTAACCCTAACCCTATCCCTAACACTAACCCTATCCCTAACCCTAGAAAACAAGTGAAATTTGTGGTTCATGCTCAATGTCGCAAATAACACTGTCATAGGTAGCGAGTTACTTATTTTTACGAGCTACCTGTTTTCATGTGACAGTGTGCACGTGAGGGAAGATTGAATAAGAGGTTTGTGCTGTTTTGTTTTGTGTGGTGGTGTGTGTGTGTGTGTGTGTGTGTCACTACAGCCAGTACAGGTGTGTGTGTGTGTGTGTGTTGTGTATACATGTGTGAGCAAACATGTATGCTTGTGTTTTTTTTGGGTTTTATGGGTTATGTGTGCACGCATGTGTATGTGTGTGTCTGTATGCATGTGTGTGTGTGTCTGTCTGCGTGCGTACGTTGTATGTATTTGTATCAATGTATGTGTATCCTCTGACCTTTGTGTATGTGTGTTGGTGTATGTGGTCGGTCCGTGCAACTCAGTTGCTATGGCTTACTGAATGAAAGATGAATAATGAGTCGGTGTCGATAAATGTGTGTGTGTGTGTGTGTGTATGTATGTGTGTGTGTGTGTGCTACTGCGAGAGAGAGAGAGAGAGAGAGAGAGAGAGAGAGAGAGAGAGAGAGAGAGAGAGAGAGAGAGAGTTGCTTTGTATTTTTTGTTATCTACTTCTAGTACTTGTTGATGAATAATTGATTGTAAAGCGCTTTGGGCTCATTTGAGGTAAAGCGCTATATAAATGTACTGTTATTATTATTATTATTATGGTAGGCCTAATGAGGCTTTATTATTTTTATACCGAAAATTCTCTGCCCCTGTCTGGTGGCCTGAGATGCGAACACCACATACTTAAGATTATCGCCCTTGCCTGTCAGGAACTAGTACTAGTAGTAGTGCATAGCCACAGAAAATTATCTGCTCCTGACTCATCACCAGGGGGCATCGGCAGTTTGGGCCTAAAATTATCGCCCTTTCGTTTCGGCAAGGAGTAGTATAAAGCCTCATTGCGGATCACAGATAATCACCAGTGTGTCATTTTTCTGGTTCTGGTCAGTGGTCAGTATACTTTGAACGGACTTACGGAGCCGTGGGAGCGCACTGAGAGTATAAAAAAAAAATAAAAAATAAAAAATGTCAGGATCTTATTGATTTTGACCGGATTGGTCCTGCCTAGATACTGCGAAAGGTGTGGTCCTCTGCACGCAACATGTGTGGCCTAGTTATTGTCACACATGTCCCCTACTCCTTTGCATGCATCATGTTGGGCCAGTTTTCCCGGCTGATCCGGGGGGGGGGGGGGGGGGGGGGCTTAAGCCTTAACGGTCGTGCATGACACACTCTGCATGCATCATGTGGGGCCCGGGTGTCTCCGGCTAGACCGGGGCATTGATTTAGATTTAACGGTCATGTATGACTTTTAACTCGTCTTTCCCTCACACATCTCCTCCACCCCCCCCACCCCCAATATTTGAATGATTTTCTTATAAAGAATGCACCTAACATTAATCTAATGAATTCAAAAATCTTTTGGACGAAAACCCAAATTTGAAAGCAAAATTTAAAAGTTTCGATGAACGAAAAAAGCCAGTCTCTTAAGCTTAAGGTTAAAGATTTATTTTTTATTAGTGTTAGTTTAAGGAGACGCAAACAAGTAAAATTCATCGAGAAGGGGCGTAAAAGGGCCTAGAGGTCTATAAATAGCCCTACACCTACCTACCTACTTAATCCCAATGGAAATGCAGTATACTGTATAGTGTTAGGCATTGATTAGAAATAAGATTCCTTGAGGAAATACACAGGATATGACCAGCGCCCACTTGAGTGGCTATGCCATGTTACATCGCTGATATAATTGTATCAGGGATCCTGTATAATGAGAGCGAGAGAGAGAGAGAGAGATAAAGACAGAGAGAGAGAGAGTATGGGCTGTGTATACGCATGCAACATGTATTGGTGCATTCCTTCCTGCTGCTTGTTGACATTTTGATTTTTTTCATTAGTTTCTGCGAGGGTGAGGTGTTATCAGAGAGTGACAGTGCTGGTGAACGAGGGTGGATGTTTTTGTGAGTGAGAATCATGTTATTTTTGTTATTTTATTTCTTTGCATTGGAATGTTGGTAGTATGACTTTCTTGCTGATTTTAATTTAATGCATGTTTTTCATCATATAGTAAAAAGCCAACTGTCCGTCCGTGTGTGCGTGTGTGTGTGTGAAACACAAAACGGGCCTTATAACTCCGCCGTTTTCCGACTGAATCGCTTCAAATTTGCTGTGAGCCCTAACGGGGCGATGGCAACGGCAACCGAGGCGGCCGTGTCATTTGCGCGGTTTCGCCCGTCGGCCGCCGTTTCTGTGTTTCTGAACCGATTGCCTTCGAATTTGGCAGGAAGATGACCGGGGCCGGGGACTATCCGTGTGCCAAACCGGAAGCGAATCAGTTCAGAAACGCGCTAGATGCCGCTTCACCTTTTCATGAATAACTCCGCCGTTTCTTAACCGAATCACCTCAAATTTGCTGTCAGGCTTGCTATGACCTGGGCAAAGCATGGCAGAAAATGTGAACAGCATCCGTTCATAAATGCGCACGATATGCACCAATTTACAGTTTCGCTCACTAGGCGAAACGACATATGTCCAAACGTGCTGTTATTAAAGGGGGGGGGGGGGGGGGGGGGGACTGCTGTGGGCATGAGACCATGGTTCACACGTGCTGGGGTGACGAGTAGGTCAGCCAGCTGGTTATGGGTGGGGTAGGGGGTGGGTGGGTGGGCGGAGGGATGGTGGGGGGGGGGGGGGCAATGGAGATTACAAGGGGATGACACTACACCATACACGTATATCTGTATTATTAAAAAATCGGGACTTTACTGGTTTAGCGCTGCCTCCAGACATTGCCTCCAGTATTGTTCAATACTGCCATGGGGTTCAAACTGCTACGGGAATTAACTGCCACGGGGCGATTGCTAGTCTTAGTTTAATTGTCACTTTTGCAAAGCCCATCGAGCATACTGTATGATTTTTAGCGCTATATCATATATATATGAAGTAAAATTATTATTATTATTATTGAACAGAAGCCAGTAAATCTGGCTGGTCTAGCCTTAGCATCAGGATAATGAATTGTTAGTTTTAAGTGAAAGTGTCATCACTGTCACAGTGTGACGTGTGACTGTGGGTGTCAGCTATCTGCCATTATATGATAGCTGATACAGGGCTTCTGATAAGCTGATGTTTCTTAGGGTCCCAGGGACCCCTTCATCAGATTTAAAACGAGTCCCAGGCTAACTTCAGTGGGTCCCCTGTACCATATCAAGAAACATGTCTATAAACATGTACAAATACACTTATTACGTGTACACATACCTCAAATTCGGTGATTGCTCTCTGCCGCAAAGCCGGGCACTAGCAAACACCCACGAATTTAAAGACATTTTGTTGTTAGTCGAGTAGCGCGAAAGGCTTTTTCCGGTACAGCGAGAGGCATCATGAGAAAAAGGAAAGTTTTATAATTAAGGGAAGCAACTCTCGCATCATAGCAGACGATGCCTGTGGCCGACTTTCAATGTTAGACTGTCTTTATTCGTTTTTGTATTCGTTTTCATGATTTTTTGAGTGCGTCCCCAGGGACTCGCTTGACAAACATTCAATGCGTCCTTTTAACTTTCAATGCGTCAGGGACGCTAGTTTTTGCGTTATCAGAAGCCCTGGTGATAGTCAGCATGACGCTCTTGTTGTATAATTTAGTGAGGAGCATGCACTAAGGAAAATCTAAGGTAAAGGTGCAGATCATTACTGACCCCCTTCGATTTCTCGGCTCTCCCGCAATTTCAGACTAACCTTAGCAAATATTAACTTAAATTAAGCTGTATTTGATCAACTTTTTGAGCTGATTATCTTTGTTGAATAATAATTTGCACTCAGAGTCATAATAAAGGCCGTTATTTAATATGTAGCGCATTACGCACAACAGCTGCGGAGCGTTTGAGAGTTGTGGTTCATTGCGTTCTTTCCGTCTTGCCTTTATCTTCTACTATTATTGAATGCATATTGTAAATTATGTAAATGGTTGAAAATTAATGTTAAATATACTTAGCGAATGATAGAGTGCTTAATCTGCAATTTTAAAGGCAAGACTGAAGAAACCGGAAAGAGAAATGGAGGAGGTCCGGTTTGTGGATCTGCATGTTTACTGAATCTACTTTGCCCCCCTAACCGTAACCCTCTCATAATTGCAGACGCCAAATCTGCCCAATTTTTTTTCCTTCCCTGGCTCGCGTAAACGCCGATTGCGCCCGCTGAACACCAGATCTAGTACGTTCACTTTTACTTTCTCCCTACCCACAATGCAATATACTAGGTTAGTTCTTCCTGTTCCTGACACTCACTGATCCGTTTTTGGTCTTTACAGCAAGGGAAAGCACCCAATAGTCTTTTTGAACGGATTTTTCGAAGTGACCCCAAATTTTTTTCTTCTTTCCACGTGATGTGTACAGTATTGACTCGGCGTGTTGCTCGGAGCGCCATTACGGATTTTTTCTTCTAATTCATGGTTTGTTGTGTGACATTGTGTTAGCTTTCGAATGAAAATATCATCATTGCTATTCAATATGCATCTTTCAGAAATTAAATGTGAGTGACTTTATTCTGGGTGATTTTTTTAGATAAAAGATTTGGTGTGACGTTCGGAGTTACTCCCCTTCTCTTATGCAATAGGATCGATTCTCGGTTCGATTGATCGGGAGGCATAGAGTTAACTCATTCAACACTGGCCGATTGCTTCCCTTTACAACCGTTCAACACGAATGTACGCTGTAGCGTACATAGCGTTTAACCATTCACAATTCACAACTCCACGAAGCCATGCAACCCAAACTGGTATAGAAATGTTCCTCTACGGTCCCTTAATAGTTTTCAACCAATGAAATCACTTCCAGTCTATTTTTAGTACCGCAATGAATGAAAATGAATCACTACCCCTCTCTTCGTCTTCTTTGTCATGCGCTTTTTAAAAATCTGCTAATAAAATTTTTTTTTACTTAGAAATTATAACATATGCTAGCTTTTATATTATTATAAACAATACCGCAAATTTTCAAAACTGCGGTTAAGCATTATTTTTTTAATATTTTTGATGTAATGATGCAAACCTGCCTAGTGTGGAACGCTTGTGCGTGGCATACATGTACGCTATGGCGTACATTAGTGCCTGAAATCGGTGTCAAACGTAGGGTCCCTTTGTCAAGAACTTTTTCTGCCCGGACTCGGCCAAATTATGTTTTAGAGCCTTTCAGAGTCTGGGGGCGTTCTTTTTTTGTACATTTTTAACTAATTAAATTTTAGGGACCCTAGTTTCTCATGTTTTAAATTCATTTTGAGGTAAAACTTAAAATAATAAAAATCCTTAACATTGTACAAATAGTTTTCCACTTCAAAGTGGAGATCTTTTATAACGAGATTTGATAAATAAAAGCAAGCTAATAACAAAAATATGTGTAAATATTTTTTCTCGTTAGACCTTGTTTGATTTTTAAACCTTCATTAAAATTGTTCTTTTTAACATTAAGTGGTCCTGAAATGTTAATCATTTGCTCTCGCCAGGAGGGGTACAGCAAAAAGTCTTTTTAATCAAATATTTTATATCCAAAGTAAAAGTTTTACTATATAAGAGTAGTTCTGTACGAGCTATGGCTCCTAAAAATCTAAATTAAAAATAAAAACAAATGAACTTGACCTTTACTCAAGATAAAAACATTTATTTAAAAGATAAAAACTAAAATTGATAGAAATTTTATATTCTTTTCCCCTTTCCCCCCTTTCCTAAAAACCACAAGTAAAAAGTAATGTCCCATATGGCTTCGGCCAGGAGGACGTAAAGCTAAATTCGTCGTACATTAGTGTTGAGAGGGTTAACACCATAGTCATCGATAACACTTTTTATTTAGTGATACACTGATACTGTGATAGTCATGAGTGTTTTAAAAAGAGCTTTACAAGTGTGATGTTTTTAAAAATGTCAATCCCTTCAATTTTGACTTTAAAAGTGGTTTTCACTGTATGAAAATATAACGTATAAGAAAATTTGTTGAATTTTGTATAAAATTTAGGGAGTGCGCCTTATAATAAGGTCTGACGTGTAGTCCGAAAAAGACGGTATATCACTATATGACACATGGCTTCACGAAATGAGGCATCAGTTTGGGTCCAGGGCTCCCAATCGTCCCGCAAAACAAGGGGTCCCAGGGACTCCTTCACTTACGGTATAGAGGGGTCCTAGAGGAGGGATGAAAAGAATTTTCATAATGCATCCCTGGGACCCCCTGCACATTCTTTTAGAGGGTCCCTTAGAATTCTAGTACTTCATAGACCCCCAAATGGGGGGGGGGGGGGGTCCCTGGGAGCCCTGGGGCCATTGAGTCATTTGACGCGGACCTCATGACGCTCTGATGATGATGTTGAAGATAACGGTGATGATGATGATGATGATCACGATTAATCAATAATGACCACATTGATGATGACCATGATGATGATGATGATGATGATGATGATCACGATAAATCAATGACCACATTGATGATGACCATGATGATGATGATGATGATGATGATGATGATCACGATAAATCAATGACCACATTGATGATGACCATGATGATGATGATGATGATGATGATGATGATCACGATAAATCAATGACCACATTGGTGATGACCATGATGATGATGATGATGATGATGATGATCACGATAAATCAATGACCACATTGATGATGACCATGATGATGATGATGATGATGATGATGATCACGATAAATCAATGACCACATTGATGATGACCATGATGATGATGATGATGATGATGATGATCACGATAAATCAATGACCACATTGATGATGACCATGATGATGATGATGATGATGATGATGATGATCACGATAAATCAATGACCACATTGGTGATGACCATGATGATGATGATGATGATG
>CM065713.1:8590017-8597517 GCA_017654935.2 Phymorhynchus buccinoides
CAGCAGCCAAAGGGATCGGTTGGCCTTTTGGGGACCTTCCCCAACGTCAGGCCGTCCTCAAATTAACCCCTTTGGGCTGAGAGAGTGGGGACGCACCCTGGGCAACTAACTCGTCTCCACTCTTTAACCCTTTCACCGCCAGCCATATTTCGGCCAAAAATGTCCATTACATTTACCTGGGTAGAGAACAAAATCCATCTGCAGTATTGGGGATTCTTCTGTGACACATATATAAAATAAGGTCTATCCTTACTTCCCGAAACTAAAGACAATAGGATCTTTGGATAATAGACCCCAATTCGATGCCTTTTAATGACTTAGGTGTTAAATCACTGTGGTGCTGACGTGCGACTTTGGCGGTGAAAGGGTTAAGTAACTTCTAGCCCAGCTCGGTGGAATAGCAGCTGCGCCCCCTCTGCTATCTGTTATAGATCTGGCAGTCATAGTCGGAAATGACAACCTGGCGTGCATGCAAAGAGTGGGGAATCACCCTGGGCAAGGCATCCCCACTCTATGCAAACTGTAGCTCAGCTTGCCATAATAGCAGCTGCCCCTTCCTCTGCTATCTGTTATCTGGCAGTCATAGTCGGAAACGACAGCCTGGCGTGCATGCAAAGAGTGGGGATGTACCCTGGGCAAGGCATCCCCACTCTAAACAAACTTTAGCTCAGCTTGCCATAATAGCAGCTGCCCCTTCCTCTGCTATTTGTTATCTGGCAGTCATAGTCGGAAACGACAGCCTGGCGTGCATGCAAAGAGTGGGGATGTGTACCCTGGGCAAGGCATCCCCACTCTAAACAAACTGTAGCTCAGGCTGCCATAATAGCAGCTGCCCCTTCCTCTGCTATCTGTTATCTGGCAGTCATAGTCGGAAACGACAGCCTGGCGTGCATGCAGAGAGTGGGGAATCACCCTGGGCAAGGCGTCTCCACTCTAAGCAAACTGTAGCTCAGCCTGCCGGAATAGCAGCTGCCCCTTCCTCTGCTATCTCTTATCTGGCAGTCATAGTCGGAAACGACAGCCTGGCGTGCATGCAAAGAGTGGGGATGTACCCTGGGCAAGGCATCTCCACTCTAAACAGACTGTAGCCCAGCTTGCCGGAATAGCAGCTGCTGTCTCTTATAGATCTGGCAGTTGTGGTCGGAAATAACAGCCTGGCAAAGTCATACATACATACATACTAGAGGTGAGTGGGAAAAACCGGTTTGAACCGAAAAAACGGTGCTCAACTTTCGCGGTTCGAAAAACCGGTTCGAGTTCCTGTGAACCGGTTTTTTAACTGCAAACTGAAAGTTTTTTTATTTTTAGAATAACGCATTCTTTTCGAAAAACAACACTGATTCTCAGCGCAGATTGGGTGTTTGCAAACCAAGAGTAACTGCTGTTTCTAGTTTGTGGTGGTGTATGACTTTGACTTTGACTAAGTTTTGAGTTGAGTGTGTGTGTCATAAGTCATAAGTTTATTTATTGTGTGTGTGTGTGTGTCACGTGTGTGTGTGTGTGTGTGTGTGTACGCGTGCGTGCGTGCGTGTGTGCGAATATTCTGACAAATAAATATGTGTTTGCATGTGTGAAACTAGTGGTGCGAGTAGTGGTGGAAAAAAACGGTTCGAATCTGAAAATCCGGTTTAAAACCGGTTCGGATTTTTGAACCGGTTCTCAACTCTAATACATACCATATTTTTCGGACTATAAGGCAATACTTTTACCCCAGATTCACACCTCTGCACCTTATAATGTGACTGATAAAAATAGTAAGAAAATATAGTAAAAAAACAAGCGCGGATTCGCAATCAGGGTCCCAGGGACTCCTTCACTTTCAGTATAGAGGGTCCTAGAGGTAGGATGGAGGGTCCCAGTGGCATTGCGAATGCTAAAAGGAAATTTTCTAGTGCATCCCTGGGACCCCCTGCACATTCTTTTAGAGGGTCCCTTAGAATTCTAGTACTTCATAGACCCCCAAATGGGGGTCCCTGGGAGCCCTGGGCTAATAGTCTGAAAAAATACAGGACTTACTGTACACACACAACGCAAGTCAATGCAGCCCACACTTGTGAACTGAGTTACAACTTTAACGGATATGTCTGTCTGTCTGTCTGTCTGTCTGTTCGCTTGTCAGCAGAGCAGCGGCGGCGGCTCCATTGTCGGGGGGCGAGGGTCTCCAGAGGAAAACCAGCACAGGCAGCTTGTCGCAGAGGTCCGAGGGGTCCACCTATCATGGGAAGGTACGGAGGCTTCGCTTCCACAGTGTTTCTCGTTTATAACGTCAGGCATGGTAGACCTCCGCGAATCGTGGAAAAATCCGTGAAACAGTTTGAAACAAAATTATTAAAAAATGCCTTGAAATGGCATGAAAAAGTGAAAATTTCACTCTCATTTATTGAATTTTATTGAATTTTCTTCGGCCCCCTGGACCCCCGGCCATTTTCCTTGAAAACCACTTTGCCCCCACTACCATGCCTGAACGTACATTTGCGCTTCCCCGAAGCTCTAATTAGCCCTTTCGCAGCCAGCCATTTTTCATCCCCCACAATACCATTAAAACCCTTTCGCCGCCAGCCATTTTTCAGCCAAAAAAATACCATTAAAAACCCTTTTGCCGCCAGCCAATTTTCTCAGCCCCCAAATCAAATACCATTAAAACCCTTTTGACGCCAGCCATTTCTCAGCCCCCAAATCAAATACCATTAAAATCCTTTCGCCGCCAGTCATTTTTCAGCCCCCCCCCCCCCCCAAATACCATTAAAACCCTTTCGCCGCCAGCCATTTTTCAGCCCCCAAAATACCATTAAAACCCTTTTGCCGCCAGCCATTTCTCAGCCCCCAAATCAAATACCATTAAAACCCTTTTGCCGCCAGCCATTTCTCAGCCCCCAAATCAAATACCATTAAAATCCTTTCGCCGCCAGTCATTTTTCAGCCCCAAAAATACCATCAAAACCCTTTCAACGCCAGCCATTTTTCATCCAAAGCTTTGCATAAAACTTACCCGGGTAGAGAAAAGATTCTGTCTGCAATATTGGGGATTCTTCTCTGACATGCATAAAATAGAGTCTGTCCTTATGCCTCCCAAAATTAAGAACATAGGGTCACTGGATACCAGACCCTCATTTCCTGCCTTTTAGTGACATGGGTGTTAAATCGTTGTGGTGCCAAGAGGCGACAGTGGCGATGAAAGGGTTAAGCTTAACTGGGTAGATAAATAATATCTCTGCAATATTGCGAATTCCTCTGTGACATATATAACATTAGCAGGCATGGGAATTAGAGAATACAAAAAAGACTGAAAATTGGGGTCTGGAAGCAGGCATAGGAACAAGGAATTTAAAAAAGAATGAAAACCGTGTGTGTTGGGATACAGCCCCCAGAAAATGAAGCTTCTTCTGTTATCTAAGCCTTAAAAACAGTATTAGAGATAAGACTGATATACTTAGTTCATTTTGCATTCATTTATAACCAATAACTTAAGTTTTATTCATTGGGCTTCTTTTTTTTTATCTCATAAATGTCTTCTTGGACCATCAAAAAAAGCTGAAACTTGCCAAAAAAGACTGAAGAGGACCATCAAAAAAGCTGAAATCAGCCCAAAGACTGACAATTCCCATGCCTGATTAGGCCTGTCCTGTAGCAAGTTACCTCCCAAAATTAAGAAAATAGGGTCTTTGCATAACAGGCCCTGATTTGATGCCTTTTAATGACATGGGTGTTAAATCATTGTGGTGCCAAGAGGCGACAGTGGCGATGAAAGGGTTAAGCTTAACTGGGTAGAAGAAAAAATAAATTCTGCTATATTGCGAATTCCTCTGTGCGCACATGCACGCACCCACAAACACACGCACAGCACACACACACAAACACACAGAAAAGACATTCTTACCCAAATACTACTTTACATGCAAGCGCGTACCGAAATCATGAGTGCGACTCAGTCAGCCAACACGGGTAGCAAAATGCAAAGCAGACCAGACTGCCAGTCGTTCTGCCAGCCTAGTCCAATCCGCATCAACCGCCCAAGACGCACCCACAATCAATGTTTATTTCTTTTGTTGTTGTTTCGATATATGTTTTGGACTATAAGGCGATACTTTTTCCCCCCCAGACTGAGACCCATACCAAAGACTGTATAGGGGAAGATAAGCATCCGGTCTCTTTTCCCTATATAAGTAGTGAGGACGGAAACACTGGTTATGTCCCTTTTAAACAGGACACATTTTGCACGTCGATAGGCCAGTTGAATTCTCCGTTCAAGTTCCAGTCTGAGTTTTTGGATAGCCTCCACTGTGAGTAGTGTACTGTCCGCACTCACGATAACTCTATCAGCCCGGTTCGCCGAGCTCTTAAGTAGTCCATCTTACCCTTTTAGAATATCTTTGCCCATGCGCCTTGTAATATAACTGTATAACTGCTTGAGTTTTACGTCCTCTTGGTCTGAATCAGACACATATGGGACATTTGTAAATACAAATATGGTGGGAACAATACTGGAGGCAATGCCCGGAGGCAGTACGAAACCAGTAAAGTCCCGATTTTTTATTTATTAATACAGATAGCTGTAGCGGTGACCACGCCTCGGTTAAACCTCATCGGCTATGGCACCGCCAATTGCAGAAATGCAAGTTTGCAAGTGAACCTCCTGTCTTTGAATCATCAGCCTTGCATTGTTTATTATTGTGGGTTTTTTTCTCTATCACTGAGGTGAGAGTAGTTCAGGCATGCTCCTGGAATCAGGATGGGAAAAGCTGATCTTTTCGTCCGGAACCGTGGCCAATCTTTTAACCCTTTCATCGCCAATGTCGCATTTTAGCACCACAATGGTTTAGCTCCCATGTCACTAAAAGGCGTCAAACCAGGACCTGTTATCCGAAGACCCTGTTTTGTTAATTTTGGGAGGTAAGGATAGGCCTAATGTTATACATGTCACAGAGAGAAATTCGCAATATTACAGATGTTTTATTTTCTCTACCCAGTTAAGTTTAATGGTATTTTTTGGCTGAAAATTGGCTGGCGGCGAAAGGGTTAAATCAAAACATTTCAGCCAAAATTGAATGCAGATTGAAACAAGATGATAGATATGCAATTCTAACCCCCCACCCCACCCCCCACCCCCACCCCCACCCTGTAAGTTAGTGCATGGGTTCGCACACATTGGAAATTATTCTTAACTCATTCGCATCGCAACGGTTTTGAATTATTAAAAAAACTCACAAATCACTCCAGCCATGCACACAAACAAAACATACATAAACAAAAGGAGAAATGAAAGAAGATGACAGGTTTTTACTTCAGGTTTAGACATAGGGAAGTGGTAGTTCAGACGTTTTTTGGTATATATAGACTTTATATAGACAAACTCTCTACACCGATTGGTTCCCCCACAACGAACCACTACAAAAGCAAAGTCAGGGGCAAAGTTGTGCTCTAAGGGAGTTATGTAAGCGAGTTTAGAAGTGACCAAGGTATGGTGTGCACACAGATTTACTTCCCTTGAAGCAAGTGCATAATATTGACAGCTGTCTATTAATTCCAGACATATATGGCCGGAACGACTTGAATGAGTGAATGTGGTCACCACTTCAGGATTGGGAAGATTTTTTAGAGAACATTGAATTTGAAACGTGTCATTTCAGGTTTGAGAGAATGTTTTACGCTCACCCATGCAGAGGACACTAGTCAGATGTGTGTGTGTGTGTTCCATTTTAAGCGAGTGTGTTGTTTGCTTTCAGGGAGGCATCAGGCACATCCCGGACAGGCCCCCAAACTTGTTGGAATCCCAGCGAGACAGCGGCCATGTCAGTCTGTGAGTAGACTAGAGGCTGCGATTGTTTTAAATTTTTACTCCAGCCCCCTCCCTCGCCACCCCTACTCACACTCCTTCCCCCCACCCCCTTCCTGATCTCTTTAAAAATGAGATTGTGTCGTGAACAATGATCCTGTTTTGTAAACTGCATTCCTGATTTTAACTTTGAATTGGGTAGGCACAGCTTTCGCATTACTTTTAGTCCATGGTTGAGTGTGTTTGTAAAAGGATCAATGCAATCAAAATCCGAAGTATACTCACCAGCTATAAACTTGGGCGTTGTTTCTTTTCTTGAAGTGACACTGATCTGTGTCATGAATGTGCTGACAAGATTTTTCAGAGTTTGTATTGTGAATGAGTTGCAGGACTTTGTTTCGTGTTCTGAATGTGCTTTGAGATTATGAGGTGGTTTTTTTTTAGTGCGAGTGTGCTTTTAAGATTAGATGTGAGTGTCTTGCTTGTGAATGTGCTTTGAAATATGTGAGGGCTTTTTTTTTTATAATGCAAATGCGTGAGTTTGTTATGTGAGTGTGTTTTGAGATGTGTGAGTTTATGTTGAGAATTTATGTTTTAGATTTGTGTGTGAGTTTGTGTTGTGAATTCATGTGTTTTGAGATGTGTGAGTCTGACTGTGATGTGGGAGTTTGAGACGTGAACGTGTTTTGATATGTGGTAGTTTCTTGTTATGCATTTGTGTTTTTAATTTGAGATGCATGTGTGAGTTTGTAATGAGCATGGTTTGAACAGATACCATAAGGCATAACCACATCCACCACAAACAAGAAAGCAAACGCCCTTTCAAAGACTAGCCTTAATAGGAATTGTTCGGAAATAATTAAGGGGAGTAATTTCATGGTGTGTGGGAGTGATATTGCCTAATTCAATCAGTCAAAGGGAGGTTACACTACCCGAGCCATCGCCTCATGTGTTTGAGGAGACACACAGCATGTAGAATGCAGTGTATCATTCTAAAATTGCTGTTATTTATATTTTTACGTCACAGTTTGCAAGTTCTATCACTTTGTAGCAACTGGTCACCCCTTATTTTTATAAAAATCATGTTAGTAAGTCGCTGACTGGCATCCTGCGGTTTCAAGCTTCGACGCCATGGTTGCTATGGTTTTGACCGAGTAAGTAGAGGTAATCAACTCTGATTTTCACGAAGTGCTATCCCCTAGTTTTTTCCCCCCGAAAATCATCTATTGAGTAGCTGGGAGTACAATCTTGTCTAAAATCACTGTTTATAAATAATAATAAATAATAATAATAATTAATAATGCTTATATAGTGCATTATGAACAGGGCTTTGTTTAAATAATATTATTTTATGCATATTTGATTTGATTGTAGTGAGTCTTATGTGTATAATGACTTATTTGTGTTTTATTGTCTATGTAAAGCGCTTTGAGCTCCCTGCAAAGGGAGTAAAGCGCTATGTAAATGTTCAGTATTATTATTATTATTATTAATCTTGCTAAGCAACTCAATGCGCTTTTCACTCACCATTCGTACAAACATTTCTAACAGACTGGTTCACGTATCCTCACCATACATCTCTATGAAAATGAATACATTAGAGAATACATTGCATGTAATCATAACACAACACACTAACACCCACCTCCCTTCAACCCCCCACCCCACCCCCAACCTTTTGTATAAATGGTTCCCCCACCTTCTGGAAGTTCTGTGCTTGTAACTTC
>CM065713.1:8602517-8612517 GCA_017654935.2 Phymorhynchus buccinoides
TCGGATACGAGGCGGCGCCAGTTTTTCAAAATTTTGACCACCCCCCAAAAATTGATTCAAATTTGAAGGGGGGAAAAAGTGTTGAATTCTCACTTTACAAGCCTGGAATAAGCTTCAAATTGAGTATGATTTTGCTCTTTCGTCAGCTTCAGGGGACAACGGCTCTGCCCCTTGTACCCTGCCAGGGGCCCTGCCCCCTGTACCTTGCCAGGGACCCTGCCCCCTGTACCTTGCCAGGGGCCCTGCCCCCTGTACCCTGCCAGGGGCCTGGGCGGCCCCTGGACCCCTGCCCTGCCTGTTTTTGGATTTTCTCCAGCTGCATCCATGTATGTGTCCTCTGTCTGTGTCTTTGTGTCTGTATTTCTGCCTGTTTGTCTGTCATCCCAGACCCTGGAGGAGAGCCAGCGTCTGCGGGGCTCTCAGACACATTGTATGCTAGTCTGTCCTTTCCGACAATGACTATCTGAGGGGGGCAGACAGTATTCTGGCGGGCTGGGCGAGAATTTGTTTGTGGTGGAGATGCCTTGCCCAGGGTACATCCCCTCTCGGCCAAAAGGGATTTGAGGATGCGTAGCCGTATTTGTCCCGGATTTTTGCGAAAAGCATGACCCGTCCCGTTTATCCCGATTTTTTAATGACCGTCCCGGAAAATCGATAAAATCGTGGAAGCGTGCATTTTCCGCCTGTCTACCGCTTACGTAGCGCTAGGTTTCGGATCGCGCCACGGATCATGGTTTGCGCCTATTTTTATCATACGCTGTCAACTTCTTTACAGAGAGTTATTCTGATTGTTTAAATCTTCAGTGAAATCGATTCCCATTGGCTGTTGTAGCCAAATTTTCATTGGCTGTTGTAGCCCAATTTTCATTGGCTGTCGTAGCCAGTTTAGTCAAGGTTGAAAAAATGGCATCTAAACGGTCGTGTGAGGATGATTCTTCTTCTAAAAAAGAAAAAGTTGGCTGCCGGTTATTTTGGGACCTTAAAATTATATTTTCGCTATTATGAGTGTGCCTGGCTTGACAAAACATGCATTTATTTTAAAATATCACAAATCAAAACTAATCGAGTGAATGCTTTGAAACTGTTGCAGGTGTTAGTACTGTATATTGTGTACATATTGCCTAAATGTCACGTTTGTATCTGTTACCATTATTTAGAAAATATTTTTTTTGCAACCTATGCAAATCGGCCAGTACAGAACGCTTGCAAAGGGAAGCAACTGGCCAGCATGGAATGAGTTAACCAGAAGTGAAAATGCAACAAGAGCCTGTCAGTTACATTGGAAACTGTTGTTTCCCTTCAGCTTCTAGGGGGCATTGCCCCCACGGAACCCCCAGGAGGGGCGCTGTCCCTGCACTCTGCCGGGGCCTAGGCAGCCCCTGGACCCCTGCCTTGCAGGATTTTTTTAATTTCCCAGGAACACCCATGGGTTCAACTTTTCCTGGTATACAAGGATTTCCTGTTTTTGAATTTTACCAGAAAAGGAATTTCCTTTTTTTCTTAATTTGTCCAAGAAGATCTTTGTGTGTCTACTGCATTTTTCATACACTTTAAAATAAACATTTAGGTATTAGGTACTTTATTTATAATCACAGAGGCGTCTGTGAAATTCGGGTTGCTCCCACCTGGAGAGCGCATCGCAGCCAGAGGCGCGCCACCCAATTTTTTATATATTTTTTTTGCATGCGATTTTTGTCACTGATGAGGGGAGGGGGGGGTAACTTTTGACCAAATGACAACTTTTTCGTTGCCACTGGGTTTAACGTATGCTAAGTGCATGGGCACACGGGACCTCGGTTTATCGTCTCATCCGAAAGACTCCACGTTCAGACCGTTAAGGCCTAGTGCAAAGTGAGAGGGAAAATCCCCTGTACCCAGGTTCGAACTCGGGTTTACTTGACACGAAGTGAACGCGATACCACTGTGCCACTCTACACCTTTGTATTTGTATCAATTGTGAAAAAAACCCAACTAAAATACCTTCAAAAATGATTTTATTTTTCTTCGGCTGCAGGGGGGGGGGGACATTACTACCCCTAGACCCCCAGCCTTTCAGGTGTTTTTTGTTTGTGGCTCAAGCCACAAACCTATAACTCACTTTGTCGGTCGGTCGGTCGGTCTGTCGGTCCAAAATTGTCGCACATTTTGACAAAATTGTCGCACTTCAAATCGAGGCTACACTTCTGGCCGCTCTTTAAAATGATGTATTTTAAAAGCGTACAAAATAATAAACATACGTAATACAGACACTACAACAGACACGACGAGTATGCGGTGCTTCTTTCGATGAGTATAAGTAGGATACATAGTTTTGAATGTTTTCCAAAAGATATAAAAAGTGACGAAATGGTGCAGAGATAACATTCTGGTTTACAGATTAAAATTATTGAAAAGCCAGGGGAGGTAACTCATGATTGGAGTGCTAAAAATAGACCGCGTGCCACAAACTATTGCGATTTCGCGCTTGTTTCATTTTGTGTAGTTGTACCCATGTGAAGGGGAGTTGAACCTACGATAACCGCATGTCCTTATTGTCGTCAGATGGACAACCGCGGCAACCGACTCGTGGCTCTGGATAATTCGGGGATCAACACGCCGGCGTTTGCCGCCGCCCACGCCGTCAAATCCTACAGCGCCCTCGCTGCCGACGAAATCTCGCTGCAGGTGAGAGAGCACAGCTTGAGAGACTACGGAGAAAGGGTGCAGTGCTTCTTCTTCTTCTTCTTCTTCTTCTTCTTCTTCTTCTTTTTCGATCGCTCAGACAGTTCCCTGTTGATTACGAGCGCAGATGCGTCATGCTGCCGTTATGCATCCAACTAACAAACAATTAGGCCCCAGCAAGTCCCAACTTCGGCTGGAGGAGGAAATCTTTTTGAAAGAATTTCTTGAAAAAAAGTCAGGAGGAGAATGGACCGGACAGGCAGAAAGATAGTAGACGGCAGTATGCAAAGGGAGGTAAAGGTAAAGATGTGCCACCCCCCCCTACATTTCTCGGTTAACTGTATTTTTCCGTTTTTGCCTTTCTTACCATACATAAAGCTGTATTTTTGGAACATTTTTAGCTAATAACCTTTTGGGAATACTAACCCTATCCCTAAAACCTAATCCTACCCCCCACCCTATAAGACGGAAAAATGCAACGAACCACAACTGTGACAAATCGCGGTGTATTGCAGTACATAGTGGGGGGGGGGGGGGGGATAGGGTTAGGTTTAGGGATAGGGTTAGCATTCCAAAAAAGGTTATTAGCTAAAAATGTTCCTAAAATACAACTTTATGTATGGTAAGAAAGGCAAAAACGGAAAAATACAATTAACCGAGAAATGAGGGGGGTGGGGAGGGGGGCTTCTCTGGCATGCATGTGCATGTCTACGCTCCGTTGTGGAAACTTTCCTGTTGGAGTACTCCTATTTTTTTTGAAAAATACACTTATTTTGGATTTCAAATACATGAAGCCGAATTTCAGGGTAAACAGGTCTGTGTACAGACAAACCCCTATTTTACGACCCTCTGTTAAGCGACCACCTCTCATTTGAGACCGGATTTGTTGGCACAGATGCATTTTACTATGTAAACGACCTCTCTTAAACGACTTCCTCTAAAACGCGACTTACGACCGCCATTTTGTTGGTTTTTACGACCGTTGTTGTCGTCTGCATAGACTTCGAGCAAAGGGAAACAACCACGGTCAAGGGCCTGAAAGCGGAGTCGCTTCCCTTGTAGAAAAGATGGCGGAAAGCGTAGGAAAAGCACGAAAACCACTGACTTTGAAAAAGAAAACCTCTGACTTTGGACGAGAGTGGAGGTGATTAACAGAAGTCGGCGAAGTGAAACTGTAATACATCGATTGCACAATCCTATGGAGTTGGAAAGACCCAAATCCAGTTTTAATATGTCATTGTATGTGTGCATGAAGAAGAGAGTATGAACTGTGCTGAACGTTTTCTTTCTGCGGCTGCCAGTGAAAACCTCTGTCATACGACCCCTCCAATTTACGACTGATTTTTCCGGACATTTTGGAAGTCTTAAAATAGAGGTTTGTCTGTAGTAGCCTTCCTGACCTCTGTTGAAAGATAGGTGTGTGATCCTATTGCATTGTTCTCTTCAGGTGGGTGATATGGTCTCGCTCATCGACGTGCGATCGCAGGAAGACACCAAATGGTGGAGAGGGAAACGAGGCTACGAGGTGATCACTGATTGGTCGATTGTCTTTATTGGTCGAATAAATTATTGATTGATTGACTGAATGATAGATTGATTGTCTGATTGGTTGAATAAATGATTGATTGACTGAGTGTTAGATTGGTCGATTGACAGATTGGTCGATTGTCTGAATGGTTGAATAAAGGATTGATTGACTGATTGGTCAGTCGATTGACAGATTGAATGATTGATTGATTGACTGAATGATAGATTGACAGACTGGTCGGTCGATTGTCTGATTGGTTGAAATACATGATTGATTGATTGATTGACTGAATGATAGATTGGTTGGTTGAATGATTGATTAAATTTATTGATTGGTTTATCGATTGAATGATCTATTTGGTTGACTGATCAGTTGACAGCGTGGTTGAATAAATGATTGATTGATTGATTGACTGATAGATTTACAGATTGGTTGGTTGCATGATTGATTAAATTTATTGATTGGTTTATTGATTGAATGATCTGTTTGGTTGACTGATCAGTTGACAAGAGAAGTTGAAACGAATTTATGAATGATTAACTGATTGATTGATTGATCGATCAAACCGATTGAATGATTGATTGATTGATTTGTTATACAGAATGTTTGATTGAATTAATGATTGACTGATAGATCGATCAACCGATTGAATGCTTGATTGATTTACAGAATGCTTGATTGAATTGATGATTGACTGATTGATTGATCAATCGTCTGATTGATTGATTAATTGATTGATGGTGGACAATTTCCTCTAGCTTTTCCCATCATCTCCACCCCAGCCCAGATCACCTTTCTTTGGTTTCTGTCTTTTAGTTCACATTCTCTGTCTCTGTCTCTCTCTGTGTCTGTCTCTCTCCATTCTCCCCCCCCCCCCCCCCCCCACCCCCTTCTCTCTCTCCACCCCCCCCCCCCCCCCCCCCCCCCCCCCCCTCTTATAGGAATTGTTCGGAAACCTCCTCCGAAATCGGAATGTGTCGGCTGTATGCAGCGGGGAGACCAGTGAAAACTGAAAACCGGACACATATGTACCTTACCCATTATGGCCATATGGCCTGGGAACACAGAAGAAGAAGTTCGGAAATAATTAAGGGGAGTAATTTCATGGTGTGTGGGAGTTATCTTCCCTAATTCAATCGGTCTAACAGGGGAAGTTGCTCTACCATCAGGTAGATCCCCAGCGGTCGCCTCGTGTGCTTGAGGAGACACACAGCATGTAGAACGCAGCGCGTCACTTCTAAAATTTGATGTTATTCATATTTTTACGTCACAGTTTGCAAGTTCTATCACTTTGTAGCACTTTTTTTTTTTTCTAAAAAAAAAAATGTTTGCAAGTCGCTGACTCGCATCCTGCGGTTTCAAGCTTCGATGCCATTGTTGCATTGTTGCTATGGTATTTGACCGAGTAATGGAGGTAAACAACTCTAATTTTCACGAAGTGCTCTCCCCTAGTTTTTTTCTCCGAAAATCGTCTTAATTTTACAGAAAACTAGAGCATTAAGAGAATCCTAACACCAGTCGCGCGGGCAACACACTTTCTACTCCAGTGACCTTGACCTTTGAGCAACGATTGACCTTCGTTTTTTCACAAACTTGGCCTAGGTGTACAGTGGCACAGAGGTTCGCCTCGTGTCAAGTAAACCCGAGGTCGAACCTGGGTACTAGGGGATTTTCCCTCTCACTTTTGCACTAGGCCTTACGGTCTGAACAGTGGAGTCTTTCGGATGAGACGATGAATTAAACCGAGGTCCCATGTGCCCATGCACTTAGCACACGTTAATCCCAGTGGCAGCGAAAAAGTTGTAATTTGGTCAAAATTTACCGCCACCCCCCATTTCCTTCCTCACCAGTCACACAAAAATCTCATGCCAATTTTAAAAAAAAAATGCCTCTGGCTGCGACACGCTATCCAGGTGGGAGCAACCCGAATTTCACAGAGATGCCTCTGTGACTATAAAGTGCATAATACCTAATGCCTAACAGATATCCTAACTAGCCAATTGACGCCCCCGAGCGCGCAAACATTTGGCCTGTAGTGGTGCTAGACATCGCCGAAAAAAACGTTGCAAGCTTCTCTTCACGGCAGGTTAACTCTTTCACCGCCAACGTCGCATTTTTGTGCCACAATGATCTAACACCCATGTCACTAAAAGGCATCAAACCAGGGCCTGTTATCCAAAGACCCTGTTCTCTTCATTTTGGGAGGTGGGGGAGGATAGGCCTTACTATGAAATATGTCACAGAGGGGAATCCCACAATATTACAGACAGATGTTTTTTCTCTACCCTGGTAAGTTTAACCCTTTCACCGCCAGCCATTTTTCAGCTTAAAAATACCATTAACCCTTTCACCGCCGAAGTCGCATTTTAGCACCACAGTGATTTAACACCTATGTCACTAAAAGGCATCAAGTTGGGGTCTATTATCCAAAGACCCTGTTGTCTTAGTTTTGGGAAGTAAGGATAGACCTTATTTTATGTATGTCACAGAAGAATCCACAATACTGCAGAAGGATTTTGTTCTTTACCCAGGTAAATTTAATGGACATTTTTGGCTGAAATATGGTTGGCGGTGAAAGGGTTAAGCTTAACTGGGTAGAGAAAAAAAGTTATCTGCAATATTGGGAATTCCTCTGTTCCGTGTATAACATTAGACCCATCCTCACCTCTCAAAACGAAGAAAGTAGGGTCTTCGGATAACAGGCCCCGATTTGATGCTTTTTAGTGACATGGGTGTCAAACCATTGAGGTGCATAAATGCGACATATGGGCGGTGAAAGGGTTAACCCTCTTGCATTTATTCCGGCCCAAACCGCCCAGCCGGAAGTTGCCTCTGTGTATTCAAGCCGCCCAGAACCGCCCGTAGCTTGCCCCCCCCCCCACTCTGAGACCCCCTCTGATGGCATTTTCATCACGCACTAAGTTCTGGCTTGTTATGCACACACTATGAAGAAGCTTCTCACTTGCAGTGATGCGATAGTAACTGTGTGGCGCTCTGTGTGCTTCAGAAGACAGTTTTTTCCCGAAAATGCGCGAAACAATCTGAACAGTAGAAGAAGTTTTGTATGCAGCAAATGCGAATGCAAGAGGGTTAATGGACACTTTTTGCTGAAAAATGTCTGGCGGCGAAAGGGTTTAAAAAAAGAACAATTAAAAATGTTTGGGGTTTTTTCGCAGGTGGGTTTCTTCCCAAGCGAGTGCGTGGAAGTGATCGGGGACAAGGTCCCACCCGCCATGGCAAACGCCGTTGCCGTTGCCACCACCAACTCGGCAATGCTGGCCGCGGCAACAGCTGTGGCAACGGGGACGGCAACAACAACCACCACAACCACCGGTGCCACCGCAGGCACACCCCAACCGCCGGGCAACGCCGCCAGCAACAGCAACACGTTGCCTCTGGCAACCCCGGCAGCGGCTAGGAAACCTCGTGAGGCTTTGAGTTCTTCTTCTTCTTCTTCTTCGATGGTGACGGTGGTGGGGGAGGGCGAAAGTTCGGCGGACGATTCGAGCGGCAGTCAGTATTTAAGAGAAGTCTCTCTCCTATATCTCTCTCTTATTTCCTTCTCCCCCCCACCCTTACCCTCTATGTGGTCCACCCCTACATCCATCCCCCTGCTATTTTTAAAGGGGGCTCGGCTACTACTACTACTACTACTACTACTACTACTACTACTACTGCTCAGGCATGGTAGACCTCTGCGAATCGCGGAAAATCCGTGAAACAGTTTGAAACAAAATTATTAAAAAATGCATTGAAATGGCATGAAAAAGTGAAAATTTCACTCATTTATTGAATTTTCTTCGGCCCCCCCCCCCGGCCCCCCCGGCCATTTGCCTTGAAAACCAGTTTGCCCCCACTACCATGCCTGGCCAATACTACTACTACTACTACTACTACAGTGGTCGCCGCTTTATAAAACCGCGGTTAATAGAGCCAGCCGCTTATTAAAGCCGATTTCTTACGGTCCGGATTTTTCACTAAATGTTATATGTATTTTAAAAAAAGCCGCTTAATAAAACCACCCCGCCGCTTATTAAAGCCACTTTTCTCAGAGAAATCACATAGTTTGTGACTAAAACTCACCCGATTTTGTTCTTTTTTCTTTTCTTTTCTTTCTTTTTGGCGTAGAAAATACGTCACTTGTGTCACTCAAGACCTATTTATGTGCACGCTCACGTGTATCACGAAGTAACTGAGTGTTTAGATTCAAGCAAGTGTAAATGACGAAAGAAAGTGTGAAAGTGTGACTGACGTAAACAAAAGAGAAGCAACAAAAAAAAAGTGTTCGAAAATGACGTCATCCTGGACCGCCGCTTATTAAATCCGCCGCTTATTAAAGCCATTTTTCGTCGGTCCCAAAATGGCTTTATAAAGCGGCGATCACTCTACTACTACTACTACTACACCGCATAGCGATTCGAGCCCAATGCCGATCCCTCCCCCCGGTTGGCGACATTTGCAGAGGCGTGATCCTCTCGTGCGAAATTCTGCTGTCTCTAAAAAATGAATCCGATGAAATCCTAGTCGTGTTCACACACATGGATGCAACCTTGCCTCGGATACAAAGCGGCACCTGTTTTTGTTTCTCTCCAAATTTTGACCACACCCCAAAAAAAATTGATTCAAAGTTCAAGGGGAAAAAAGGTGTTTGTTGAATTATCACTGTACAAGCCTGGAATAAGCTTCAAATTGAGTATGATTTTGCTTTTTCTTCAGCTTCAGGGGGGAGTGGGTGGGGGGGTGGGGGTGACCCTCCAGGGGTCCTGTCAGGGGACTAAGCGGCCTCTGGACCCCTGCCTTGCCTGTTTTGGGATGTTCTCCAGTTGCACCCATGCGTCAATATTTCGTTTTCCGTCATGCATGAATCTGATGAAATATGTGCATTTTTGGGGGGTGTTTTTTGTGTGTTTTGGTTTTGTGTGTTGTGTGCGTGCGCATGTGTGTGTGTGTGTGTCTGTATGCATGTGTGTGCGAAACTCCTTTTGATAAACTGTATGAAATTATAAAAAAAAAAAATTAAATAAAAAGGCTTGTATTGCGAACATTTCGTGCAAACGATTTGGCGGCCATTGGAAAAGAGACGGCCACACGCCTTCTCTTTGGGTGAAAGAATTTGACTTCCAGCACCTCCGCCAAGGAGGAAACGCCGATTTGACGGTTTGATTTCTAGGAAACCAGAGTAAAGTGAGTGTTGCGATCTCTGTAAAGGGTGTTTTCCTGGTGATCTTGACGTGTTTCTTACAAAAAAAACCTCATCCATCAGGGTGCCCCTTTAATGGAGATTTTAGACGGGACGTATTTCACGCTGAACCGCGACTCGCAGGCATCGTCACAATCGGATCGCGGATCGGTCGGATCGTATGTAGTGTAGCGCGGCCCCTTTTTAATCCCCTTACCGCATGATCTCCATACGTGTTGACACTCACCCCCACCCCCAGCAACCCCTCCCACCCCACCCCTTTTTTTCTTGTGTGAAATCTTTTTTCGGCATGCTGGGTTTGGTTTGAAATTGGATTGAAAGTGTAGCCTCAAAAACTGCTCTGTTCAAGCCGTTCTTGTGTTTTGTTTTTTTCTTTCTTCGTCTTTTTAAGATTTTCTTTTCTTCTCTTTTTCTTCTTCCTTTTCTTCTTCTTCTTTTTGTTCTTCGGTAAAGGTCAAGATGTGCCACCCCCCCCCCCCCCCCTACATTTCTCGGTTAAATGTATTTTTCCGTTTTTGCCTTTCTTACCATACATACAGCTGTATTTTAGGAACATTTTGAGCTAATAACCTTTTTGGTATACTAACCCTAGCCCTAAGCCTAACCCTACC